>JANCMC010044246.1:1792661-1899654 GCA_024363005.1 Charaxes varanes | reverse complement strand
AATACTAGCAATAGATCCCTTCAACGTTTTAGTGACTACTAATTTAGCATCGCTGCGTCCCCCACTATTATGGTTCCGACTGTCTTAAGCGCGAAATAAAAAGAAGTCAATTCGGATAAAATTGAGCGTGCATAACGTATATGTGTTACCGACTTTAACAAATTTTTTTTTTCCGAGGGTAGTTGACAACTAATCCGTCCCAAGTTGCCGCGTCCTTCTGTGACCTCAGTCTTTGAGACGTGTCCGAACGCCGCGTGATCCCGCGCTAGTGCTTGCGAAAACCTAGTGTTTTCTTTAAATCGCCCTCATATTCTTTGCCCTTACCGCGAAATCCGTCCTACGTATTCTAAGACGCTGGCTGTCTTTCTTTTTACGTAGACGTACGCGCGTCGTACCATCTCTCTGACAATCCTAGTTGTACAAGACCGTAGTTTTTAAGCTAAAAAAATATATATATCCCCTATTTATTAACTGTAAATCTGTAAATAATTATTTATACTCGTCTAAGTGTAATATAGTGTAAGTTTTTAATTTCTAAGTGTTAGGTTAGTTTTTCCCCACCGCCATTTTGTCGTGTTGAGCGTCGCGTCGGTGCTTGGTACCAAGATGGTCAGTAAGGAAGTGCCTGTCGAGCCGACAAAGAAGAAGAGTCGCAGAAGAGGCCGTAGATCTAGTGTTCGTGCCGCGAAACGCCGCGCTAAGAAATTATCCTCGGTTAATACCGCGTCTTATGATAAAATCTCTTCGCCCGTTAAGTGCGCGGTACACGTATTCCTATTGAAGTATCAGAGTGCATTGAGGAAGGTGCCGTCACAGCTGCCGCCCAAGATTCGCGCCGGTCCCCCTACGAAGAGAGTGAAGAGAGTATCTTGGAGTAAGAGTAATTAATTCTCTTTGTGTATTTTTGAATTTGGAACGTTAGGCGCGATTTGTTAGGTGATATTTTTTTTTTCTTTGTGGAAAGTCAACGTGTTTTATTTATCTACATGGATTGTAATGATAATTTTAGCGTAATGATATATATAGCTTATGGCATTCCTCGATAAATGACTATCTAACATTGAAAGATTTTTTCAAATCGAACCAGTAGTTTTATTGAGATGAGCGCGTTCAGGTAAACAGGCAAACAAACTTTTCAGCTTTATATATTAGTATTGTTTGGAGAAATAAATATGCGACTCACTGTCGTGGACAGAAGAGTTCTAATGCAGTAGAAATTGTACGAATATTTTATGATTATCATTGTGGTGTTAATTGACGGGTTTTGCAGTTTGTAACGAAATGAAACAATTTGGCACGCACTATTATTCCGAGCCGTGATAGTTTAGCGGTCAGAGAGGATAGTTTTTGTATGAGCTGAAGCAGGTTCTTTATGAACTCACTGTGATGATAGCATTTTTGTTCGCGTATAAATTATTAAGGGTTTGTATTTCCCTCTGGGTCGGTATATATTTTATGTATATAATTGCAATATTTAATAGGAGGAGGTCGTGGCTTAATCACTGGTCGGCATATGAGTCGATCGCTAGGTTAAGTAGCGTTTGCTTCGGCGGGGTGATAGATGGGTGAACAATTGTAACACTGGCTTTTCAAACATCCGACCTTCTCCGTGTTTTGGTAGGCACGTAAAACAGTGGGACCCGATTAATTTCACTTTGTGATATTAGTCGTATGGTTGTAGAGATCGCGGGGGTTCGGAGAATGACGTCACACGGCAGTCGGTCTTCTTAACTCGCCCCACAGCCAGTACTAGACCAGGTTATCCCGGTTATATACTGTAATTTATTCTAACCTTAACTTCTTCTTCTTCCTAGTGTTATCGCTAGGAATAAGAACTTAAGAAGAAGAAGAACTTGCAATATGTTATAGCTAAAATAATAAAACTGAAATATATGGTTATTGTAACAATTATGTTAGCAATAAATGATCTTTTAATTTTTTTAAAATATGTACCTCTTAATCTATGGTATTTTATATGTAATTTCAAAGCAATAAAATTTCTGTTGAAACGTCATAAACTTCGTTTCGTGTTAGTCAGTTAATACCAACTTCAATAAAAAAATGGCAAAAAGCGTGTCAAGACACGCTTATATAGAAGGGTTCCGTATCTGATACACTAGAATGTTACGTATTTGTTAAATAACTTCAAAAGTTGTAGTCCAATTTCGTTCAGAATAATTTTCGTAATACGTTTTTAGCATGTTCTATCAACATTGAAAATTTCAAGTCTCTACATCTAATAGTTTGGAAATGCTAGGGGGAACCACCTTACAGGCAGGCAGACGGACGGACAGAGCGAAATTATAAGGGTTCCTTGTAATTCTAGTAGTACTAGGTACTACGGAACCCTAAAAGTACCTAGGTTTTCAATTCCTCATCGAAATCTTTTTTTAATTCTTAAACTTGAAGGTTTGTTTATAGCGTCAACTACACAAAGGATTATTCTCATTAGAGAATTGATTCAATTTTAGGACGTCTTTATGAAAATCGCAAATGGCTGGAATCTAGTCAAGTTTGACTTCAGTCTCTAGTACTCGTATTTTTAAATTTTCAATCCTGCGAATTGGCCGAGATTCAAGAGTAAATTTGCAAGAATTTGGCACCTAATTCTTAAAATGGTTTAAATGACTGAGTTTTTTTTTACTCAAGTAGAAGTGAAGGGAAGCAAGGATTTGAAAAAAAATGTGTAAGAATAAACTTTACTTTCCTATTTACAAAAAACCTCGAGATTTCACCCTCATCGCCTCGATGTCCTAAAGTCCACAACCGGGCGATTTTATAGCAACTTCTTATCTTGCACAATTACTATGTGGAATTAGTTACCAGCGTCAGTGTTTCGAAACATACAGACGGATAGAGACAGACAGACGGACTTAGTGACCTTCAAAAAAAAGCATACTTATTCCTCAAAGGCCGACAACGCGTCTGCGAGCCTTCTGTTGTTAAATTTGCTATTTCATTTCTAAAAAAAAAAAAGGCCAACTGAAAAGTTAATTCCTTCAATTCGTGCAGTTGTTATGACAATTTTTACTACCCGATATCTATTCGTTAAGCAGGGAGGTCTAAATGATGGCATAGAGCTGGGTTACTGATGTAACAGAAGGCTTCGCTTAAAGATAACACCAGTACTCCATTTGAGGCCGAACTTGGGCTTTGTAAAGTACTTAACTAGGCGACGAGTACTTAACTAGCAATCCAGGCCAACGTTGCTGTGGCTGAGTGATGTTAGGAAAGATTTAAAAGGAAAAACTATCCTATCTCTAAAGTTGGACCAAATTAATCATAAATGCCAACTTTCCTGAATGTATTTTAAATTGTAAGGAGTTAGCTGGGATCATACATGTGAGACTGAATTTTTGACGTGAATGCCGACTGCACGCACGAAAAAGTATGACTCATTGTCACGTTCCGTTTGAGCCCAGCGCGAAAGCCAGAGCGCAGTACAAAGTTGTAGAGAGGCACAATCGGCCTATGCTTTTTGGGCGTTATCACGTAAAATTCACACTATAGACACCAATTTATATTTATGTCAACATGTTTTTGGTGCAGGTCATGAAGAGAGCGGCGTGTCTGGCGGGGGAGGAGACCCGGCGGTTTTGGCGGTGGGCCCGGCGCGGCGGCCTCTTACCTATACGCGCGATGAGCTCATGCGCCTACGGAACTCGCCGCTCGTCAAGCGAGGCTTGGAGAATGCTTTCGCGGGCAACGAGACGCTCGCGCTGTAAGTACATTATTTTTTGTTAAGCCCATAGTGCCCCACTTCTGGGCAAAGGCTTTCCCTCTCTTAAGCCATGTGCGTCTGTATTCACTCAGGTGAAACGCTCATATAAAAAAACCATGCCTTCCTATCCTGGGATAATTTAAACATCGTTATTCCTGCTAAGGCGTCCAAGCCATCTCGCCACCTCTTCTTCGGACTACCTGGTCATTGACGGCCATTGGTGGGAGTACGTTTATGTAAAGTTTTTTTTAAAGTGGTACTGTCTAAGGCTATGCGTTGCCAATTTCTATTATAGCCATCCAAGGCATTGTGTGATTACCGCGAAGACGTTTTCGATCTGGGATAAGTGGAGTGGAGATTTTAGCCCAGACATGTCCAGTCCAGTCGTACTTTGGCTTGGCAGATTTTTGGGCCACACTTTATTATTTTTTTTTTCAATTATATTATTGCTGCCCAGAACGCAGCCACATTGACGGTACCTTGCGGATTTCAGTCCATACCTGAAACCATTGAGCTATTGAGGCTCTAATTCTGGGTTTGTGGTAACACACAAGGTAGTGTTAATTAAATTAGTAAACATCCCTAAATATTGCTAACAATAAAAAAAACATACAATCTGTAGGAAGATTTAAGTCTCCAGTTATCTCAATAGTACGGTACAGACACAGTAGAAGGAGCGACTGCAATCTCTAAGATGCTCGGTTTGAATCCCGACCACGTTGGTCTAAGATCATTAAAAAAATCGTCTATCGCCATACAAAAACGACTTTCGTCGTAAAATGAATCGGCTATCATCCTAAACAAAAATCGGCTATCGTCATAAAAAATCGGCTATCGTCATTAAAATTCGGCTAACGTCATAAAACTTGTGAAATAAAACGTAACTGGAGATATTAGACATAGAAGTGGGTCCTATATTCGCTCTAGAATCAAGTCTTCGAATTGTAATTAGAGACAAATGAAAAGTGAAAAAAGTAAAATTCTGAACGTAACTGAGAAGTGGTTGACTGCAAAGTAGGTTAATCATAATGCTGTTGTTTTTTTTTTAAAAGCTCTTTTACTGTTTATAAAAAAATCTTTAATATTTCTGGCGTATCTATCACTCACACACTTTAGCACAAACATTTGGCGTATTTGGAGTGGAAATATAATTTTTTTGCGATACCTGAAGTGTTTGTAAATAAGATGAGATGTAGTTTTGAGATAGTATGGCAGATTTTCTTTTAAAGAACAATAAGAATGATTTAAGGTATGCCTAATACTTTCTTTACTACTTTTCATTCCAGTTAAGTTTTTTTTATAGCTTAGCCAAGACCATAGGTCAGCGAATTTATGGTTAAAACCTACATAAATTAATCACCGTGGCGTCATTCAAACCAAAGTATTGGCTGAAAATCAGCTATTTATGTTTTAGCATGACTAGAAGGCATGCAGAATTTTTGCTGATCCGTTATCTTTTTCATTCACATTACATGTACAGCCGTTATTTTTTTCTTTTTTTTTGTTGGTACAATCTATTGTTATAATCCGCGAACTTTTAGAAACGAGAAATCTCGTTTGAATCGTGGTCAACCCACTCTAAACATAGGGCTGCGGTTAGGAGGAATGCAGCGATGCCGGCGGCGGCGCGGCGCCTCCACCCTCCTTTCATTTCACGTTTCTCAGAAGGGAATTTTCAATCATTTCTCAATTCTACGCCTTCACACATCGCACAGTGTCATTGGACGCGATATCAAACCGACATTAGCACCACCGTAATGAGCACATCATCATACCGCGAGACTGTTCTCGCGAGTCCATGCTATAATCAACCACAGGAATTATTAACGCGAATATACCGAAGAGTGTATCAAATATCTATATACTAACAAATGAAGCAAAAACATTTGGTACCACTTTAGGACAAATATTTTTATAAAATATGCAACATTAATACATTAAATTATTAAATCATACGCACACTAATGCCAAACGATTTACACACACATTTACATACATTTTACTAACAGCGGTGGTCAAAGCGTAGTCATGACCACCGTACATAATAATGTCGACATACAAACAACTAAAATTTCGTATATAGCTTTAAACAAGCATATAGTACGCAAATCTAAAGATTTGAGACCGAATTTCGATCAGCCGGTGAACTCCAGCGTCTATAGGTTTAAAAAGTTGATGCCCCGTTTCAAACAAGGCTAGGGTGTTCCCTACACAGCTTTTAAAAAAGGTTAAATACAGTGGTAAGGTGAATATTTAACGTGTCTTACAATATTCCCTTTATAAAATAGTAAAAAAAGATAAAATGAATTTGTCTTTTTTTTATGTTACTAGGGGGCAAACGAGCAGGCAGCAGGCACCGAAGTGCCTACCGGCGCCCATGGACATCTGCATTGTAAAGAATTCAATATTAAAATACATGGTTTTATCTATTGTTTTCCTTTCCCTTCCAACTACGCGAAACGCTATGGCTTGGTTTGAAAGTCCCACTGAGTCAGACTGAGTTACACTGAGCACTTCACGCCAATCTTATGTGAGAAAGAGTTACTGGTACCCAGTCGCGCCGGCCCTATTCGCCTACAGATCAAAAGAACTGAAATAGGAGTAAAAAGATATTATTTGGGAAGGAGAAAAAGGATATGGAAACTACTGGCCCGATATAGGGATCATAAAAATATAAGAACAAAGTAGAGATAGTGACAATAGCAGCTACGGTAGTCCGGAGTTTCGTGCCCATAGTGGATCTAACCAGTTATCAGACAGCTCAAAAGGTAGATCCATCCCCTGATCAATTTTTTGTCTGTTTATGGTTTGATTTTGAATTCCATCTTAATTATGATGTGTAAAATGAATCGTACATATTATGACGTCTCACGTCAGGTATAGATATGTCATGTTTGTAGCAATGCAGATGCGCGGTATTTTAAAAATTAACCATAGGTTTCATTGATTTACTCTAGAAAACAATAATTTTAAAAATGATTTAAACCGTGCTTGAATCTTCCGTCCACATAAAATATATTATCCTCAAAATCCTGCCAGATTTGCCGATATTATCCTGGTGTTCGTTACAATATAACTTAGATTCCTAAGTGTTATCTGCTTTTAAATTACAAGATATGGAAAGTGCGTTTACTTCAACTGAAGTAATATATACAGAGAAGAATCATCCTATTGACTGCAGAAGCGATTATGAATTAGATTTCTGGAGTGAAGTGAAAAAACGATGGATGGTTCTGGGCGTTTTATGTGCGGTGGCTTTGGCTGTGATGGCACCAAATTTTGGAGCTCCTGGAGGCAACTACATGCATGATCACGTAGATATATTTAGAATGCATTGCACCCATTCACTCATGTAATTAAAATGATTTTTTCTAGTTCTAGTCTGCTCCAAAACATTTAGAATATTTAGATGATTGGGAATAACATTTTTCGCTAATAAAATATCAACTTATTAATTAAAAAAATGTTACATATAATAGTATTGGTACTAAATAGAATGGTTGATCATTTTTTACATATTTGTAAGTTTAAGTATGTAATATAATATATTTCTTCAATAGAGTAATTTCTCATAACTTTTGAATACTGAGTACTAGTAATTCCATAATGGTGCCCTTATTGTTATAAAATTAGTAAATAAAATAATTTGTCTTGTTTACAATAACTCACTCTGTAATTCAGTGTTAGATATTGTCTTGTAAAAACACAGAAATGTATTGCTGAGATTAGTTAATTTAAATTTATGCCACACTTAATATGTTCAGATTATATGAATTTCTGTATAACTTTATATGATATATATAAAAAAAACATAAAATTTATTTCTATGCTCGTTTATTCAGATATATTGGCCTACAGTTATATTACTTACTTTGTCACATTTAATATTTTAAAGCTGTATCTAACAGGCTTGCCACACGCTCAGGTTGATGCAGCTTACATCACTCTCCAGTATTTTTGATATTTGACATAAAGAATCTAGATACATATTGACAGCATCTCTAAATTTTTATCATGTTAATATGATTTTTTACAATCAGCTGCCAAATATAGAAATGCACTTATCTATTTATGGGCTATATCTGTAGTTATTTTTATTCTATATAGTGTTTATACTAATATCCATAGTAATATTATATATATATTGTAATAATTTTACACATAGTTAAATAGTCAAGTTGTACAACAAAATTAAAGCAATTATAGTATCAAGAAAATGATGAAGAAACTATTATCTGGTGATTATACATGTGCTCATATGGTCATATTTAGATACATGGAAAAGCTTCTCACGAGAGTGTAGCAAATGTATGTTTAAAGGTTTTCTTCTACGATACAGCTGTAATATGTGGATGACATTGTGCTAGATGTGACCGGGCGAAAAGATGGGTGACCCATTCTAGCACTGGATTATATTTAATAACCGACCTCGTCCGTGTTCTGAAAGGCACGTAAAATAGTGGGACCCGATTAATATCAGTGAGTGATATTAGTCGTTGTAGAGATCGTGGGGGCTCCGGGTATGACGTCATATGGCAGTCAGTTATCTTAACTCGCCCCGCAACCACATCATCTGCGTTCTGAGCGATTCCTGATCCAGTAACAGGAGTACTAAAGCGGGATATCGCTAGGAAGAAGAGAACATTATATCTGTAATATATTATTCATAGTCAATATTTCTGTACTAAAAAAGATCATCACATCAAAAGATAATACGAACGAATCCTTTCAAAAACAAGTGCCGATATTAAAATGAAATTACGCAATCTCTGTGACGAATATCGGCAAATGGGCGATTCACGTTTGCGTCTTTGTGCACAAAAAACGAGCGAAAAATACTTAAACGAAATGTTGATTATGATCCATTACCGTTGGTTCGTTTTTTATAATTCAACACGATTTTATTAGCTTAACATGAACGCATTTATTACCGATTTCAACTCATCTGCTTCCAGACATTTTTTAATGATATATGATGACATTTATAACTGTTCTCACTAGCCGAGCTGCGGGGGATAAAAAGTTGTTTTATTCCCCAACTCTATAAGCTATGTGCATCAAAATCGATGCACATAAATTACTTATAAAACCAACTAAATAGAATACAATTTCCCCGTGGAATCAATTACCAGCTTCGGCAATTTTGAACCGACACAACTTAGGGACCTTTAAGAAAAGAGCATACTCATTCGTCAAAGGCCGGCAATGCATCTGTGTGTCCTCTCGTGTTGCAGTTGTCCATGGGCGTCGGTAGTCACTCAAGTGAACTAACTGCCCGAATAATACTAATAACAAAATATATAGAAGTTTGACAAATATAAAGTTAAATTTTGTTTATTTTCGCAATCAAAAAAGAGCTATCAATTTTTGGGTACTTTTTCGGTAGCGATATTGCTGATCCGTCACTGAGACATACTAAGATATATGTGGCATTTATGTTAAACGAAAAATCAAAAATCAAGGTATTCTAGCCAATATCAACAGTCTTTACAATTTATAGCCGGAATACATATCATTCACAAATTTGCTTTTCAATTGGGCAATTAACAGTGATTCCTATACTGTGGAGGTGTAAAGTATATCAGCGAAGCATATAGATTCTTTCACATATTAATTCGAAGTTGGTGAATAATCATTGCTTCTACTAATTATAAATCCATGTAAGTAATGTATATGTTAGTCAATTTTGGCACAGTCGCTGTAAGCGTGATTTCATCAGACGAGTTGCGACTTTCTCTGTTGCGACATTGCTGATCCGTCACTGACACATGCTAAAATATATGTAACATTTATGATAATCCTAAAACCAAATATCAAGGTAATATAGCCTGCATCAACCGTCTTTTTTTAATTTATAGCCGGAATACATATCATTCACAAATTTGCTTTTCAATTGGTCACTTAACAGTAATTCCTACGCTATGGAGGTGTGAAGTATATCAGCGAAGCATATTGATTCTAATAATCACATATTAATTCGAAGTTGGTGAATAATCATTGCTTCTACTAATTATAAATCCATGTAAGTAATGTATGTGTTAGTCAATTTTGGCACAGTCGCTGTAAGCGTGATTTCACCAGACGAGTTGCGACTTTCTCTGTTGCGACATTACTGATCCATCACTGACGTGTAAAGATGTAATCAGTAGTTTTTTAGGGTTCCGTAGTCCTACAAGAAACCCTTATGATGTCGCTTTGTGAGACTGATCCGTTGGTACAATGGGCAGGGACCCTGCCTTCCACTCCGATGGTCGGGGCTTCGATTACCGTTTGTGTGTATTATCTATATGTATGTATTTATATATTCCTACAAAAAAATATTTGTGTATAACAGACAATAATTTCTCATTCTAAAAATAAAACTATTTCATTTATAATAAAATAAATTATTATAAAAAAATTAATTAATATAACCTCGTAATACAAGCTTTTGAGCGTAGTAGGAGGGGAAAAAGGGAACATATATATATATACTAGTTGTTACCCGCGACAATGTCCGCAAAATAATTAGGAGGTAAATTTTAGCGTGATGATATACATATAGCGTATAGCCTTCCTCCATAAATGGGCTATCTAACACTGAAAGAATTTTTCAAATCGGACCCGTAGTTTTTGAGATTGGCGCGTTCAAGCAAACAAACAAACTCTTCAGCTTTATATATATTAGTATAGATTTAGAGTTTATGTAATGATGTAAGCCTTCTTTCCGACTCTGAGAATATTTATTTTGATTTAAAGAGAAGAAAAAAAAAATAATTCTGCTGTACTCAATTACTTAGATCTCCGAACGGTTTATTCACACTAGTCAAGTTAAACACGTATGCATAATAACGTAAACCGCCTGTCTGTGTACCTCTTGACGTGTAAAAAATGGCCAGGAGCGTGTTAAGACACGACTACATATGGGTTCCGTATCCGATATGGCGTATAGGTAATTGTACAGTAACTTAAAAATTTCATGTCCTATTTCTTACAAAATCATTTTTCCTCATAATTGTTTATCATGTTCTATCAACAAGGAAAATTTCAAGTTCCTACAAGTTCGACCGCCTTGCGGGCGGACAAACGGACAGACAGACTGAAACTATAAAAAGTTCCTTGTAGAAGGAGTAAGGAACCATAAAACGACGAATGTACTAGAGGCGAGTTATGCAATCGAGAATGGATATACGGCCAGTGAAAGTGAACGGACCGTTTAGGATCTCGATTGCACGAGAAACAAGCTAATAATAAATTCGAACCAGCTTTGAGACGAATTTAAAGTGGCGATAAATTTCCGTCTCGAAACTCGATTGAGTACAAGTCCATTTACAAGTGCCTCTCTTAGTAACCAAGTTCATTCTTAACCGACTTCAAAATAGGAGGAGGTTCTCGGTTCGACTGTATTTTTTTTTGTGTTTGTTACCTCAGTAGTCTGAGGTAACAAACACGAAAAAAACTTTCGACTGCGTGAACGGATTTTGACGATTCTATTTTTATTTGAAAGCTGGTGCTTCTCGTGCGGTCCCATGTCAGTTTGGTCCAGTTGCGACATTGACGTCCATGAGAAAACGGTATAAAACTTAAATCTTTTTTTTTGTTAAAATTTTATGATTACCGCAATCAAGTTGCATATATATTGACGTCATCACGTCGTCATGACGTCACGCAATGATTCCTTTCAAAAGGGCATACAAAGTCATTTTCGTTGCCAAGTATTAATTCAATTAATTATTATTGTATATTAACCTGTTATACTTGAGAGCGGCGTATCGTTTTTTACTTACGTTATATAAGAAGTCGTCATAAAACTTGCCGCTTAATTCTTAAACTTGTTTCTTTTAATATAATACGTACCTGAAACGAAAAAAGAAAATACATTAATATATATTTTTTTTATTATAAACAAATGGCCCTTGCCCAGAAATGGGACACTATAAGGTCATCAAAAAAAAAACCGTCTTCAAGGACACAATGGATCAAAAAAATATTTAATACTAACATACAATGTATGTGTTGAAAACTTTATATAATAAGCTAGATATTATTCATGTTATATTTTAGGCATAGCCTACGTATATAACAGGGGTTGGTTTACTAAATAAGACACCCTAGGTAGAACCCTCAGAACGGAATCTTTTTAATGGAATCTAAGACCTCAACAGCTCAACGGGAGAGAGATAAACTAAAGTTATATAGATAGATAGATAATCAGTGATCGAGTCGGCATTTGAGTCGATCGCTAGGTTAAGTTGCTCTTGCTGCGACCGGGTGATATATGGGTGACCGATTCTAGCACTGGCCTATTCTTTTTTATGTTACAAGGCAGGCTCCGGTGAAGTTATCCATCGCGACTAAATTTCCGAGAACCGAGCTTCTCAACCCCACCAACCGCGCGGCCCCCTCTTATATGGTTCAAGCGCAAGAGTGTTTTTAAAATCGTACGCCTTTCTGGCCCACCCTGTATAAAGAAAAGCAGTCTTTAGCGCGGATGTTCTAAGAGTAGACGTTATCGGTTAAAAAGGAACAAAACTTCTTAGATTCGACTAGAATCTCGTCTAATTCATTGCTTACTGAAGAATAATTGTTTAATCCCTGTCTCTCTAATTGGTGATAAATTTCCTATCCAATTTAATTGTCCTCCTAAACTCCCAAGACGATAAAAGTATAAAATAATAAATATAATTAAAATAGAAGAAATTTATACAAGTGAATGTTATCGGAATCTTTTAAATAAGCGTCGGTTTACTTTTGGAAATATCTTAGAAACCTCATTGAAATTTCAGTTGAGGATCGCGTGACAGGTGGTATTATAACGGGTAGCGCCGCATTTCGTACCCTCGCTTCCGAACCAGAAAACGAAAATCGTCAGGGCATTCTTGAAAATGTTTTAAAGATAAATCATATATTACCTTGTTGAAATATCGACACAGCGTTTTAAAAAAAGCGTCGCTTGCTTTAATGTTCTTGTTTAATGTTGCCAGTACTTTTACCCCATATCATGGCAAGTTCCTGTATGTAGCCTACCACCTTTTCTGCGCCCCTGATGAGTATAAAAAAAATTGTGACGGTCCTAAATTTTTGCTGTACTTATTGCCTATAGGTAAGGCCTGATAACAGAAGAAACAAACAATAATAATAATAATAAATATACTTTATTGAGTTAAAAATATGGTGTGAAACACATTGATCACGAATCCCTGGCTCCCGAGCTAGAATTAACTGTATTTCCAGAGCCAGTTCCCACCCTTAGATAAGGTACAGTGTCAATTATACTTAAAGTAGACATTTATATATATTAAGTTACACTATCTTCTATATTCTAAACATAAAAACAATAGCAGGCGATGTGGTATATGTAGATGCATGAGCGCATATGAGTGTGTTTATGCACGTGTATGAACAGACCCAAAACTTCTTATAAAAAAAAGGAAACTATAAGATTAAGATTTTAATAAATAAATATAGTATACGGAAACAGCGGCCGGATAATGTGGTAATATTTTATAAAGTAGCGGCGGCTCTAACGGATAGTTTCGGGGCTTCTTCAAGTTCCACTAGAGATGTGCGTGATAGGCAGCAATATAAAACAGAGGGTTGTTATCAGCCGCAGCGCTTCCGCAGCGGAACATGAGACAGCGATCGTCTCGTTAACATAAGCCTGAGCTGTTGAAACTTTTAAATATATTACACACGTACTGGGCAAATATTTTTAACTGTATGCTAATACAATTACTAAAAACACTTTCAAATAAGTAATAGGCATATGTGGTTTTTGTTTTTACTTCTATATATAGGGAGATATATATACAGGGTATGACCAAAACATTACTATATGGAATTAAGGAATGTCTTAACGTTTATTTTCATTGCCTGCGTTATCTCCCCTGCCTTGCCAAAAAAGGACCTTATTATTGCGACTTTCTAATAACGTACTTACTATAATTCTTGTAAAACAAAGATAGTCTAATCTACACTTCTATACTAATATATAAAGCTGAAGAGTTTGTTTGTTTACATGAACGCGCTAATCTCAGCAACTACAGGTTCGATTTGAAAAATTCTTTCAGTGTTAGATAGCCCATTTATTGAGGAAGGCTATAGGATATATCATCACGCCAAATGTTTTCACGTAATTTTACGCTAAATCGCAGGAACAGCTAGTAAGCTAAAAAGGGATTATAGCCCAACTGCATAAATAGTGAATGATGTCTTAAATATTTGTCATAAATAATTTAAAGAAGATACTCAAGAATGTCGTGATCGGAGACGATAGTCGCTTATCGTTCCATCGCAGACGCTACACCTGGGACACAAGTTCCAGGCACTGATATGGTTCCTACTTCTGCAGGGTGATGGACCCGGCATCCGCACGGTGAATCCATGGAATGCTAAGGAATTTTGCCTCAATTCGTATAAATATCATGTTTATTTATACTTTATCCAGGCCACACACGGCACGTACATCGGGTAATCATGTTGCGTCCAAAGTCATGACCAGTGCCAACTGATTTGCATTATTATGTGTCGTGAGAACACTTGATAGTTCCTTAAACAGCCTTATTTCACTAAATTCATTACTACCGAGAAATTCGGCTCGCCAATGCACTGGGCATACTCGTAGCCTATCTTACATATTCAATTGATAATTTATTTTCTTCATAGTTAACATCCTTAAATATACACTGTAAATCTTAAATATCTTTACATAGTATAAAACAAATTTGCTCCTCGTCCTTGTATACGATCTTTTAAACTACGCAACGGATTTTAATGCAGTTTTCATCTATAAACAAAGTGATTCAACAAGAAGGTATAGGTTAAAACTATATGTGACGGCGACTTGGTTCGCGTAAAATTAGTTTTTAAAAAAAGGTTTAATTTTAGCGTGATGATATATAACGTATAGCCTTCCTCAATAAATGGGCTATCTAACACTGAAAGAATTCTTCAAATCGGACGAGTAGTTCCTGAGATTAGCGCGTTCAAGCAAACAAACAAACCCTTCTGCTTTATATATTAGTATAGATGTAGTAGCTGTGCCCACGACTCCGTCCTCGTAAAATTAGGTAAAAAAAATAGATTCAAATTTAGCGTGATGATATATAGCCTTAATCTCAACAAGAAATCAAATTTTTTAAGTCATACTCCTTGCTCCAATGCTCTCACTCGCAAAAATCCTACTATATAACACTGAAAGATGATAAAGAATATATGTATAGTAGAAAGATATATATGTATGTATATAGCAATATATACAATTAGAAATATAGCGTTACGTATAATATACGTTTACATATAATTTATAAGTTTGAGCTGTTTGACGAGCAGGAATATATGTTTCACTGTTTTTCTGATACGATACGAAATAATTTTCTTACAATTAATTTTAATTCGAATTTAAACGAGTTACTTTAATTATGTCTGCGAATGTAAAAACAATTAATTACTGCATTATCTGTATGTAATCGTTGCACATGTAAATAAGTTTTTACTATAATAAGTTAAAAAAGTGTTTCTGCGTTTAATTTATATTTTAGGTAAAATTAATATTAAATATTTCGCTATAGCAATTTGTCACCTATTGCTAGGATTTATGGAGGCTATAACTATCGACCACAAAGTTTATTAGTTAAGGGGGAAATTACGCGAGAGTTGGACCTAAGGCCCTATCGTTCCTAAGACCAGTAGGATCTAGTGTAACTCCCTCGGCTTGTAACTCATCCTCAAAAGCAAAAGAGTGCATAAACCCTGCAATGGCTTGAGGTGTGAATGCCCTAATTCCCCTGTGGTTAGAATATGCTCCCCAGTTCGTTATCACGGTTTAGGAATAGGGTTGGAGTATCACAAAAGATGTGTTTGGGGTTTTCCAAGTCCTTGTGACATAACCTGCAGATATCATCACCGTCTACAGACCTTTATCTCCCACGGCTGGGTACAGGCCTCTCCCCGCTTGCACCACTCCTTACGGTCTTGACCCAATCTGGACCAGATTCGACCCGCGACAGATATTATGTCGTCGATCCATGTGGTTGCTGGACCACCAATACTCCGTGTGCCTATTCTAGGCCATCACTCAGTCACTGCCTTACTCTACCTGTCATCACTTTGTCGAGCCAAGTGTTTTGTTTGCCAAGTGTTTGCCTGTTTCTCCGATGTCCCGAATTTTCGTCCCTCGTCGGATTTCAGTGTTACGTACTCGGTCTTGGAGTTTGATACCGAGCATGGACCTCTCCATGGCTCTCTGTGCGACTCTTATTTTGTGCACAGCCTCATAGTGATATTAGTTGTGAGACTGTAGAAGTTATGGGGGTTCTGTGGATGATGTCAGACGGCAGTTGGATATCTTAACTCTACCCACAACCACATCCTCTGCAATTTAAGCGGACCCTGATACTAGACCGGGAAAATGCTGGAATTTTGAAATTTGGAAGAATTAACAAGATAAAAATTTCTTTGCACCCTTGCCCCTTGTTTAATAAAAAGACAAATCTATACTTAATATATAAAGCTGAAGAGTTTGTTTGTTTGAACGCGCTAATCTTACGAACTACTGGCCCGATTTGAAAAATTCTTCCAATGTTAGATAGCCCAATTATCGAGGAAGGCTACAGGCTATAATGTCTCCACGCTAGAATTAAATCTATTTTTACTAAATTTTATGCGGCCAAATCGCGGGCACAGCTAGTTTTTAATAGAAAGACAAATTATTATTGCAAAAAACACTTTATTTTATTTATAACGCTAACAAATTCGTAAGAAAAACAATGTTCGTGTATCACTTCGTTGTAATATAAAAGTTCTGGAATCAGCCCGTAAGTCAGCCAGCTCTTTCTCGACGAAAATTGTAAGCTTAGCAAAGTTTGGAGTCTCATTACAAGTTCTAGTTTTCAACTACGAATCAAGAAAGAATACAAAGTAAACGCTTCGGAAGCAATACGTTAAGTAGCCGTTTGCTGCTGATGTGATTTTGTTAGCTACTGTTTGTTAGCTCTTGTTATCTATACTAATATATAAATCTGAAGTGTTTGTTTACTTGAAGGCGCTAATTTCAGAAAGTATTGATTCGATTTGAAAAATTATGTCAGTGTTATATAGCCTATTTATTGAGGAAGGCAATAATAGGCTGTACATCATCACGCTAAAATTTAATCTATTTTTTTTTACCTAATTTCAAGCGGACGTAGTCGCGGGTACAGCTAGTGGAAGGCTATAGGATATATAATCTATAGCCTTCCGTGATAAGAGGGCTATCTAACACTGAGAAAAAAATTCAAATTGGTCTAATAGTTCCTGAAATTAGCGCCTTCAAGTAAAGAAACAAACAAACAAGCTCTTCAGCTTTCTATATTAGTATAGATCTACTTTCGTTTATTGAAACGTATTTATGAAAAAGATCATTGCCCCTACGAAACGAACGCCACTAAATCCGCGATTCATGCTATCTTAATAAAAAGTACCAAAATCGCATAAGACGCCTAAAAAAGGGTAGTCATTTAGGAATCACGCACGAGCACTTCAGTTTAATATACACGCACAGATACATTTCTTGAGCAGATCACGGATTTCCCCGGTTGCCCGCCAGTTAGGTCATTTATGGGCCATTACCTTTACGGCGGGCCATCAAATCAGCGTTAATTAGGGGCCTCGAACAGCACATGTTTAGCCCGGGTCTACTGGGGGACCGATCGATCCGGGGACGTGTAGAACCCTCTCACAACGAGCGACACTAAATCCGCGATGGGGTGAATACCCGGCGAACGAGGATTTTTGTTTTATGGTAATCGAAAACTTTGTCGACGTAGATTGTATTCTTTGAGTGAATTCCAGAAATGGAGACGTTGGGCTTAGGTGTTTCGTGTTTTGAAAGTTTTCGATGCATTCTATTTCAGGATTCTCTTATCGTTTCAATAGGAAACATATTTTATAAGAAGTAATTTAAGTCTAGCTTATGCTAATATAGTATATTTGTTTATACTACGAAAGTGTCCAATAATACAATCTTATTGTTTCTAATGACTTAAGGGGAAGACACTTTGTTCTTATGCACATAAACTAACACTACATAATATTGCACTGTTTCACTGATTCACTGATTCACTAGGTCAGAAGACTTTGTCGGCTTCAGCCTTCTTCCTATGCCTTTAGCGTGACTAGCGAACAACGATTGATTTTTGTATGTGTATATACAAAAATCAATCGTTGTTTTACACAAAGTATGTACACATATTTCATTTTCATTTGGAAACACTGACTTTCCGATGTGCCTCAACGCACGTTTCGCTGCGACACCGAAGCATCATCAGGAGATAGACTCTACAAAGGTAACGCCTGATTCTATCAGTTAAACAAACAATCTCTTCAGCTTTATATGTTAGTATAGATAAAGTCTTTTTTATTGAGAATGTCTTTTATGTGACGATTGAATCAGTTCTAAGACAATCGCTCTGCTCATAAGGATACTTAACCTTTACGATAGAGTCCTGTACTCAATAATGTTAACTGACGCACCCCCAAAACAGTAACGCGGTCGATTGACAGTGCTATTATCGCGAATTATCAGCGTAAGCTCACTGTACGGTCAGCAAAAACCAAGCAAAAATGTTTTTTCTTATTCCAAATTAGAAAGTTTCAAATCCCTCTTATAACACGGTGCTCTTATAAAGCGTTAAGATTATTATATTAGTGGACCCGGCAGACGTTGTCCTGCCCGAACGTTGGGTTACTTACTATTTACTACATTCTATTATCCCATAACATTATTCCACGTTCCGGTTCCGTTTCAGTTCTATTTCCTTTTCACTTTCGTTTTGCCATTCTCTTTTGATTATACAAACCTTGTCCTAACAATAATGAACACAAAGAAAAAGAAATTATCCAATTTGTTGCAGTTCGGAAGTTATGTACGTACATACATTTCAGCGACTCATTTTTATTTGCGACTATAAATTGAGATTTATACTATTCTATCTTTCAAGTTAGATTAAACTGCATATAGAGTAAAAATTTTATTAAAATCGGTTAAGTAGTTTAGGAGTCCATCGCGGACAAACAACGTGACGCGTAATTTATTTAGATTAAGACATCATATATACGATAGAGTCGATATAGTACGATAGAGTATATATAGTATTACATTATGCGCATTCGGGGCCGTACAAGCGCACTGAGAATAATCCTACAACGCGTTTTCTTATAATGCGGAATAAACCTATAGTGTTATAGGGAGGGATTACAGTAGCATAAACTACTTACTTTTTGATACTGTTACGCAGAGCTGAAGTTAAGTAGTTTAGATTTATTTACCTAGTTAAGAGATATCAGGTCAAACTAGAATAAAAAACCAGTAAATACCGACCAAAACTAAAAAGTTTTTAAGCCAAATGTGTAAATTACATCTTTGTACGTCCCGCGGACCTTTCTTTTTGTACATATATATAGATTGGAAGCATTTTTGTTAAGTGAAGAAAATTAGCAGAAACAAGTGTAAATGACTTCATACCTTTTTGTCCGTCTGTTTCTATTTTGTAAACGAAAAACGTTATTTTATTTTTAAAAAATCCTTACATTGTTTTAATCGATGGACATATGTGAGTTTTACGCGGATTCCAAAACAGCTCGACCGATTGTGATGAAATTTTCCGAGATGGTGCACTATTGTTTCATAAACACACATTAATATTTTGTTCTGCTGTCTGTACATACCCGCATAATCTGGGATTACTGACGCTGACCGGTGTCAAGGGTGCACGATCGCTCTTTAATTAGCCTTTTTTTGCTGTTATTACCCTGCCCTTTTTGCTCATATAAGACATTGGGAGTATTTTTGTTTAGTAAAGAAAATTAACTAGCTATAATAGACTTCATTGTTTTGTTTATAATCTATACTAATATTTAAAGCTGAAGAGTTTCTGTGTTTTTTTTTGTTTGAACGCGCTAATCTCAGGAACTACAGATCTGATTTGAAAAATTATTTTAGTGTTAGATAGCCCATTTATCGAGGAAGGCTATAAGCTATATATTATCACGCTAAAACTAATAGGAGCGGAGCACCAATGGCCAATGTTACAAAATCGGCGATTTTATTCCCCTTATGTGAGCTTTCGCTGCGTGGACGGTTAAAGTGTCGCAAAAATCATGTATGACGGAATTGTTCCCCTTTAAAAGTTTTAAATAAAATTTCACGACAGCATATGTCTATCTTTTAACGTTGGCTCCCTATCAAAATGCATTTTGTCTAAATAGGGATAGTTTTATTCTCGGTAAAAGTAATCTATCATTATGCCTTGTTACTTTTTGACTATAGCTATTATAAGAGCGTTACAATAAGCGATCGCAACTTTTTGAAGTTCTCAGTCAGATACTTGACATTTGACGACTGCGATCGTTATGGTCAGCACGAAAACGTTCAGGTGACGCTTCATGGAACTCACTGTCAACATAAAGTGACGTCATGACGACATCGAGCGTTTGGAGTGAGTTTTAATGTAAAGCATTGATGTTTTTTTTGCTATAAAAACGTTAATTTCTGCAAAAATATTATTTTTTTAGCAATAGTAGATATTTGAGAACATTATAAACCTACTTTTCATAATTTTTCATCGTGCCTATTATTAAATTTCTTTAATCAAATAATATTTTAGATGTTGATAACTTGAAGTTGTTTAAATTGTAGTTAAGTTAGATTGTGATAGTTAATACTAGGTGGAATTCAACTTTGTGACCTTCAGAGAGATGCCCTCCTTTTTACTACTAAGCATTTTAGATGAAAAATAATACGCTGTTCTTTGTGTGTAAATTATAATAAACTCGTTGAAGCCTGTAATTTCGATCGCGCGAATTCGATGATTTTGAGGGTTTTAATTTTTTTGTGCAGAACCCTAATTATTTTTTTCGTAAGGTTAAGTAGCTTATGCTACTCTTAGTAACATCAGCTATCTGTCAGTGAATGTCCTATCTAAATCCGTGCCGCCATTGCAGAGATTACCGGGAACAAACAGACAGACAAATAAACAAAAAAAAAATTAACTTGCGTTTTTGCTCTAGGTATCGATATTGTCAGATACAATACTCGTGGTAAAAAAAAAACAATTTCGACGTTTACAATGTACGTATAAATTGATGATAATTTTAGTAAAGTTTATAGCAAATAAAATGAGAAATAAAATTTTATATCTCAAAATTTTATAAAAACAATTAAATTGTTTAAAAATGTCAATTTTTAAACAGTTTAGAATAAAAAATATTTAATTAAATTTTACAATAAATTATAATTTAAAATAATAATAGAATAGCTATGCATTTAATGTGTAATTAATGATTTTTATACAATAAAGCTTATTCAATCAATCAATCAATAATTATTATTGATAACTGAACGAAGGCATCTATCTAGAGTGAATGATAAACATACCGCGAAAATAAAATAAAAAAACATCGCATTCGTAGAAAATTAAAAAAAAAACCTTTAAATACAGTTTCAAGTAATTCTCCGATTCATTTATGCGATGTTGAAAATTTAATTAAAACCGAAGTATTCTACTAATAATTTGCTCTCATTTTTGACGAGTGCATTTTGGATAGCACGAGCTTGTTGAGTGAATAGAGTACAAATTTATTTAGCTTTAAAATTTTCCGCACTACGCAAAGAAAATTTCACAATTTTGATAGAAATTTTAATAATTTTACTTCTATAGTTTAACACGCGTATTAATGCAAACGATCGCCGGCTGGCCGAAATACCACCACGACCCTTTTTACGTATAACATGCTTAGTGGAATGGCGTAGGGCATTGTTTTACTAGCTGTGCTCGCGAATTCGTCCGCATAATATTAGGGAAAAAATATATTCAATTTTATCGTGATGATATATAACCTTCCTCGATAAATGGGCTATCTAACACTGAAAGAACTTTTCGAATCGGACCAGTAGTTCCTGAGACTATAGCATTCAAACAAACAAACAAACAAACTCTTCAGCTTCATATATTGGTATCAATAATACACGTTTAACATAATAATAACTGAACATAACTTAAGACGAATTTAAATTGAACAATTATAATAGAATGCAGTTATTGCACATTTTTCTTTAGACATTTTTATGAATTTTTCTTGACCTGTAATAGTCATTAACTAAATAAAATTATTATCATTATGACATTGAAGCCGTGCGAAACCGTAGCGGATCTCTAGTTTAATTTAAGCTTAGTAGGAGGGGAAAAGGGAATATTAGACATACCTAAAAAGTATTCCTAATATTCTTAAAAAAATATATAATAATAATAATTAAGGAAAGGGTTGTTGAAAGGGTATGTTCATCGCTGTAAGAATCAATCCTGCATCATCTAAGGATTTCTGGAAACTTCCCTTCCCTAGATAAGCGATCAATTTTCAGTGGGTATTCCGGCGATTAGCCGGCGAATCCCACTCCCAGTCGAGACTGTACTTAAGTATCGGGTTCAGTGTCGACTGGGATTCATAAAGGCATTATCAAGAAGTAAACATGTAGCCAGTAATTGTTCATAGTATTATTTTGAAATAACCAACAGAGTTGGTTTAAAGAACATAATAAAAGATTTTTATAAAAAAAATTTGAGGAAGTTTTAATTCTTCATTCTTTTCAATTTAAAATCAACAACTAATTCAAATAGAAAAGTAATTATAAACTTTCTAATATGAAATTTACCACCCGGAAGTCGCAGAGTATCCTTTTTTTTATATAACAAGGGGCAAACGAGCAGACGGTATTCTTAAGTGACTACCGACGCCCATGGACAACTGCAACACCAGCGGGATCACAGATGCGTTGCCGGCCTTTGAGAAATGAGTATGCTCTTTTCTTGAAGGTCCCTAAGTCGTATCCGTTCGGAAATACAGATGTATCCTAAATTCATTCAGAGAAGTTTCAGTCAAACTTTATTAATAAATCGATTTTGGTTTTAAGCAGAGTATGTGTAGAGATTTCGATTTATGTTAATTAGTAATTACCTTTAATCTTCTCGTTGTTTATTTAACTCAGGAGAGAATTTACCGGGCAGCAAATAGGTTTATTGGATTCCGAAGGATTAATTCGTGAACTTCGTTAATTTTGAGCGCTTCCGTTTCAGACAATTCTATTAGAATCTACTCAGCTTATTTGTTTTAGTTCACTTAATATTGACATTATAAAACCACAATTTAATAATAAGTTTTTTTTTTTACACATTAATGGACTCATCGAAGACTCGACAGTCTTTAACCATATAAACATACTTATACTATAAGACACGTTAAAGATAACAACATCAGTATAACCAGCTAAAAAAGGTCATATAATATTATTTCAGTTGTTATTACCTAGTACTTGTCTGAGTGTTTGTGTGTTTTTGCACGTGCGTGTGTGCGCGTGTGTGTGCGGTCGTGTGTGTACACGTGTGTGTGTGTGTGTGCGCGCGTGTGTGTGTTGTGTGTTCTTGTAGTAACACCAATACATTCATGTGGGGCATGTTAAGATGACTGACTGCCTTATGACACCATCCCCAGAATCCCCACAATCTCTACAATCTCACGACTGATATCACTAAGTAACATTAATCGGGTCCCACTGTTGTCTTCCGAAACACGGTCGGATATTTGAAAAACAGTGTTAGAATAGGTCGCCAATCTATATCATCCATCCAGTGATATGATGGATGATATATCACCCATCACCTGGCCGCGGTAGGAACCTGATCGACTCACATACCGACAAAAACCTCTGATTAAGCTAAGACCTCCATTTACTAATTAAGTTACGTTTTTATAATTAAAAGGTTTTACCAGTAGAATATCCGTAAACGCGTTTTACAAGTAGAGTATCTGTAAACGTTGCACAAGTAGAATATCTTGTTGCAAATCTAGTAGATTTAAACATTATGTAACTATCACGTAGTTGATACGTACAGAGGGAGGTAGATTTACAGTAATGTTCAACCTGAGCCAGGTTTGGAAAGTGATCATTGCACAGGTTGGGATTTGGGAAGATTAAGTTGGCGCCGTATTTAATCGACTAACAAACTGAGACGACTCCATTTAGAAACCAAATCGGCTGCCTCATTTCAAAACCTAGTAAGGGACACATTGCACTCCAAACCCCCCCCCCCCCCCCCCACCCCCCCCCCCTCTCCCCCCCTCCCTCTCTTTCTCACAATTTATCGCAATCGGAAAGATTTACAGACCACGAGGCAAGTAACATTGAGTTTTAAGTTTACCCACTCTTTTATGGATATTTCAATTAGAGGTAACGCCACGCTTGCAGTCCTTTTGGTCTGCAGCCGAATTGATTAGGCGCGTCAAGTACCTCTTTCTCACATAAGATCGGCGTGAAGTGGAGACAATGCTGTCACGTCAAGTTATGGTATTGTTGTCGCTTTTCGTCCGGCGTCTGAGAGTCCCCGGTAACCTATAACCCTGTTGAAAGGCCAGAAACGCATCTGCGAATCTACTGGTGGTACAGATATCCGTGGTCGTCAGTAGTTACTTAAGTGAACCGTCTATCCGTTTGCCGTTTGTAATACAAAAAAAATATATAACGTCCAGCTTAATGCAGGACTCAAAAAACATTTAAGATAAATACAACACCGTTTAATAAGAGTTAATATTTAGTCATTTTCCACCACCATCATGATCTTATAAAGTAAAAATCACTCAACAGAGAGGCTACTGCATTCACAAGGGCGGGACCTTCGTCGATCGCTATTCACCCTCAAGCAAATCCTGCAGCTGGACAAGGACTTAGTTCACGAATTCGTCGCCAACAAAGGCTTGGACTGTCTCATGCAGGTGGCCCACGCGGCTGATCAGAACTACCTGGATTACATACTAAGAGCTCTCGGACAAGTAATTTCTTATTTTTCTTTTATTAGACAAATAAAAGCTATATATACACGGTGGTTAGTGGAGTCAGTGGAGTAGATATTTGCTTATGAAGTGCGCAGTACAATAGGCATGACGACAAATTTTGAAAAATAGGCTTATAATATTCTCAAGTATCTACGATTGCCAAAACATTTTATATTTCATCAGAACTTATAAGAAAAAAAACGTTATAACTTTAAAGATTAAAATTAACTCCAAAACACTCGTTATCCTGACGTCATTTTATGTTAACAGTACGTTCCGCTAAGTGTCACCTCGAAATCTTCGCCGTCAAATGTCGAATATCTGAATGAGCACTTTAAAACATTGCTATCACTTATTGGAACCCACTTATAATATACGGGAACGTCATACGCCCTGTTGGGTGTTTTAGCTATCATGGCGGTGATTTTTCATTGCTGTGGTCATTCCAATTTTGTAGTACTTTTTCTTAAAGTAAAGCTTATAATTGTTCTGTCCACAGATTCTTCTATATGTCGATGGTATGCATGGGGTTATGGGCCACAAGCGGTGCATTCAATGGATGTATTCGTTAATCGCCAGCAGATTCCGGCACGTCGTAAAGACCGCTTTGAAACTCCTCCTCGTCTTCGTCGAATACACTGATAAGAACTGTATTCTTCTAATTGAAGCGATAAATGTCGTTGACAGCGCCAGCGGCAGGCCATACTGGTACAACGTGATGAAAATCCTCCAAGATGTGGACGCTTCTGATACTGAACTTCTTATATACGCCACGACTTTAATAAATCGGTGTTTAAACAATCTGCCGGACAGAGACACCTACTACGACCAAGTTGATGCCCTCCAGGAGCAGGGCATCGATGAAGTCGTCCGACTTTACATGTCCAAACAGGGAACGGACCTCGACCTTCTTAGGCAACTTCAAATTTTCGAAGCAGTGCTTCTCTATGAAGACGGAGATGAGACCGGTACCGCGCTTAAGTAAGTTTAGAGATATGAAGACATAGTAACTTTTAGATCAAATCATATTAACACAATTACTAATTGCCAAGTTGGTAGAGGTATCTTTTTTTAAAGAATTTTAGGAATAGATACTTTGGAGTAGTCTTTATACCCTCGTTTCCACTCCACTTTATAACGTTCTCTTAAAAGTGCGCTAATTTATGCAGAGCGTCTTAATATTATGGAATGTATAATGCAACTATAGTAATAAGAAAGAAAGAGTGATAGAAAAGAAAGAGTATAACATGATATAATACTTAAAAAATGACACGGGCATTTAGCCTGTGGCTAAAAGTGGTTAAGAATATAAAAAATATATATGAAATTAGAATTTCTTCAATAAATATCACAATATTTAAATTATATTAACATGATAATAAATTTCCAATTTCAGACAGTTGGATGAATCAGTCATTAGCTCAGTACGCAGAAGAAGTCTAAATTTAAAAAATTCAAAAAGAAAATCTAAAAAACAAGAGGTCAAGGAGAAAGGTAGATATCATGAAAGATTATGTATTGTGTTTTGGCTGATGTATTGTAATTTTTTTATGCATGCGAATTCGTTATATTCCGATTCCGAACGGTGCTTTCTTAATAAAGTTTAACCGTTTCTTGCTTAATAAATCTACATCCATTTTGATGAAGTTAAACAAAAATACAATCAGCAGTCGCTCGTATTGACATGAAGTATCGTTGATAAGTTGGTATCGCATAAACCAGAGGAAGATACTTTTTGAAGATAATATAAATTCTAAGGGAAAAGAGCATCGTAGTAAAATTAATCAGTAATTGATACATTTAGGGTTTTTTTTAGTATCTGAAATATTTGTGTATTTCACTAATATACTGAATATATAATAGACAAAAACAAGGTTAATAAATATTAATTTATATTTGCTTAACATGTTTGACGCGTTTATCATTGACTACCTCTCTAATAGCCTTGCCTTTTTCATTATATGTCTTTTCTCATATGCTTTTACATGTAAACCTCAAGTTTCGCATTTCACTAACAATCTGCAGCAAAAACCCCGCCGGTCGACCGCACTGAGGTGGACAATGTACCAATTCTAAGGACACCGTGTCTACCGTCTATATTGGACAGCAAAGATAATAAAGAGTTAAGCACAGCCCTAAAGAGACGACGAGACAGATGCGCCCGTCAGGCAAACCATATTATTCAGCAACAAGAATTCTTCAAAACGCCCAACGGAAAGTACAGCCCCGAACAAGATGACGAAGTATTTTACACCCCCGAAGAAAGCTATTCCAGCTTAACTAACAAAAGCAACGGTTCCGTGTATACCTTCAACGAATTAAACGGACAACCCAAGGAAGCTTACACAAACAGGACACCCAATTTACCGGACGTATTACTGAATGGTTTGTGCCTTTACTAACCCACTAATTTCGCTTCTCACTATTACATGACCATTGATCTTTTTTTTAAATTTCGTAAATGCATGCAAACTTGGCTTAACTTGGCTTTTATACCCAAACAAACACTCTAAGACCCATCTCTTTGCTCAGGTAACCAGAGATACACGGCTGGGCTAAAGCAAAGAATGCAAAATGGAACCCTCGGTCACAGCATTTCTGCTGACGGCTTAGCTGTTGTAAGACAGCTTGATTTTACTAGTGAGCCAAAGGATGATCGTGATGTCTTATTACATCGAGAGCATAGCATAAAAGATATAGCACAAAGACTCACGAGTCCCGTTAGTTCCAGCACAGAAGATAAGCCAATCAGAGTATCTGAAATGGCCGGTATAGTGTTGAAGGCTAAGGAAGAACTGGCCAAATCCAAATCGAAAGGTAAGTATTTATTAGTACTACCTCTTTCCGATGTACAATAAGTATTATCTCTTCTTCCAAGTGTTATCATGGTCTCGTAATGGAGTCCGCTTAGATTGCAGAGGATGTGGCTGTGGCGCGAGTTAAAATGACCGATGCCGTCTGACGTCATCCTCATAACCCCCACGATCTCTACAACCTCACGACTAATATCACAGAGTGACATTAATCAGGTCTCACTGTTTTACGTGCCTTCGGAAACACGGATGAGGTCGGATATTTGAAAACCAGTGCTGGAATTGATCACCCGTACATCACCCGTCTGCAGTGCTTAACGTAGCAATCGAGTCAAATGCCAACCACTGATTAAGTTACGACCTTCTCTTTTGAAGATCCTTCAATGCTTTTATTCACTGCTTTACGTGCCTTCCGAAACACGGAGGAGGTCGAATATCAAATACAAACCAGTGTTAGAATGGGCCACCCATATATCGCCCGGTCGCAGCGAGAGCTACTTAACGTAGGGATCAACTCAAATGCCGACCACTGATATTAAGCTAAGCTCCATGACTATTCCATTCCTCCATTATTCTGAACATAACATATTTAAACTCCAATTTCAAGACACCGTGACCATAGCAGAATTTGGTTACATCTTTATATCAGAAATTACTTTACTTATCCAAAATGCATTTTATCTCTAAATAGCATTCTGCAATATTACAATAGATTAACATTTAAACATACCTAAATTTGCGCTTTTTGATAAAGCATCAACATTTTGCAGAGATTATCAAAAGCCCAGTTATCGAAAAGAGCCCAAAAATACACGAAATAAAGGTATCTGAAAACGACTTGCACTGGGAGGAACTCAAGAAAGGTTGCTTGGATAGAGATTTTCACCTTTGCGACCTCGATTTCTCCGATTTGAGAGAGGATTCCGAAGACGACACGGCGTGTCCTGCCGCCAACGCGACCAACGGACCACCGCCCCCTCCCCCTAGCATGCTTCCATCCCTCGGCGTCCCTCCTCCTCTTCCCTCGTGCCTTCCCTGTCCGCCCAAAAACCTACCTAGCCTACCCTTGCCCATGGAACAAACAAGCGAATCAGCTAACTCTACACTGAAAAAGAACAAAAAGACCGTCAAATTGTTCTGGAAAGAAATCCAAGACAATCTTTTACCGTCCCAAATGAAGGAAAAGATCGGAGGTTCGATTTGGGACGACCTACCAGAGGTATCATTAGACACAAATATGCTGGAACACCTTTTCGAATCCAGGACCAACGATTTAATAATTAAGGTGAGTATATTAATGGTTAAGCTAGATTTCAGATCGTCTATAGATTTACGTGGAAAGGGCAAACTGGTATTTGTAAGGACCACGCTGCCACTCCTGAGGCCCTAGCACGAACGTTTCGAACCGTTCGCATTCGAAGATTCGACTGTGTTAAAGATGAAAATATTCGTCCACAGGAGGCAAGTCTTTATCGTGTCACGCATTTCATCAATAGTAATGCAACCCGCGTTGACACTATGGAGGATCCCCCGTGTGCCCAGCACGAACATGTTCAAAGTCGAATCTCAATGAATGGCTTAAAATGTTCGTGCTAGGGTCTCTATATCAATCTAGCCTATTGGCGCAGTTGACAGTGACCCTGCCTTCCACACCATAGATTGTGGGTTCGATTCCCTCTTCATGTCTGGATGTATTATCTACATGTATATATTTATATATATAAAGAAAAAATATTTCTGTATAACGGACGTCTGTTATACAGAAATATTTTTTCTTCGGACTTTTTCCGTGTGTTATATAGTTCTATATATTTATCTATTTAAGCTTTAGGCTTACTTGGAGTGAAGACAAGAGTATTAGTCATGCCTAAAAGTAGTCCTATACTAAGATAATTCTTAGAAAAATAAAAAAAAATTTCAGTCTAACCAAAGCGTACATTTTGACCGTAATATAACGAAATTTGTACAAAAGTAAATTGTATGGTTTAATTACAACGAAATTACACCAATAACTGCACGTCTCATCGATTTTTTAACTACACTACACTACTACAGTTTCTTCTGTGATCATCCGAATTCCTAATAACTGTGGGGAAACACTTAACCCAACAGATTGTTTACATTTTCTTCGAATCTAAGTTCACGGCCAGGCTTTTTAAGAAAGATAGTGAATGGAGCATATGCGTTTGAACATAACTCCACTAGGTACACAATCTCCGAAAAGGCTGGACCGATTTGAACGGGACTTCCATTGGTAGATAGCTGATTTTACAAGGAAAATCTTAGGATACTTTGCGTTTTGTTAAATAATTAGTATACAACCCAAAAAAGACCCCTCAACTTACCTCACAACTTATTTCGAGCAGCGGTTTTGATATTATACACGTATATCTTCAATTTACTAAGAGTATATAAAAGTTAGAAACTATAAAGTATGCCGTTTGTCTGTTGCCCCAAGAAATAATCACGAATAAGTTCATAAACAATAAATTATATTTGAAATGTTTAATTGTAAACACGATAGATTGCGATACACACGAAAAATTAGCAATGAATCAACTTATATCCAGAGTATATGCAATCACACAAACTGTGTCATATACATACCCTAAATACGTAACCTAAATAGTTGACAACTTAGGTTACTTTATTACTTACTTTTACTTTTTTCTCTCTTTATAGCACTATGTAAAAAAATACCAATTGTACACCTAGGTCAGCTTAATGCTAAAAGCATTTTCTACCATCATTCCTAACCGTACTGCCGTTCAAGGAAAAAAAATCAACTATACATATAACAAACATAAACTAAGTCTATCTAAGATAAATACAAAATTGAATTATATTTAATTCCATTTATATAAACTTAATTATCATTACTTATGTACATTTCATTTGTTATTTAATACCATGACGTCAGGCGAGTACCATTTTCTTATCGAAAATTATTCTTTTTCAAATATGATACATTGCCATTCATTGTGAAGTCATTGATACGACTTTGATAGGCATTAATTGTCAATATAATCAACAGTTATTTGAAGGCCTGGACTGTTCATTTCTACTAGTCACATTATCATAATCATGGCGAGCATTTGGATTTTATTGTCGAACCTTATTGTGTTGAGTTTTACGAGTGTGTATAGTGCGAGGATATTGGTATACGTTCCTACACCGTCAATTAGTCATCAAGTTGTGTTTCGCCCTTTAGTGCATGCTTTGGTAGCGCGAGGCCATGAAGTCACTCTTGTGACAACAGATCCAGTTTTTGCTAAAGGCAATGCTCCAGCCAACTTAACGGAGATCGACGTTCACGATGTTTCTTATGAAATTTTCAAATCTCTTCACGAGTTTAACAACGGCAAGAAAGAAGACCTTTTGCTGCAAATTCATTTATTTTTCCGAGCATTTGCGAACGTCATGGACGCGCAACTTCAGCATTTGGAGATTCAAGAAATATTGAAGAAAGATAGAAAATATTATGATTTATTGATACTTGAGTCGTGTAATCGCTTAGTTTCGGGATTCGCGCATATATTCGACGCACCAGTAATACTTATGAGTTCTTTCGGAACTGTTCCACTCCAGTATAATTTTTTCGGTGCGCCAATACATCCTTTACTATATCCGACGCCTGGCATGCAAAGATTGTATAATCTCTCTCTTCTGGAAAAGGCGGTAGAATTGTTTAAGCAATTCGCGTTTCATATTTATGTACAACATTCGCAAGAGTACGATTACAGAATAATGAGAAAATATTTTGGACAAGACATTCCACATTATGATAAAATATCAAAGAGGTACGACATGATGTTTCTAAATGAACATCCAATTTGGGCAGACAGACGTCCAGTGCCTCCTTCTATCCTATACATCGGCGGTATACACCAAACTGAAAAAAAAGAATTACCTACGGTAAGTGAATAACAAGATTATACATACTGAAATTATTATTTAATGCTTTTAATTCATTTTAAAAATATTTCCACATATCTCCTTAAGTTACATATGTCATGAATTAATATCACACGTATTCACCGAGAATGCTTGATCAGGTTTTAACGATACGTTGCTAGAATGACTTTTTGACCAAAATGGTGGTGTTAAATTTTATCTTAATTATTACGGTTTATAATAAAGTGCTGGCTTATTGATACACAATTATTAAAAAGAACTGTTATAAATAACTATCGCCATCAGATTTAAAATAACGTGTTCTGGATATTCGCAGTGTTATAAGACGTATTTATTTCATCAGATCTACTTGTTCTTCATTATGTACAATTTCTATTAAAGTCACTTTGTAATAACAGGTATTTATTAAGTCATTTTTTATATCTATTTTATCGTTAATCTTTAATAATATTTCCAGGATCTAAAAATGTATTTGGATTCTTCAAAGCACGGTGTAATATACGTAAGTTTTGGTACTAATGTGATGCCGTCTATGCTCCCTCCACAAAAAATTGAAATGATGAGAAAAGCGTTTTCCGAACTTCCATATGATATACTTTGGAAATATGACAAAGACAGCTTACCGGTACAAACGAAAAACATTAAAATAGCAAAATGGTTCCCACAAGTAGATATTTTACGTAAGTTATTTACCCTCGTACCCAAAATTAAGACATTTTACATAACCCAAAATTGTACATCCTTCAGTTTCCACAAAATTGTTTGTTTTCAGATCATCCAAAAGTCAAATTATTTATAACTCAAGGTGGCTTACAATCTACAGACGAAGCTATAGATGCTGCGGTACCAGTTATTGGTATTCCAATGTTGGTAGACCAGTGGTAATCATGTAAAATTATTTGCCTAACCCTATTTGTTAATCGAGCTTTGTTATAATTTGAGGAAAATTTCAGATTGAACGATGTAAAAATTGGATGAGAACAGATTCCCTTGGCTATTGTTTGGTTAAGCGAATAGACAACAAGCGGTGAGCGCGCACAATGCCTTCGGCTGGTAATGGTTGCAGTTTGAACGATCAATCTTGGGGCTATTACGATGTTTTAGCGCCTTGATGTATTGTTTCAAATTCAATAAAGTTCTGATGAATTTTCTCGTGTTCCCGCCGAGCCTTTGTTAAATTTAGGTCTCGGATATTGATGATTCGACGCTGAGATAATGTTGTTGTAGTTGTTTAATCTGTGTTGTTTTAAAAGGGATAGCCTAAAGGAATAGTGATGGATGTTTGTCGTGTGATATATTTCATTCAATGATATTTCTTTATGCAAGTATCTTAAAAAGCAATTTAGACTTCGAGTTGTCGAAAACAGAATGCTTTATGATCATCAAGAGTATCAAAGTTACTACTGTTTCTCTTCAATCATAAGAAATAGTCTAGATGCTTTGGCGAGGTCTACCATCATTCCAAAACGAATTAATGAAATGAATCTTTACGTAATCTCACTTCAATACCAAGAGCTGTTCTCAATATAGTTACGTAATTTTTTCATTCAATTGTAAAGTCATCGATTTCTAACATCGATATTTAAACTATCGATACGTATCGAGAATTCTTACAGTCATAAAATTTACAATTCAATAGAAACTGGCTCAGGGCTTTGCATGCCAATACGTCTATGTGCGCCGCACACGACCGACTTCCAAATTGAAAGATGAATGAGATGATTTAATATAATCGAGATTCTATTCAAACTGTACAGAAATAATTTAGGTTTTTTATTACGTTAAGTTAACTTAATACTACAATAAAGATAAAGTGAAAGTGAGGTTTAGTACTCATTTTATTTATAATAATAATAATAAATTATTTTATTAAGGCATCTTTGGCCCAGTTGTTAGTAATACATAACTTAGGTGTAAGGTTAGTAACAAAATCACAATAAAAACAAAAAATAAAAACAATTTTATTTAATTAATATTAACATTTCGTCAAAACAATGACAAATTTATTTAATTACTGTTCCCACGAAATGCTTATACAATTTCGTGTCAGTTTTGCTTGATAATACCCTTAGAATGCTGTTGGAACTGGACCACGCTCTTTGCATTAAGGAGTTAATTTTCCTTCTCATTATGCAGTATTAGTGGATTAGAATAAACATAAATATAAATAAATTTATACAGGACTGTATGACACACGGGACGTCTGATCTTAAAGTAGACAGCCTAATTCCTGTGTTATAGTTAACTGACGCCTACTATGCACAATTATATATATTTTTTTAAATATACAAATATATACAGATAGATAAATACACCCAGACTCGAGACTTCGAGACCAGACTTCGAGACCGGAATTGAACCCACGACCTCCGGAGCAGAGAGGTAGGTTCATTGCCTTGGTTGATTTTAAATTATTTATATTTTTATGTCCTTATTTGTGTTTTCGCTTGTAAAAATTATTTTGTCTTTTAAAAAAATATATAACACAATTTCAACTTGGCCAAATTTCAACCGTTCTCCTTTAGAATTTCAGTCTAAATCCCTTATAGACAATTTATAGACTCAGATATTACTTGGCAGAAGTCCATGACAATCAGTGGAAACCGAGTGACTCTTTTTTATTAATTTATTTTATTTAGAATTGATATACATCCTCTGTAATACAAGAATTTCGTATCACGATGCAGTTCCAAGATAAAGTCTGAAAGTATAGTCGACCAAGAAAGTGCTTTACCATTTTGGATGACGGCTCCTAGTTAAAAAAAAATTGCTAAGGATTATTGTTACAAATTATCATAACGCATAACAAACAAAAATAGGCCTTATGACTAATTGACGCGCAAACGACATTCGACCTGAATACTTTTTAGGTATGTCTAATATTCCCTTTTCCCCCTCCTACTAAGCTTAAATTAAAAGCTTGTATTAGGAGTGTGTGCGACAGTACCCCAACGGCGGTGGGGTTTGAACCGGGAACCTTGCGGATTTCAGCCCATACCTTATACCGTTGAGGTAATGAGGCTCAATTACATTTACAGGGTAGATTATTATTTAAACTATATACAGTTCTTACTTTTAAATATCTAAATAGCTAAATAATTTAAATAATTAAGGGTCGTCGATATAATATAATTCCATAGTTATCGATCGGCTCGTATGGCCAACATAGCCCACCCTCACCTACCTGCGCCCAACTTCGCCCACCCTAGCCCACTTTCGTCCACCTTCGTCCACCTTGCCCACCTTCCCACCTCCTTTCCCTTTCCTCTATGCGTTCGGTATAAGAGAATTGGCGAGCGTATTACTGGAACTCGTAACATCTGATACCTTCGATTTCATTACCCATATTTGTTTAAAATACGTGCATTATCTTGTGTCTTAAGGAGTTAACTCCAAAAACTGTCTTTATTTGATTATGTGACACTATCCCAAGGCGGAGGGGGTGTTAGACATGTGACAACCTGTGACACGGAAGAGAGGGTTGTTAAAAAACCCTAAAATTCGTGTGACTTGATCTATGGATGACCCCTTGTTGTAAATTTAATGTTTTCTTGCTTAAATTGCTTCAGGTAATATATTGGCTATTACAAAGAATAAACTAGCAATTTCTTTTTTATGAGGTGGCTTATGTGGCTCATACACAGGTGTAAGGTGAGAGAGTACAAGCAGCGTTCTTTGAGTGGAGGGAAATGGGGAAATATTAGACGGACATAAATCAGTACACCGAACGCCTCCCACTTCAAATGTACAGTACTGATTGGTTAGGAAGACACTATGTGCTTCTTCTATCATAGGACACATTCTTCTTCGCTTAAATTGTAGAGGATGTGGCTGTGGGGCCAATTATGATGGCCGACTGCCATCTGACGTCATCCCCGGAACCACCATTATCTCTACAATCTCACGACTAATATAGCTCAGTGATATTGACCGGTACCCATGTTTTACGTGCCTTCCGAAACGCGAAAAAGATCGGATATCTGAAAATCGGTGTTAGAATGGGTTACCCATCTATTGCCCGGCCGCAGCAACAACTACTTAACTTAACGGTTGACTGACATGTCGGCCACTGATTAAGCTAAGACTTGTATTACAGGAGACCACAGTAAAAATTTATTTCACACGTTTTTGCAGGAACGTCTGAATAAGAAGAAGAGACCTAGCCTGGTGCATATGATAGGGTTGCAACGCCAGGACCAAATGAGCGCTAGATCCAAAGCTGGTGCGAAGTGGCTTTCAAAAGTTAAGAGGGGACAGGTTGTCCCTAAAGGTAATTTTACTTGACAGCCGTTTTCTGATAAACTGCCTAATATTATTTTTTTAACCACTATCGCTGGTCACCGGGTAGAAGTAAAACTTGGAAGCGACTTTCGACTGTCGAGCCGAGTGAGGAAAGAGTCACACAGATTGCGTACCATCTAAAAATGCACGTTCCTTCTAACTGCTAAACCGATCGCGCGATTAGTTGACCTTGTAGTGTTTAATTACGCATTAGTGTCTGCGGTTCTATTAAAAACTCAACTCAATCGAGTTTGAGTTTACAAGAAAACCGCTACACATACTAGCAAGAGTTGCAATTAATATTTGTTATTACACACTTTAAAATAATGAATTTTAGTGGAGGGGTGTGCATTTGAAAACTATACGCACTATACTATTCATAGCGTGATGTTGAGTCACTGCGCCACGACACGGCCTGACATGACGCTAACGCGTTTCTTCTTTAACAATCTGTTTCATACTAGCGTTGTCCCGGTCTAGTACTAGGGTCTGCTTAGATTGCTGAGGATGTGATTGTGGAGCGTAATAAGGAGAGTAAAAATATTAAATAAGAAGTAAATGAAATCAAGAATCAAACTTGTTGTAATTAACAAGTTAGTTATAAAAAATATCAAATATTCTAAGGGGCCTCTATGAGGCGCTCATTTTCAAATGCGTTCACCTGTTGTTGTATGAAACTCCTCAATTCAGAGCGATGCGCTGCTTTAGCCTCCCACTGAGAGGGATCCAACTTAGCTCTTTGCATATGTCTTTTCAAAATATCCTTATATCTGAGGTATTAGCCACCGCTCCTACGCTTACCGTACGGGAGTTTTGAAAAGAAAATACGCTTTGCCACTCTGTTGTCAGCCATTCGAAATAAATGTCCACACCCTTCAACTGTCGTGTCATAAGATATACCTCAATGCTTCCGACTTTTGCACGCCTCAGAACATGCGTGCTCGCGTTCCCTTAGGGCATATATGAATAGGGTTAAGTATACTCTAATACCAGAGCCAGACATACCTTCATTTATATGATCATTTCAATAATCATGTAGTGTGGCCGGGAACTTTGCGTAGCCACGCAAAGTTTTGCAGAAATTTGTTATGTAGTTAGCTAAATTAATTATATGGAGATTCTAATAAGGAAGGCCATCTTCTATGAGGGACTAGTAGATGTGGATGTGAAAAGTGGCCATTTATAAACAGCAAATTATCGTTCGAAGATTTACCGAAATGACGCTGGTGTAGAATGAATTGACCAATAGCCTTCCAGAACGGCGCGGTATTGTAGGAATGTAGCAATTAATTGACCTATAAAATTGTTTCTAATTCTAATGTAGCGCCCATCTTATCGCGGATCTCGACGGACACTTTCATACATTAACATGGTTCCGTGGTGATGGAGCCAAACATAGTTTCATTTGATTGATTATTGCAATGAGTAGTGTGGACTGTGGGACCTTGCGTAGCTGCGCGAAGTTTTGTAAAAATTTGTAGTCTTCAAGGACAAAAATGTACAAACACTTTGAGCTATGTCTGGCGCTAGCTAAAATCCAACAAAATGCCTATAGCTATAGAGATTTCCATATCTTTGAGCATAGATAATTCCATATCTCTGACCTATTTCGAACAACTTTTTGAAGTCATGCTCATGTCATTGTCACAACTCACTTTATAGTTTATTCATTATCTATTAACAGCTGAGAGAAGTTTATAATTTCGATTATAGAAACCAAAAATGAGTTGCTCGAAAGGAAACAATAACAGAACAAGACCTCAAAAACATCAAAACAGATCTGTATTTAAAAACAATTTACATGACACAAGTAAAAAAACAAAAATGTTAAACAATTTGGAGGTTACTGGAGTTTGTGAACGTTGCAAGGAAATAATTGAATGGAAGATAAAATACAAAAAGTATAAACCTTTGACGGCACCTCGAAAATGTGTGGCTTGCTGCTTAATATCTAAAACATCTATTCGCAAAGCTGTAACTTGCAAAATTTATAAAAATTATTATATACGTACATATATACAGCATAAAATTAATATAGTACGACTCGATCTTCGAACAACTTGAAAATCTTATTTAAATAATACGAGTAATACACGATAAAAATCGCTCGGGCAATAATTGTAAATGTATTTCGCAATCATGTTCGCATCAGCATAAATGGAAGTTCACGAGAGGGTAACGTAATAAACGCATGAACAATTACGGAGTATACAAGTTGGGACCAGGGAGTTCTACGATCGTAAAATAAATACGGGGTCCATAAGATCTGTGCTGGGTATGGGCTGGTTTCGATACTGACCGTAATGGCAGGGTAGACAGGGAGCACCTCCTCCTTGATGTGGTGGGTGGAGTGCGGCGTGTGCGAGTCCCGGAAGACGACGGCGCGGATCACGCCGCGAATGTGCTCGTCTGGCCATACTCCTAGCAGGATGCGCTGAGGCCGCCCGCGACCTTTTGGTCTCAAATCTGCAACGATTCACAACCGTAAAGCGTGAACAGACAAAGCACAACTTCGTGAGTAACTATATTTCCGAAATCTTGAGTAATTTAAGGCATTAAACACTACTTATTAAAATTTAAAATACTGTTTAAAAGAACGTCATGAATTTTGAAAAAAAAATCGTTTCTGAAATTGATGCAGTTAATGTATATAATTCGGATTTGCCTGCTGACAAAGTTATGCTAGTGGTATATATAAAGGTGAAATTTCGAAAACCACAGGACTTAAAAAGTCGAAAATGGGCAGAGAAGTAGTTTATAGTTAGTAGACATCAGCCACGGACAGATTTTTAGGGAAGAATTAAGGCGGTCTAAGGCAAGTTAAATTTTACGCAGGCGAAGTCCCAGTAAGAGCTAGTAATTTATATGGCCTTATTTGTTTAATACTGACTATTTAATTTAAAAATACTTCTAGGAAATCATGATATAGCGTCTTTGTCCAGAAGATATACACCCTTACTTTAACAACAGTCAATGCTGAAGACTGACTCAGCTGCTTTCATTTTATTGCTATTTCATCAAAGTATTGCGCCTATTTCTATAGCAAATTGTCTTTTACGTCCTTCACCCTACAGTTGACTGTAATTGATATGGGTTCCCGCAAACCGCGTCAGGGATTCTTGAAATTGCCTTCACGACACCTTGGCTTAACTTAATTATCTGAGGTACCATTTCAGCTAACTATTATTGCGTTGTGAGAAAAACTGATTATCTGTTAATGTAACTAAGTACCTTTTTCTTTTATTATCGCGTTATTCCGGTCTAGTACCAGGGTTCACTTAGACTTACTTACACCTACTTGGTTGAAATTAAAGTAAAAAAGAGGGGGTTCTAAATTAGACTGTATTTTTACCTCGGAACTTTCGACTGGGTAAACCGATTTTGATGATTCTTTTTCACTGCGCTGAAATTTCTATTTAGCCCAGTTCTGATACTTTTATGGTAAATTTTTTTTTGGTTAAATTGTAATTATTATGTAACAAGGACTAAATGTATAGGCAGTTTACCTAAGTGAATGTGCTACTTCACTACCAGAAGGTTCGTCGATGCGTTGCCAGCCTTTGAGAAATGATGCGTGCTCTTTTCTTGAAGGTTCCTAAGGGCCTCATTTACGGAGACGCAGGGTTTTACGCGTTGCGTGTGGCGACGCGGCCCGCGCCTTTTTCAAACTTGACGTTGTATGGGTGCGTTTACGGAGAAGCTATTACGTTACCATAGAGTTAAAACGCCGCGAGACGCCACGCCGCGGGCCACGCCAATGCCCCACATCTCCGTAAACGAGGCCTAAGTCATGTCAACCTTTAATATATTTTTCTGTTACAGCTGGTGTCCTTTGGAGATGAAGCACTTCATCGCCTACGTTTTGCCACTGATTACGATTGCGGGGCTAATACTACTTGTTCAATGAGAGGTATACTACGCTTATGTGATATACTCGACGTCTGTCTGGCGCTATCCCGTTCTAGTACCAGAGTTGGCTTTAATTGCAGAGGATGTAGCTGTGGGGAGAGTTAAGATGACTACCGTCTGAGGTCATCCCCGGAACCTCCTCAATCTCACGACTAATATCACTCAGCGCCATCAATCGGTGCCCACTGTTTACGTGCCTTCAGAAAGACTGAGTAGGTTGGATATCTGAAAACCAGTGTTAGAATTTATTACCCGTCTACCACACGGCCGCGGTAAGAGCCACTGAACCTAGCGATCGAATCAAATGTCGGTCACTAATTGAGCTATGATCTCATCAAGATATAGTCGAATATTCTGGCAAAAAGCCGTTCGATTCTTGAATAGCCTATAAACCTTTCTAGACTAGCAAGACGACACGATAGCCATATATGTCGCCATGCTGTGATAGTATATGTAACACCTAATACAGTGCGGTGATGCGTCGCCACGCGCAAGTGACTACGACTCTGTCTCTACTCGTCTCTACAATCCCCTATCTCACTCGAGCTCGTATAACTCTAGCATTTACAACGTTGTTTAATTTGGTACGGGGGTGAGATAATATGACTGACTGTCGTCCTACGGCATCCCCGGAACCCCCACAATTTCATGAGATTGTGGGGATTCCAGGGGTTGTATTGTAGTCATGACAAAAATCACTCTATGACATTAATCGAGACCCACTGCTTTACGTGCCTTTCGAAACAAGGACGAGGTCGAATACTTGAAAACCAGTGTTAGAATTTGGCACCCATCATTCATCCGGCCGCGATAAGAGCCACTTAACCTAGTTATCAAATGTCGGTAACTGATCAAGCTACAACCTCCTCTACAATATTTACAATACAAAGAGTGGAAATAGAGTATGAATGCTGTTCCGGTGACGTTTTTAATATAAATTTTCCCAAGGAAGAGCTTCTAATTAGTGTGAAATGTATAAATGCGTATGCCGGAAGGTTTTATTGTTTGGAAAAAATAACAGGCTCCGTTGTTTTACTGAACAACATACTAATTTAAAACAAACGTGTACATAAGTTTATCTATCGTAAATTAACATTTTGTGAAATACAAGTTTTATGATTGGTTGTTGAAAAAATTTGAGCGTCATGTTTCACAAAACTGCACGTGTAATTTTATCTAGTTAAACATTAAACCATTGGTTCTCAAAGTGGTCCAGGTGGACCCCTAGGGGTCCACTGGAGATTCGACGGGGGTCTACGTTGGCGTGACGAAATAAGGGGGTTCATAATTCGTACGGGGGGGGGGAGGTCCACGAAAAATTATCTGCTTTCGATAGTGGAGAACTAAAATGTTGACTTGACTTCACCTATCGATATAGGCAGATAATATTTCAGTCACTCAGCAACTGTTACCTGTAATAACTTGTATTCTATTCATATTTTTATTTCCATTTTCTGTACAACGTGTCGAGACGTCAACAAAAGTAAATATAGCAGGGCGTCCACCGGATCCAGCTAGTTTTTGAAAGTGGTCTATGAGAAAAAAAAGTTTGGCAACCTCTGCTTTACCATTAATAAGGTCACGCTTGGCTAAGCAGAAGAGGGTATCGAAGAGTAAAATAAATAATAGAAATCGTACGACATATACAAACACGAATAAGAGTGGTAACAAACAAGAGAAAACGTAGAGAGATTTACGGTGAAATCTATACTAATATATAAAGGTGAAGAGTTTGCTTGTTTAATTGAACGCGCTAGTCTTAGGAACTACTGGTCCAATTTGAAAAAATATTACAATGTTAGATAGCCTAGGTGTCGAGGATGGCTATACATATCACGCTAAAAATTTTCACCCAATTTTACGCGGAAGAAATCGCGAGTAACAACTTATTAGATAATATGTACCACTCGCAACCTGCCCCGAGTTCCCACGCATGCAATGTAGATATGCATGTTTTATACCATAATATATGTAAACCTTCTTCTTAAATCACTCTGTTTATCGATAAGTGTATAAAAACCAATATTGTTTTATACTATGTATAAAGTTTATTATACTGTTATAATTATGTTCAATATATTTTTGGATTTGCGCAGTCATTTAATATTCTTTAGTGCAGCAGATGTAGAAATAATTAATTCAAGAGTCTGTGTACACAGTTCGATGCTTTTAGGATTTTAAATATTTTCTTTTCCATACTAAATAAAGTCTGGCTTTCACATATCACACGAGTATACAGTTTATTTTGATAAAATCATAAAAGCAAACATGCTTTGTCCAAGTGTTGTGTAAATATTGTGTAATACTGTGAACTGCCCGTAAAATATTACGATTTTCAATTGCCATACGTGAATCACGTTAACCAGTACTTTCACAGAATTTCATGACATGTTACGTAAGGTTTAACATCCATAAGTAATCTTATTAAAGACTTCTTTGTCATATATATTCTGTAGAAAAGAAACCTTTGCCACAAGTTCATGCATATTGTTTCCAATTCTGTATTTAACATGAGTTTTAGCTTATAATGATATTTTAAGTGCCCCGTTGCCACAGTGGGCAGGTTGCCTAATGTCACCCGACCTTTGAAGGATAAGTAAATAAATATGATCAAATAAATACACACGACCATCTGTTCCTAAGGTAGGCAACTTAATGTTTTTGTCATAGGTAACAGCCGACTGAAACACAAATATATATATTTTAATATTTAAATATCTATATATACTATACACCCAGACTTGAAGCGAGGAATCGAATTCACTACCCCGCAGAAAGCGGAGTCACGGCCAACTGCGCCAACGGTGCACTCTATAATGAGTATAAGTTTTCTTTTTTGTCTGTGTTTTGATTATTATTATATTGTATTTTGTGTACAGTGGTGTTTTGTAAAAAATAAGATTTTTTTTTCGTTCTTTCTTTCCTTGAAAGTGCATAAAAGGTATCATATAGTTCCTATGTGTTTGAAAAAGATCTCGTTCAAGAAACCGAGTTGGTTGTTTTGTTGTGAGTAAATTGAAGTATATATAAAGTCTAAAATGGAGAATACAAACTGGACAAGTTAATATTACGATATTCTCGGTATCAATAGACGTCCTCGAGATATGAGGTAATATCGCAAGGTGGGAATTTTGCATACGGTGCATAATATTACTTTATATTGTGTAGATCAAATATTTGAAAGATATGCTTTTGATACTTACCATGAAATGTCAAAAGGTCATAGAAATATTATTTTTGTAAAGATTAAGTATAAAATTATGGTGGAAAGGGTAGGCTCAATTCTGTAAGGATACGATTTAAACCCCAACTTTGCTGAACCATTGTCGCACCCATCTAGACACAAGCTTTGCACTTAGTAGGGGCGTAACGCTAATATTTGGCATTCCTGAAAAGTATTTCTTGTATTATTTTTATTAAATAGAAAAAAAAATACTTCAAACTAGTGCTACATTAGGTGGTAAACTCTATAACATGTCGATATAAATAATTGTTTGAATCTTTTTTAAAAACAGGTCTATGTTTGATGTCCGGGATACAGAAAAAGACATAGAGTACCTCTCTAGAAATATGTATCAATCATTTATTTAGATACACATGGTTACATTATCTCAATATAAAATAATAAATGTTGCAACACGATATATCGATATATGTACACTGCAAATTACCGAACGTCACTAGTTAGCCCTACTTAACTTTGCTACGACAAACTAGGACGTTGTTATCCATATTAGCTTTTACCGTTTCCTCGTGCACATTTGTTATTTATGAGTAATTTGTGACATATATTCTCCTTTAGTACTGATGTACATATGAATTGAAATAACATAGTGAATAGTAACGTAAGGAAAATAAGATATTTCAAGAAAAAAATTATATCTTTTTTTTAAAGTTACATAGGGGAAACGAACACGCGATTCTCCAAAATGACTACCGACGCTCATGGTCATTTGAATGACTAGGAGACTCGCAGATGCGTTGCCGGCCTTTAATGGCAAGTTTAGGCCACCGGGAAGTCTCACAAACCGAAAGAAACGCGACAAACATACCATCACTCGACGTGACAGCATTGCCGCCACTTCACGCCGATCTTACGTGAGATAGTAGACTACTAGTAGTATTCTACTAGTGGTTTTTAAAAGAATATTATAAATACTTTTTTATGTACGTCCAAAATTCCCGTTTCCCCTCTTAATAAGCTTATTAAAAGCTTATGTTAGGAGTGGGTGCCACAATACCATTCGATCCCTTCTATTAGGGCTGCAAATAATAAACAGAAGTTTATACGTCATGTGGAGCTAGTCAACTGATAACGTACCTTCACTCATTCTCTTCTTTCCCCTCTACTTCCTAGCGTTATCGCTAGGAAGTAGAGGGTTCGCTTAGATTGCAGAGGATTTGGCTGTGGGGCGAGTTAAGATGACCGATTGCCATATGACGTCATCCTCGGAACTCCCACGATCTCTACAATCTTACAACTAATATCATAAAGTGACATTAATCGGGTCCCACTATTTAACGTGTCTTCCGAAACGTACCAGTACCTCTTTCTCATATAAGATCGGCGTGAAGTTGCGGCAATGCTGTCACGTGATGGTATTGTTGTCGCGTTTCGTTCGGCTTGTGAGCCTTCCCGGTAGCCTAAACTCGTTATTAAAAGCCAGCAACGCATTCGCTAGCATCCTGGTGGTGCAGACGTTGGTAGTCACTTATGTAAACCGCCGGCTCGTTTGTCCATTGTGACATAAAATAAAATTGTCCACTGATGAACAAAGGCCTCCTCCTTTGATTTCCATAGTGATCAATTTTGTGCCAATGATATCCAACGGCTTGCCGCGATCCTAACTATATCGTCAGTGCACCGTGTAGGAGGCTTTTCAGGTCTTCGCGTCCACCAGTTCGAGAACGCCAGCCCAACTATCCCAGAACCTTTGCTCCCCATTGGTTCACTGTTCTTCGGTTTATGTGGCTGGATTGCCACTTCAATTTGTAAATTTTGAGAGCAATGTCTGTAACACTAGTTCGTCTGCGAATCTCCTCATGACGGATTATATTAATGTAAGTTACAAATGAATTTAAGAAAATTATTATCCAAGATAACGTACTTTGAAGGCAAGAAGCAATATGACATGAATGAGACTAAATTTAGTGTTAATAATGAGGTGTTGGCTTATATTAACCATAAATGACTTCAAGTTATTCAAATGCTACGGACGAGCCGCTAAACGACTTCACCCACGCAACGCATATGTTGGGGAAACCTTCAAAAATTAAAAAGAAATGACGCAATCGTGTCAACGTTGCTATATAAATAAAAAAGTCATTAAGCCATCGCTATCTTGGTTATCGTAGAACGTTAAATATTTTTTAAATCAGTGCGATATTTATTAAGGCTGAATAAGACTAACTTTGCCACAACGCCGAAAATTGACTTCTTTGAAAAAGAAGAGTATCTCTCTTTTTCAAGAGAGATATCATCAGTTTGACTTTACTTTCAAATACATATTATTCTAATTTGCCCAGAAGCGATACAGCTATATAAAAGAATGACCGTCTAATTAAAAGCTTTTAAAGATAAATATATAATTGTTAAACTATCGTCATTTAACCGTTTTATTCAAGTATCCGTCCGTGTTTAAAAGCGCAATAGTCTAGCCAACAAACGCTTTTCAGGTGGAACTTTCGCCTGTTCCTAAAAATGTGGTTGAGGTGTCATTCGATTCGCATCTATATAGTTTATGATATATGAAAAAGTTGAAAATTCGCCCGTAAAAATTACAATAGTTATAATAAATTAACTGAAACAAAAAAAAGGTTTGGTTTTTTTGCTTGTATCTCAAAAATCAGGCAAAGGAAGATAAAAAGAAGGCGAAAAAATTTCCACATAAAAAGCACTTGTTGACTAGACCACAAGTGTGTGCGTCAAAGTATTGGTATCGATGGCCGGCGCGTCGGCACTCGGTGGATAATTTTCTGAGAAGCGGTAGCGCAAGCGCAGAGGGGTAAAGTAAGAGGAAGTGGGGGCATCGCATGGCGTCAAACGGCAAACCCATATTATAACCTCGCCTTAACGAGGGGAGGGGGGACGCGGGTTCCGGGCGCCGCTCGCGTTGATCCCGCCAGACAAGTTGTCGCTAAATCCCTACTACAATAATCTCACATTTATCTATCCAGGCGCGGATCAAGCCTTCATAAAAGGTGGTGAGCACAGGCAAATGCGGCGTATAAATGTGCGTATAATCGATATAGTGCAATCAGTAGGAGTACAAAGGATATGTCTATAAAATATACGGTTTTGATACATTGTTTTTATTTAAGTAAGGTATTGGATATAATATTATCAAACTTTCGATCTCAATAGACCGTGAATGTGTGTCATGACAAGTCTATTAAGGTGATGTAACCACCGCCCTAATAGACTTGTGACGATGTGCCCACTGTACCCACCACGGTGAATCCGTGCCTGTGTCTACCCGCACAGTTCTAATACCTACTGAACTGAAAGCTTCTATAAAACCGTTGACTGAGACAACGATCGGGACAATGTCTGCTAAGTCAACATTACACATGGCAGTAATCTCATGAACAAGGTCTAAATATTTAGTTATTCTTTCTTTTTCAGCTTTAATGAGATTATCATCATGTGGAACAGTTATATCAACAATCATTGCCCGGTGCACTGATCGATCTACCAAGACTATATCAGGTTTTTTAGCTACAATATACCTGTCAGTGATAATAGATCGATGCATATAGAGCAAGACATGACCACTTTCCAAGACTGACGCAGGCATGTAGCTGTAGTAAAGGACCTCTTTATCAACAATACTATATTTCAGAGCAAGTTGTTGATGAAATATCCTGACTATTTCATTGTGCCTGTGTTAATACTCGCCGTTAGCAAGATGAGAACAATCGGAAACAATGTGCCTTAGGGATTCCCCAAGCAGATGGCACACCCGACATATATCGATAGTGCCATCTTTCATAATTAATATTATTACTCACCTGATTTGTCGACGGATTCAGCATCCACGGCCGTATTGGTATCGTTCGGTTTGACCACCACCAGTGACGTCAAGGGTGTTACGAACGAGTACTGGAAAAGGTCAATTACTGATGAGCATGGTCATATAACACAATAATGTCGTGTACGACCACGTACCTCGCAGATGGGCTGCCGACATTTGAGTTATGAGTGGTGAAACTCAGGTATTAGACCAAACAGTTTCTAGAAACACTTCTTTATTATTTTATTAAGTTCTTCTTACAAAATGTTACTTAAACAATGCTTGGGCTGATAACTTAAAAATATAACTTAACATATGACCCTTACCTGTACTATTTTAAGAACTCTGGGGAAGTTTAACAATCTTAAATTACAGGTAAAATATACACAACGCTTGACATGTTTGTGTATAAAGATTAACAAAAAAAAACTGTATTGCTTTTTAAGCAATAGGAAAAATGAAAACCAAGGCCAATAATCCGATCCATCATCTTTCCCTGTCACCTCTCGTGATAAATGCACCAAAATGATCCAATATCTCTTCATAAAATTAGAGAATTAAAACGGAAAGAGATATTCTTAAAAATGTGGAATTTAATGGAGGGTATACCTTGAGAGCAATATCCAGAGCTTTCTTTGCAGGGCTGTTCTCTTCAGTAGTAACATCGTCCTGGCTGTCACGTTTGTCCAGCAATTGCTTTATGGTAAGATACGCCCACAGTCGCTCTAGAGGATAATATTCCTTTTTATTAGACACGGCCGCTTTTGGGCTCACCTGGTATCGTTTCTGTGCAAACAAATAACATCATTTAATTCATCAAATAAACTAATTTATTTATTAATGGAATACATAAAGGGGACAGAAACTACGTACAGATACAGAATTGGATATAGTACTGTATCCCCCCCTACAACAAGGTACTCTTATAACGCAATAATATTAGTTTATAATATACATATAATCAGGGTCAGCTCTACCATAAGGTAAATGGAGCGGCCGCTCCAGGCGCCCAGTCCCAGGGGCGCCGCAACTAGGGGCGATTCTTAATATTATAAATATATTTCGTACTAAAAATATAAACAAGCCAAATAAGGGGAGCGCAATAATTTAATCTCGTTCCATCCATCAATATTTGTGTATAACAGGCGTCTGATACTTATAACACAGCCATTAAGTTATCTAACTTAGGAACAGACGTCCGTGTGTCATATAGTCCTGTATTTATTCATTACTTATTTATCCTAAAATTTACCTCAGGCCGGGGCTGCATATAATATTACAATATATGTATATAATATTGTATTATGCCCAATAGGAGTCGTACACAACGCGTTGTAAGATAATGCTCGTACAACGCGTTCTCCTATAACGCAAAATAAATCTACCATGTTATGGCTTCAAATCAAATCAAATCTGCTCAAATCTTACTCTCATATCGTCAGTTTAAAGTCCAAGACTATTAAATCCAAAACCCAGAACCTTTTTCTCCCATAAGACCGGCGTAAAGTGACGGCAATGCTGTCACATCGAGTGATGGTATTGTTGTCGCGTTTCGTTCGGTTTGTGAGACTTCCAGGTGGCTTAATCACGTCATTAAGGTAGGCAACGCATCTGATAGCCTCCTGGTGATGCACATGTCCATGGGCGTCGGTACTCACTTATGTGAACCGCCTGCTGGTTTGCCCTTGTAATATAAAAGAAAACCATGGGCCGAACTTAACTTTGCAACCTATTAAAACAATTTTGTTTTTGTCTGAATATGTTTACCCTCAATTGGCTTTCAGGTATCCGAAATTTAACAATTGGGTCGACTTGTTGAAAATGGTTGCAGTTGAATTATTATTGGTGGAGCCACACAATTTGTCAGGGGCACTCATTTGCATACAGGGAGGGTGGGGGGCACCGCTTCAGGAACGTGACTTTAGCCGCACGTTTATTAGAAATGCCCGCGTTACTCCGAGCCACCCTCGCTTATCGCGGTTGCGTGAAAACTTATGCAAATTTAATTAATCAATTTAATCCCCTCTGCACCGTGTATATTATTTTGGAACCAGATTACACGGTGTTTCTATAAGGGTCGAGATGTAAAAAAAATATCAGACTATTTTTTGTATCAGCTACTTGATTCCTTAATTAGAATATGAAAACGTTTTAAACACCAGATAAAAGTTAATTAGTCGAACGAGTTGGAAGGAAATTATGATCAAAACAAGGAAAACTTTCATGTACATGAATGACCTTCAGAATCGAAAGAATTATTTAAATTTTTTAAGTCAGGGTTATGCATTTCAATCGACTATTCAGAAACGTTTTCGTCGAACAGGAAAATGTAGCAGAAATTTATAAATATATTATACGATTTAAATGACTTTTTAATATATTCTTTTTCGATTGTTTAATAATAATAATTGTCAGTTGAAGTCTGAAGAATATATCTCCTGACCATACTTTAGTTACAAGGACATGAACAGAAATTAAGTATGCTGCTGCTTATTATAGAAAGTTATTATCTAAATCGAAGATTTATATGTAGACAGTAATCTAATTTCCCCTGCTCATAAAACCCCCATGAATACGAGTTGAGCGAAGAGTTTACTAATCCGTTTTGTCCGCAAAGTTATTCAAACGAAAATAAACAAATTGCGCTAAAAACAAGGGTCTTCGGCAGTCCCTTTTTAATCCCTAGCGAGCGATTCTTTATGCATAGGTATCTCATGAATTGCAAAAAGGTATCTTTTGATACGTACGTTGAAAAAACATGTCACGTTCAGATACCAGGGCATTAATAGACTGTTTTTCTAACAAAGATAGACGAGTATATATATTTATGGTGGACTCAGTTGTGTTAACTAATAACACGGTGACACACGCGTACTTATTACAGAGTCTATGTCATGAAGTATAAAAAAGTAGTATTTCTGATTCTAAATTTGCAAACTATAGATAGTTCAATTCCCTTGCCCTGGATATAAAAAGAGTTTTAACTTCTGATGTACGTTTGAGATTTTTTTTAAGTTACAAGGGCCAAACGAACAGTCGCTTCACGTAAGGCTCCCAAAATCGCTTCACTCGCTGCGCATCTATCATTGGGATACCCACGCGTGGCCCACGATCTTCTCTTTCCGATAGTCGTGATTTATATTTCTTGCTGGCTCTTACACCGACTCAGGCCGACACACTAAATTTTCTTCTACTTTTTTCACTTTCTGCTTATTACTAGCGAATAAATATTATTCACGTCCCTCAATATTTTTTTTTACTCAAATCGACTGCTCTAAATAAACTTCACAAAAACGCGTAAGAATCACGGCGCTTTCACTTATAGTCGTGAGTTACACTCAATAAACGAAGCGAGAGCGCTGGTTTCGTTTTTTCTACGCCGTGCGTGGCCCCGTCGCCCCACTCGGACCGGACGCAAACTTAATATCGAAATAGTGGATTGACTACGGTTACATACTCTTATGATAGACGGAAATCCCAAAGTATAATAAAATGTTATTGTCGTTTATTAAAATAATGAACGACAAGGTAAGCAATTACTATAATTTGCTTATTATAAAACGTCTGCGTTACGAGCGGGTCGTGATCGGTTGTTTAATGTCCTTGCTATGTTGCTAAATTAATAATACTTCATATATGAACATCAGATGCTATAGGAAGGGACTAGCTGATTTGCTGTCACTCGAGAAAATTTAGAACTAGCGTTTTTCAATTTTTATTTTCTATTGAAATGAGTCTGTTGTGTGTGGACATATACATTACGAATAACTAACTGCAACAATATGTCTGATAAATTTTTTAAAGTTTATAAGATGTTCTTTTATGAATTAAGAGTTCAAATAATTGAAGTACGGGGTGCATGTTAATATGACCTACCTACTATTAGGTGAGTGCTAAAGAATATTTTTAATGCCCTGAAGATCTATCAGTAACTCAACCTCAACTTATGTGAAACAATGTTGATTTGTGTGTAACGTCACTGGAAGTGTGAAAAAATAAATATATACTGAAAAGGTCCCGCTTCCCCTTATGACTGATCATCAACGTTTTTTTGAATTTTAATGCTGTTGATTGTACGCGTCTATGTAAATATTCTAAGGTATGGACTTACATTAAATTGGGTGCAGGCTGTCATTAAAATTCGCACGTTTTCGAGACGCCCACCGACTACAAATTGTACACAAAATCGAGACCGTCTGGATATAACCCAGACATCGCTTTTTCACAGACCACGTTTACATTAAAAACCGATTTGCCGGTCCAATTCGTGCTTTGTTCGGTGGTCTACTTTCCATTATGAAAAAGTTACTAAACATTATCGAACGTTTTACTCGATGACTTGATTTAAGTAATTTTACTAGCCTACATTTATAACAGCAAATAACTCAATAGGCTCAATTCCTTAATAGTTTCACTGAATAAGGTTACAGTAAAAGTTCATAATTCGATGTTCTTCCAAAGTTTTGCCCTATCTTTGACAAATTATCCAACTTTCAAGAGAAAATTAAATGACTTTCTGATTAAAAATGTTTTTATGACCTGAATGACCTGTATTTATATTTATTAATAACATTTGATGAATCATAATTTGTTGTTCCCCTGACTTTTATTTTATATTTCTTTTAAAATCTAATTCATGACCTATTTAATACCTTTGACATTATTGTATATCCTGAAATTTCCTCAATACTTTATTAATAATAATTTTCATGCTTTTAAGTTAATTAAATGTGCGTAGACTCAATTATATTTGACATCACTGTCATAACACATTTTTTGGCAAATAAAGAATTATGAATCTGTTCCAAGAAAGACGATTACATCAAAAGGGGCAAAAATATAGCGGAAATATTATTAGGTATGTTATACTTTATTACGCATATTCAAATAAATTATAATATATACGCTACAACATAAGGTATAATTAAGAATACGACCTCGGGATTTTTTTAATAGTTGGTAAAGTTAATATGGTAGAGATAGAATGGAATTAGATTATTGGAGATAACGTATTTAATATCTATTGATCTTATATAGAAATACCGACTGACAACTGTTCATTTGAAGCAGTCGCAGTTCGTGCCAGCCAAGCGACGTCATGATAACAAAACATAAATTCTAGAGACATCACTAACGATAAATATGTATGTAATATGTACCAGTTCGAAGAGAAAGAAAATATTAAGGCCCTTATTTAGTGTTAAAGAGTACGTATATGAACTTACTAAAATGCTTTCGAAACGTCCCAATTGTTACAAAGTGAAATGATTGATTCATCTGAATGTCGTAAAAAAGGAATAAGGTTGCGAGTATTAATTGCCACACAATTGGTAAATTTAAGTAAAAGTCATGTAGAGATTAAGATGTTCTACTTACGAAAGTAAACGCCCTCGATATATCAAATTTCACAAAAGTATACCAACTTTCATTCGCATTACCTTGAACTTGACTCGATTGTTTGCTTTTACTTACTGTTGCTCAAGTTATGGCACTTAAGCAAACCTAATTATTTCATTATTTCAGTTTTTCAAAGAATTAGTATTGTAGGTGCAATGTCGCACAAGAAACACACGTGTCGAACTTTACATCGCTTCAAATTATGAAGAAAGGTTTTAATTTTTCCATTATCCGTATTAGGTACATTATACAATTCCTACGAATCATGAGGTGCGTTGTTGTCGCATGTTGAAACCCGTTATTCGAGTGATTGTGCAACGTCCGACCCACGGTTCATTGTCGACGCATTGGGACGCTGATCGATCCTATTATCTCCTTCGGAATAAATCAAATCGTCGAGGATGACAACACGTTATATGAAAGCCCATCAACGTCGCCTTCTATTGCATTATTGTATTAAGCGCCTTATATTTCGATAAGTAGATACTACGAACATGAGGAAGCTGAAACTTGGCAGTTATGAACGTTATAATCACGAACTTAATCTGAGGGTTTCTGGTTGTTTTGTATGTATTCTTTATGAACGAATGAGACCATAATTCATCGAATGAGGATTCGCTATAAGGATTCCATATTGAGCAGAGATAGAATTACTCTTATCGTGCACAAATAGAGGCTTCACGTTATATTTATGAAATAAAACTTATTTCGGCCTATATTAGCTGAAGAACTTTATGCACGCATGAAGGAATGTTTGAACAAATGTGAAATGTCAGCAAACGTGCTCAATTGTGCCATATGACTTGCATAATAAATGAACTTTAACATTTATTACACATTGCTTACAAATGTTACAAACTTGTTCTCCTTATATTAAACGATGAGTAGGTATCAAAAGTTATTAGGTTGCGTTGGTTTGATAATTACTTTTTTTTCTTTACCGGTCCAATGATGTAGCAATATTTGTGTAGGCCCGTGATCTTATCATAATCGGATATTGTATGTTTTATCTGCAATTGATTGTCAACCTTTAGTTATGTAATAACTTTTAACCGAGTTTCAAATCAGAAGGGCGTTCTCAATTTGGCAATTTTTTTTTAATGTTTCTTCTTATAATCTGAACGTGGTATATTTATTGATTCTGTAACCCCTCTATAACACGGCGCTCTTATAACGTTTTAATATAATGCTATAATATATAATATTCCAATATATATAATATAATATTTTGCGCATTTGGGGTCGTACAAACGCGTTGTACGAGTACAATCCCACAACGTTTTCATATAATGTGGAATAAACATATCGTGTTATAGGGGGTTTGCAGTATTTTTATTTACACTAAGACATTATAACAGAGATTATAGAACAAAATCTAGCTGTACAAGTTCTAGGAAAATTCCGGATATCTGTAACATTATATTTTTTAGAGATCGATTTACATTCTTTAGCTTAGTTTGATAGGATTATTATTTAAACGATAACCAAAAACTCGTTCCAATGATTGGCGCAATTTACTCTGAATTTAGTTTTTGATGAAATAAATAACTTGAACTATCAAGTTTTTAATAAACAGTTCTGTTGACCAACTATTAATTAGATGACGTCAAGGTTATTAGGTCTTAAAAGTTCTGCGAAACGGGCCTGAAAAGATAGTTAGCTCTTGGTCAGAAATCTTGGTTATTATTATAAAACAGATCCTTCTTAAACGTGTACATGTGCTTGTTGCATTTGAAATTGTATATGTTACTAAAATATAGAAAGTGCCGTTACTGACGTCCATTAATTTGTAACTATAATCTAAATTACCCTTCAATCAAGAGTAGATTCCTAGACTATTCCTAGACCTTCTAGGTCAATATTTGACAATATCATCACTTTGATGAATATCATTAAAATTGGACTACGATGTCTGTAACGTATTAATAATTCTGCTTCAAGATATTCCGATCAACCATTTGAATCTTAATTAAAGTAAAAATAATTAAATCAAAGGTCCAATAATATTGGGTTAAGAAATAACTGTCCTGATTCAAAAATCTTTGAATTGATCATGCGTTTCGAAAGTATTCATTATGAAATATAAGCCGTTGACTTGGTAATAATTTTTATGTGCTTATAATGATCGTTTTTACTCGATTCGATATCGCCGTATTTTTTGTTTATTACTGTCTTTAAACTTCCCAGGGATAATGGTTTTTATTCTCATCGACTGAGGCTATATATATTATTAATAAGCAAGTTCGGCCCAATATCTCGTATATTGTTCCGACTTACGACTATATAATAAATGCAATTTTTTCAAGGCACATTAAATTCCTTTAAAAAAATTAAGGGCCTAATTAAGTAAATTAACATTTTTGTTTTTCTTTGCTCCATCTTTCTTTTAATTTACTAACATTTTTTTGTAATGTAAAATATTAAGTTACTAAAGAGATGCTAGATTGTAATGCGGTATATGCCTGTAAGTAGGGATTGCACTAGATAAGTCAGTATTGTTTTATCTCCTACTGGTTGTTACCCGCGATTTCCTTCGCGTTAAATCAGGTAAAAATTTTTAGCGTGACGCCTATAGCCTATCTCTAGCCTTCCTCGATAAATGGGCTATCTAGCACTGAAATAATTTTTCACATCAGACCAATGGTTTCTGTGATTAGCGCGTTCAAGCAAACAATCAAACTCTTCAGCTTTATATATTTGTATAGATTTGCTATTATGTGTGCAAATTGCTGTTACATACATGTAATGCATAAAATAAAATGCACTGAGTTAAAAGAAAACCGTTCCATGTTAAATACAAACAATAATATCTTTAAACGAGACATCGCGTACATGTTTATGTGTGTATCGACCTTGTTCGTCCGAAACCTCAAAAACATTTCCATACATTTAGATCTATTGTTGATACCATGACTAAATGTCCACGGTCCGTGAAAACCATTATCATTATATGAGTTAATTGATGCGGCAAGTTTCCTTGAATTGTGATTCCTTTCAATTCAATCAAATCTTCTGTCAACTCTCATGGCCTCTCTTTGTAAAATTATTATATTGAGTTACGTTATATTGAGCTTATTTGTCTGATATTTTTGTTTTTAATTGATATTAAAAAACTTACAATTTACTGAGCGATGTTCTGGCATTGTTATCAAAGAGTTTTTTTTAACAGTGGATCTTAAAATAATAAGGTTTACAGAATATATCTCTGGAAGAGGTTGTGTAAAGAATGTGGTCAGAATGTTTCCCTATTTGAAAAACTAAACATTACACCCAAATTTTATTAGACGAAGTGTTAATAAATATATTGAGGTTATTAAACCCAGTGGTAGGAATTTGTCTCCGCGAAGGTCGGTGACGATATTTTGAAGTAACATTTTGTTTATTGATTATTATACGAATAATATGCAATACATCAGCCATTTATTATTTTATTCATTTACATAAGCATGCATCTGTCTGATGGTGTGTCTGTTTTTCTATCTCTTTGTTACGGATAATCTTTAAACCGCTCGCGCTGGACGGATTTTGACAGTACTTTCGCTGGCAGATAGCTAATGTTACAAGGAATAACACAGGCTTCATACTTTAGAAGGATAATTAGGGTACTACACAAAAAATAAAAATCCTAATTTTACAAAATACATTCTCGTAGTAACCTCTATTCTCGATTCTCGTAGTAAACGTTAAGTTTCTTATAAAAAAGCAGGGTTGCTAATCCAACCGAGTACCTGACGGGTGTAAATCCGCTCTACTATTGAGATATTCAGGCTCTAGATTAAGGAAGTGTTAACTTTACGGAAAATTTTGATCGATAAAGTACGGAGTTAGCGTGTACGGAATGACAATATTATGGTCATTTGACACACGTGCCGGAATTGTGCTGCGCAGTACATCAGATGCGTCATAATCCTACGACCGGGATATTTGTGTATTTTACTGATTTATTCGAGACTAAAATCGTTGAGCAAGTCTTTCTAAGCAGGCGTAATGGAAAATCACCTACGTTTCAACTGACAATACACTCAATAAACCATCTTTTAATTTAAAAAGTTGACATGGAAACATGACAACTGTAAACATGTTTAAATGAAAAACGCTCATAGTTTACGTGATGTAAAGTGAAAGTTTTTTTTCTCATTTTCATTATAAAATTAAGATACATAACCTAAATTAACACGGGCCTTTTATTACCACTGTTGAAATCCGATTCAAATGTCAAGTCCATGTAGACGAAATCGCCGGCTGATGCTACTATATTATAGTTACAGATATGTAGTCGAAAAATATAATATGTTCCATAATGATTCAAAAGTGTTTGTAATTCAATTTCAAATAGGTAATTTTGATTGTACATTTTGTTCAAGATTCCACTTTACTATAACCCTCCCCCTTTTCTAACCACACCTTCCTTTCCTGATGTTTATCATATCAAATTTTTTGATACAATATTTTTGTATATTTATGCAATATCTTAAAATTCATGTTGTTAAAAATCTCACCCATGCCAACTTAAAATGGAGTAAAACCCGGATCAGTCGATTTAAGTTTTTAAAGATACAACTTGTTGAAGTATATTAAAATAATAAACTTTACTAAGAGACAGAAATACTTTGGATTCGTAGATTTTAGTAAAAATATTAGTCATAATCACGGTCTGCTTTTATTTGATTTAGAGCCAAGAGTTCTCTCATCTTGTGCAACATTCCATGAATTTATCTGATTAGAATCTCTAAAACATTTTTGTGACTAATATGACTCTTTCTTGTATTCAAAAATACGCAATGAATACTATATAATCTAATATACCTACTATAACGAAAATTAAGAGACCAAATGAAATCACCCCAATAGACTAGTTGACTATCAGTATTCAAGTCGAGTCAAGTCAGTAGTGTAGTAGTCAGAAACTAGTTTATGTTGCAGTCATCAACAAATCAAACCTTTACCTAGTTAATTTTGTGTTTTTATAAATTCATTAAAATTTTAGGGTCGAAAGACTGAACTATTATGGTGTTAACAACAACAATTTGCTCGGCAAGGTGTGACTTCATACGCTCTGATTGCTGTTTGTTGTCACGTGATCTATAGTAAAGAATCTTACCATATTTTAGTAATTTCATTTGATTTATGTCACATTTACACCACCTTCAACTGTGCAGAATAAAAAGATATTTATTATTATTCTAGTGGCAACCACCCTATTTTCGGGTGATTTTTTTCTTTGAAAATCGATCCAGCAGTTTAAAGAGTACGAGCTCATTTCCAATATGACTTAAGGCATTTTTGATATAAAATTGAATGCTTTTGTTTGTAAGATTCCTTAGACGAGAGTGTTTTAGTTTTTTACCCTATGTTAACTACCCTAAAATTGATATAGCCGTTAATTAGTTGTGGGATGTAGAGTGGAGGAGATGATTCTATTCATCTAATCATCTGATTAGAAGCGAATTTATCCGAGTGGAGTATCAAATGAAAGGATTTGATGTGTTTATTACAAATTTGGATAGTTGAAGAGGAGGTTATGGGGTAGGGGATAAATTTAGTGAGTGCGGGAAACGTGCCCGTGTGATGAATCGGGGGTTTTTAAATTTCGAATTTAATGTTATTATTTCATCTGAGCTTTATTTTTTGAGTAATCTTGAGGTGCCCATTGATAAAAAAGATTCGAAATTGATGTTGTGGTTTCTTTTTAGTCTACTAATTTGTAATTTTTTTTTACTTAATCTCCATGCGATGTTTTGTTTATTCAGCTTTAACTACATTTTATAAATTAATATGAGCAATATCTGCGAGTATAAAATTACAAAGGTAGCTAACAAAGATGTGACGTACTTCCTAACATTTAAAGTTTAAACTTCGCTGTTTATTTATATATGGATATAATTCCTTATCTTATGTTGAAAACAACAGAAGTCCTCAAGATTCTTCTGTTATCAATGAAATATTTATTATTTGCGTCTCTATTTATATTTTGCAGACGTACATGCTTTTGTTAGTAAGTCGTGTTTTATGAAGTTTATAAATAGCGGATGTCTGGATCGTTTCCTTTCTTTATTTTGTTTTCGGATGTATCTGCGAAGTTACGAGTATTCTGTCCGATGAACTATTTAAAATTTACTACAACGACCTGTTTTTTGCAATTGATTTATTAAATAACAGTGATAAGATCGCTACAGTAACATTATTAACTGATTAGAAGCAAAATTCGCTATTTATCTCTTTAAAACCGAATGTTTATTATTTTCAAGTATAAAAGTAAAAACTTTAATCCCTCATCGTATAAGTTTTTCCGAAAACAATTAGATAAACACATCTTCAGACAGAACTTGTGTATAAGTCATTTGTTGTGATGACTGCATTCTTCATTGGTGCTCCGCTCCTATTAGTCTTAGCGTGATGGTATATAGCCTATAGCCTTCCTCGATAAATGGGCAATCTAACGCTGAAAGAATTTTTCAAATCGGACCAGTACTTCCGGAGATTAGCGCGTTCAAACAAACAAAGAAACAATCAAACAAACTCTTCAGCTATATTAGTATAGATGTGTAAAATTTTTGTTGGTCACGGAAAAGAGGTGTAAAAATAAAGGGGTTTCGGAAAAAGCGGTTTAAAGTATTTGTACTATCTAAAATTTTAAAATATAAAAAAACCGTTTTTTAAATTGAATAAAACAACTTGCGAGCAATTGGCAAACGTTCTGGTCGCACTTACTGCACTATCCTTGAACCGTCGTCGGCCCCATAGTGCAACGGTTATATAACTATGATTATTGTACAACCACTGCACTATAGAGCCTCTATAGCTCAATGGTAGAAGGGATGGACTGAAACCAGCAAGGTACACTGTTCAAACCCCGAAACCCCTGGGATATTGTCGCTCCTGACAAAAGCTTTTAATTTAAGCTTAGTTGGAGGGAAAACGGATGAATACACAAGAATTGTTTGCAGTACTTCTAATATAAAAAATTCTCGTGTCACGGGGTGCGTTGCCAAACTCCGAAACAGCTCTACCGATTTTCATGAAATTTGGCGTGCATATTGGCTAGGGTTGAGAATCGGTCAACATCTATTTTTTTCATTCCTAAGTGACAAGGGTGGCCCACGCGGTCGGAGTCACGGGGCGCAACTAGTACTAATATATAAATAGTTGAATATAAGTAGCTGAAGAGTTTGTTTACTTGAACGCGCTAATCTCAGGAACTACTGGTAGGGTTTGAAAAATTCTTTCAGTGTTAGATAGCCCATTTATCCAGGAATTGGCTACAGGCATATATCATCACGCTAAAAATTTTAATTGAATTTACGCGGACTAAATCGCAGGCAACAGCTAGTATTAATATATAATAATCCAGTGTCGCTATGTATCTTCCCAGTGAACTCTTGACCAAGTTAATTGGTGTTCGTATAAGTTGGCATTTAAGTGTACTTTGGTTCAACTTGAGAGATGTGATAGTTTTTAGTTTGATTAATGGCGTTTAATGAAAAATAATAGCCCTTTTTTATAATTGTATCTTTCAAATCACAACATGAGGCCGGGCCTGGTAGTAAAAATACCTATTTATGCAGGGTGACTGGTGAGACACTTAGAACTTAAGGAGGGTACCCGATACTCGATTCTCGTTATAATTATGTAACAAAAAAAGGTACTTAATATTTCACCAACATTCCTTAAAATTAGTTAAAGTGTGGCCTTACGTTGTGTGGTTAATTTGCTGGTGGTAAAAGTTAGTCCGTAAATGCATTTCACAGCGTAAAAAAGCTGATCGGTTATAACACAGATTTAATGACGGCTGTCAGTCAGCAATACAATAAATAAAATTAATAATTCAGTTCATTTTTTTCTTTATTTATTTAGATCAGCAAAGCAGTATGCTACTTAAAAGTAACACACCAAAAAATGTGACCTTAACATGCATGCAAATGTCTAAAAACACTCGAACCGTTACGCAAATTTTAAAATAAAAAAAAAGTTAACATTTAAAAAAGAAAACAAATGAAAGTAAAGTAAATTAAGACTAAAATAATAACAACCAAAAACTATAAAATCTATAACCCAATTAATTTCAGTTTTAATGTTTTTTTACTACACTTATTAAACAAATAAGAGAATAAGTGATGAGTGAAATAGGTATTTTTGCCTGTGAAGTGTGTGGGGAAAACGGATCATCATCGGGCGTCCACGCTAGTATGTCCACGCGTTCTGTACATAATTAGACAACTTTCTCTCAATATCACGTAGTAGTTAATTGATATTTACAATTAATGGCCGGAGTATGTACCCCAACAGCATGTCACAGCAGGCTCGTCACGATCCTCGCTTTAAATAATATCAGTTATGTTCAATCCGTCAGTACGTCTGCACAAGTAATAAGTATCTAGTAACCTTTGCATTTTGCAAGTATATTTTACTTTTTACTTTTTTAGTCATCGAAGTGAAGGAGTAAAAAGTTATACCTTTTTAAAATTCATAAAAATTTGTCGTACACTAAGTTATTTCGCTTCTGTTAAACATCTGCTTAAATAACAAAGAAAAGATATTAAGTTTCAACGATTATTTTAGGCTTCGAATTGAAAAAGCACAGTCAAGAGTCATCGATATTCAAAAGGAGGTCGTAGCCTAATCAGTGGTTGGCATTTGAATCGATAGCTAGGTTAAGCAGTTTTTACCGCGGCCGGGTTAAGGATGGGTGACCCATCCTAACACTGGTTTCTAAAAAGTCGACCTCCTCCGTGTTTCGGAAACGTTAAACAGCGGGTGCCGATTAATGTCACTGAGTGATATTAGTTGTGAGATTTTGGGGGTTCCGGGGATAACGTCACACGGCAATCGGTCTGGTATAACGCTAGATGGAATAAGAAAAGTTATATCATTGAAAATTAAGCCGCAATTGTAAAGGGAATGGGCTGAAATCCGTACGGTGCTAGTTTCAAATTCCCTCCCCGAAGGACTTTAGTCGAAGCCACTCCTATTTAGGTTTTAAATAATGGAGGTCTAACAACAGTGAAAGAAATTCAGGTCGGGTTTTGTAGTCCTATGAGGAACCTGTCATCAGACCATCTGCAAGGTGGTCCCCTCCTAGGTGTTCCAAACAATTATATTATGTAGACACTAAGTGAAATTTTCGACGTTTATAGGAAATGCTAAAAACTTACTAGGAAATGAAAAATTAACGAAATCGGACAAAAACTTAAAAAATTATTTAGCAAATAGCGTCATCCCCCCGGTACATTTATTTCGCGTTATATGAAAACGCGTTGTTGAAATATTCTCGCACAACGCGCGTGTACAACCCCCAATGCGCAAAATATAATATAATATTATTATATATTATAGAATATAATTAATGCGTGTTAAGATTACCGTATTATAGGGGGATTATGGCGTATCAGATACGACACCCTTCTATATAAACGTGACTTACACGCTCTTGGCAACTTCATTAAAATAAAGATGGCTATCTGTTTATTTCTTTAACGGCTAAACTCATAGAATCAATAATATTCCATCAATAGTATAAATAAATACATAGGAATCATTGTGTATATATATATATATACGAGGCAGGGATCGAACCCACAACCTCCGGCGCGGCATGTACGGTCACTGCCAACTGCGCCAACGGGCCAGTCAAGACAATTCAAGTCAAGTATACTTAAATATATTAGATTTATATGTTTACCGACGTTGCTATATTTTGCCCACTATGGCATCGCAATATTTACCGCGTCGTTTGCCAATAAAATCGGTTTACGTCTAAAAACCGGACACGTCTACTAAAAACAAACCGAGCCCGACTAATTGTGGCGTATTTTACGATTCGAGCACGTAAAGAAGAGAATGACCAATTGAAAATAGTGCGGTTTTTTGGATCGGCTCCGATTTATGAAGCCTCTTGAAGGGAATCTTTGTAGGCCTTTTAGGGATAATGTCCAGGTCGTTATGAACTTTTAGTACCGAAAACCGAATCGAGTAAGTGAAGGATATGGAACGCATTTTGATTACGGTTTCTTTATTTTCTTTTTTTTAATTACCACGAACGTCTTTTTTAAGAAACCTAATATTCTCCTTTACTCTCTAAATAAGCGTGTAACGTAAAATGTAAAATGAGAAGGAGCACATTTTACACATTGTAAATCAAAAATCACAGCAGTAAGCCACCATAAGATTCCTCTTCTTCTTCTTCTTCTTCTTCTTCTTCCTAGCTTTATCCCGGTCAAGTACAAGGATCCGCTTAGATTGCAGAGGATTTGGCTGTGGGGCGAGTTAAGATAACCGATTGCCATCTGACATCATCCTCGGAACCCGTGCGTTGAGGGTCGACAGAATATTATTAGATAACTTATAATCGCATTCTGGTTGTATTATTGTATCGATTTTATATAATTTAATTCGCGAATTTATACAAAGTAATCCAATTTCTCCTGATACGAAAAATGATATTAAATTAAAAATATAAGGAACAATATAATTTGCGAGGGTAACACTCGAGAATTCAATTTGTAAAATTACAACACAATCTCCAGTTTTATCACGCGGTCTTTGGAAGCTTAAGTATCTTCATCGGCACTTCGTCACGTCTGCAGCTCCGCGTGTACCCTCAAACTCAAGTATTACGAGATCTGTTAAGGAGCCTGCTGCTAAGCAATACTTTCTTTTTGAAGTGAAAATTCTTTATAGGCAGGGGAGATAACTTACAAAGCCACGTCAGAAACAATCGTTTGGTTAAATAGTCACCACTTTGATGTCTAAAGTATACAAGAAGTCAGCATATCAATTTGGATTCCTCTATGACCTGCAATTTTTGAAGGGATTCTTTGAGTGGATGAGAGAAGAATTTCAAAGCCGCATTAAAGTAATAAATTGTAATTGCTAGCTGGGTTCTGCTATAATATACAATTTTTGAAGTGAAGCTTCTTTGTATAAATAAGAAAAAAACCTCCAACATTATCTCTGAAAGAACATATGGGACCGGCCAGATGGTCGCAATTTTGGATCCTAAAAGTTGAACATTTGGAGAAAAGTGGTGGCTAATATATCTTCTATATATAAAAACGAAGGGTCAACTAACACGAAATGTTGAAAACTGCAGAACGTACGAAGATGGCATTTGGGAGGAAGGTTATGGTTAGTAGACATCCGCTAAGAACGGATTTTTCGGTATGGCCAGAGAAGAATAAGATGGTCTAAGTCTTCTCGCAATTACGTGGACGAAGTCGTGGGAAACAGCTAGTTTATAATAAAAAAGGGTGAAATAAATTATGGTAATTTTCCATAATTGACTAAAACCTTTTTGCAGCGGGTCATAAAACACAGCTGTTGTTTTTCTTTGCTGTAGGTTTTATTCAAATAACTCTACGAGTCCCTGCGGAGACCTAAACGTGTGTTTGTATGCCATGCACAACCTCTCCACCGACAGATGCATGCAATAAATTATTGGAATGGTCTCTGCCGACATTTTAAAACTAAATCGTATTTTCTTACGAGCTGTTAGCTGCGATTCCCGATCTCGCATTTTCTATCTTTCGGAAACAGTTCTAGATAAAACAAAATCATATAATGATTATTATTTTATTTTGAATTTATTTAATTTTAAATAACCAGGCAATTAGAGTCAGACTCGCATAGTAAAGGTTCCGTAACAAGATGTACTACTTGACCAGGTTATATTAAGACATAATTTTCATAACATTTCTTTTAATTTTTACAAAGTTAACGCATTTTTCTTTGACGCAACAACAAATTTACAGTTTTTGGATATAGCTTCTTGTAAAATTTTATGATTCTAAATCAACGGGAAATACCCTATAGGTTTTGGTTCACATTGCAAATGTATGGGAAATGTGACATAAATGACCATATTTTGAATGCATACCCTTAGAGGGGAGAGACCTCAGTATTTGGTATTTATTTCGACTTTATACATCAACTTGAAAAATGATCTTGACAGACATACAGACAATCGGAAATCGAAGTGATCCTATAAGGGTCCTTTTTTTCCTTTAGAGGAACCGAATCCTAAAGGCTAGATTCAACTGAACTCCTTTGCTTTGGTCAAAGGATGTCTTATGAAGGAGGTATCATCTTTTATCGGTTTCATCACGTAATATTATTAAATATAAGTAAAATAAAAGTATTATTACTGATAATGGACACAATTTCCATTTGACCCTAAGGTAAGGCTGAACCTAAGCTTGTGTTCGCCCACGTCTAGGGCCGGCCCTACCATAGGCCGAGTGGAGCGGTCGCCCCAGACGCCGAGTCCCAGGGGGCGCTTGAACGTGCAAGACGTATGTGGTGGGTACCAATGCGCCACAGACAGGAATATGCCCTCAGTGTCTCCGGACTTCTTCAATGATTCAGCTGTTAACAGCCAATCGCAGTTTCCAATCTTGGAGCCTGGCGCTTCAACGTGACCCGGCCAGTTGCCAACGTTAAAGTGGAAGCCAGTGTTCAGTAATGGACCTAAGACAAGATAGGTTTTCTAGAACTAATGCAAAGTCAAAAAATTATAAGTGCTTATATATTATACAGGATGTAAAAGACATCGAGCTTATGGGACAAGAAATTTATGAGCAATGACAATTTAATTATTTTTTAAATTAGTATTTCGATGACTCCTCGCTCTATCATCATATATTTCACTAACTCGTTTGAACTTAAAAGTATATCAAAGTTTTTACGATTTGAGATGTACAGTTGGCTTCTGATTGCTTAGTATTTTAAAATATATTTATTCTTATTTTTATACCCCGAGATTGCGTTCGTTTTTAACCGACTTCAGAAAGAAGGAGGTTCTCAAGTCATCTGATTTTTTTATGAATCACCGATTACTCGAAAATGGCTAGACCTATTTGGAAAATTCTAGCTCCATAGAATGATTATATAAATCGGTCGAGCAATTTTCGAATCGATCGATCAACATCAATTTAATTCACAGCGTCAACGGGCGGGAGCAACCGAGATAGGAGAACGCGACAGTAGACTGTGACAGAAGACCGCGACAGAAGACCGCGACAGAAGACCGCGACAGAAGACCGCGACAGAAGACCGCGACAGGAGACCGCGACTCTCACTATGTACTTAACGCCGTCTACTTTCTCATGTCTCGCTCGCGAACCTCTACCATTAGAAATTAGTACTTAGTTGTATAGCACATGGTATGTAAGAAGAAATTATTTTTTGCTTTTTAATTCTTTGGTGCTTTGGTGTTTTTATTGTTTCCTTTTTTTTAAATACTTTATTCCTTCCTTCCTTCCAATTCAGAAAAAATATCTTAAGAAATAATATGAGTGGATCTAATGTTTCAAACGCATTATAACAACGCGTTTCAAAAACACCAAAGAATTAAAAAGCAAAAAATAATTTCTTCTTACATACCATGTACTAGACAATCTAACTAGAAAAGAGAATGAAGAAATTAAAAAAAAGATCTAAAACCAAAAACTTAAGAGTTTTATACAGTTTTAGACACCGGCGAGTGTCTAGTGGTGGAAATCTAGAAGCTAAAAGTTAAATAAATCTAAAATCCGAATAAAGTTCAGCCACGTGCATAATTTCAAGGGAGTTGAAAACTGAATCTAAAATGATAAGCATAATAATCCAGCGAAACTGAATCACCAACTTAAGTTTTAGAACATTTAGTTCCACATACCCGCAGGTGAACTGATGAATTCGACGAACAAGTCCTGCGACGTGCCGATAATGGAATAGGGGAACTTTCCCATGCCGCAGAAAGTTCCGATTACGGAAGCCGATTCGTCTTTGCCGTCGTATATCCGGATGTAGTCGTATGGACAATTTTCTGAACCTATAACAATGAAAATGTTTAAGCGTTGACAAAATTCGCCAATTTTTATGAAAACGACTGAATTATAAAGCAATACTCATATCTATTAAGAACATGTAAAATTTACAAACGCCCATGTGCAAAATACAACGTCGATATCTTTCACGACAGCGTTTTTCAAAAAATTTTCTATTTTTTTTTTAAAGAATATTAGGAATACTTTTAGGCGTGTCTAATATTCCCCTTTTCCCCTCCTACTAAGCTTAAATTAAAAGCTTTTATAAAGAGTGGGTACGACAATACCCCAACGGCGGTGGGGTTTGAACCGGGTACCATACCTTAAACCCTTGAGCTATTGAGGCTCTGAAACATGATATTATGTATATTTCAATATTGTATCCGATATGCAATTTTTAACATTATTAAACTGTACCTGCATTAAAAACTTTTAAAATTTTTGCAAGTTCAACTGCTAATACAAGCTTTTAATTTTAGCTTAGTAGGAGGGGAAAAGGGAATATTAGTCATACCTAAAAAGTATTCCTAATATTCTTTAAAAAAAAATAGTCCAGTTTGACATTTTTACAACCTGCTAGTTGTAGCTACTAGTTGTTTCCTCCGACTTCGTCCGTGTAAGGGTTTTTTTTTAAATAAAACAACGGGCAAACGGGCAGGTAGTTCACTCGAGTGACCACCGAAGTCCATGGACAATTGCAACACCAGAGGACCGCAGATGCGTTGCCGGCCTTTGAGATATGAGTATATGTTCTTTTCTCGAATGCCACAGAGGCCTGCGAGAGCCAGCATTAATCTGGCCCTATCGTAAAATCCGTTCTTACCGGATGTCTACTAACTCTTTGCCAAATTTTATCTCTGTACGTCTCGCGGTATTCGAGATTTCGCGACTTTGTCTGCGTGGGCGCTTCCTTATCACTAATGTGTTAAAAATAGTATACGACCGATTCTCAGACCTACCAAATTTTAACAAAAACATTCATAAGAGTCAGTTAAGCCGTTTTGACGAGTTCGGCAACAGTATGACACGAGAACATAATTTATTAGACATACATTACTAAGATTTATTAAAGAAAATTTATGTACCAAAAACCAATGTTCCGTTAATTATGTCCAACCAAAAAAGTGGTTTACCACTTTGGATGACAGCTCCTAGTTAAAGAAAATCTTGCTAAGGGTTATCGTTGGAAATTAACGTAATTCATAACGAGCGAAAATAAACCTTTTAACCAATTGATGTGCAAACGACATTCGACCTTAGCGTGGCAAACCAATTTCTCCATTGACTATACCAAAAACTTTGCAAGGAGAATGACATTATTTTATATACTGGTAAAGTATATAAAATAGTAATAAGTATATAACGGTACAGGATAGTACAAAAAAAAATATTTCTTATTATTTCAAAACAAATATTAGTAATGAACCTAAAAACCAAAATTAACTGAAATATAAAATTTACACTTTGTATAATTCGTACAATGTGAAATTTAAAATAAAAACTAAGAAAGAACTCGCTGTTACAGCAAAACCAAAACATATGGGTTAATCAAGGGGGTAAGGGACAGTGGCGGAACTGTCATATAAGCCCGAAAACCTGGCTTGCCTTCTTAAAATTGCTATCTCTCATATCTACTTTTTAACTAGCCTGTAAGTGTAAATGACAATATCTTGTCTTCCAGGCTTGCGTTGATAAAAAATAAATGAAATATACAAACTTTCTGTCTTTAAAAAGTATCGCAATGGAAGTTTACAGTATAGATTAAAAAGTAATGTAACATTAAATATAAACTGACTTTCTTTAAGAAATTAAAGCTGTAGACAAGGTGATATGGCGCATAATAGAAGAGGCCTCCAGGAGTTGACAAACACAGGCTTATAATAAATGTATATAGGGACTATATGACACACGGGCGTCTATGCCTAAGGTAGACAACTTAATGCCTGTGTTATAGGTAACAAACGCCTGTTATACACGAATATTTTATTTGGAGAAATGTATAAACATATACATATAGATAATACCAGACTCGAGGCGAGACTAGAACCCACAATCCCCGAAGCAGAATACTTACCTTAAATTACTTACCTCTTGGCTCCCTATTCTAACCATAGACACGCTACTGGAAACAGATGAGTGAACCAAGGGGTATCAGGGGGCAGATACTTCCAGCAGTGGACAATCACAGGCTCATAATGATGATAACTAATACTTACCTCTTGGCGTACCATATTCTAATCATAGACACGCCACTGAAAACAGATGGGTGAACCAAGGGGAGTCAGGGGGCAGATAGCCGTGTCAGAGAGCCGGCGCCCATCTGATAGCGACTAATACGACGACAATTCGCAAGCTCCCGCTTCTCACAAATAAAGGACAACCCTCCACATGAACCCAGACTTTTTAATCCATTTCCTTCCTTCATCGTTTCCTGGGCTTAGCGCGAATATTTTCGGCCTAGATACAGTCAACTCTCGAAATGTTCGTGGTAGGGCTTCGGGGTAACACATTGTATGATAAACGCGTCGCTCACGTCAACCTAAGTGTAGATGTTTCAGTCTAGAAATGCACGCCCCTCTACTAATTAATTGCAACGCTTGCTTGCTTGTGTATGTACAACGTTTTTATTGTCTCAACTCAAACTCAACCACACGCTCTAAGCCAATGATATTGACGAGCTTGCGCGTATTGCGTCTACATGCAATTTTGTATGTATAGGTGTATACTTTGGAAGGGCGTGCATTTTTAGACTGTACGCACTCAAGTTGACGTGTGTAAATCGCAGTGTGATATTAGTTTAGTCTTTTTAACGTAACGTTATTTTAAATATTTGGTATATACGGTGGTATTTGTAGCGAATGGACCCCATTGAACATAAAGGTCAATACCCATATAACTTTTCGGCAACAGGTCATATTTTGTTTTAGATTACATTAGACCCAAACTCATATGTCATATGTCACACGCTTAATCATGGCTGAACGATTACGTTTTAGGTCTAAAGTGAAGTAATGATACACGCTGCTCCATTTCAATGTCTTCTAGCGGCCGATCTAAGAATTATTTCGATATCTCCCTCCATCACTGAGATACAGCTATATGTTTTTGCGATTTCCCAAAAATCTGTTTTTTTTTTACTTAGTTCAGTTCATGATTAAGCGTGCGATATTATTAAATACAACTGTATTCTGTATATTTCAATATTGGACAAAGTTTACGTGTTAACATATTTTATATTTATACGATTTCTTGAATTTAAAAATAACTCTTTTCTAATAGTTTAACTTTGAATAATTTAATCAGGTTAATGGAATAGATATTTTTGTTAAAAAATTGGAAAAAATGATATTTTATAGCAAAAAGTTGAATTAATTAAAGAATTGCACGAAGCAGTTTTAAATGATATTATGCAGCGTAGAAGAGGACCCGCTATTAAAACAGTTAATGAGTTAAGACCTTTATTATTTTTTCTAACTTCCCCTGGATACCCTGGGTTATTGTAACGCATACTCTCCGCTCTACAATAATAGAGGCAACAAAAAAAATATTTTTAAGTATTCCAACCATACAAATCCGATATTATATAACAGAATAATCCTAGAAATAGCTGTCAGTGGGTATTTATCGAGAGAAAATGTAACTTTTTATTAACAAATCTTAAGCCATAATAACTGCTGCTTCTGAGACATTATTGATTTGTGCAATTTCACATCTTAGTTGGAGTATATTTACACCGGATCAAAATTCTATCACATAGAGATCTGTATATAACGTACATATAAAATGACAGCGTGTAACAATATATGATTCCATATCAGAAACACAAGCAGCGTGTGTGAAGTCATTTTTCATCGATCAAAATCAGATCAGCCATAGACATAAGTAATACTAGACTGCGCATTCGACTAATATTGTAAAGAGATAGAAGGAATAGTATGGTCTAATTGTTTCTATCATCAACGCACAGTGGAACAAACATAGCTCTACCTTAGAGCTACAATAACATTAATACAATTAAATGGCGCTTTGAATACACACGATCAATTATATTGCACAATAATACGGAAAGCGCAATATTTATAATTATAATAATTCAACTTTTCGACTCTCTTTTCCCATCATTTTTGCACGCGCAAGTAAGACCTCGTCAAGACATATAGACGCAGGCTGAAAAATTATTCGCAACAATGACCGTACACGATGCAATGGAAAAAAAATTGTGCAATGAAAATTAAATTCGCTCAAACCTTCGTTCAATCATTGCAAAATCTTCAATATATAATAATATTCGTCAATACGTCATATTGCGCAATATCATTGACCGTTTAGGAACCGTGTTCGATCTTAGGCTGTCCCTCTCTAAAGGCGAAATACAGAGGCAGAAGTGTATTTGAAAACAGGGCCTCAACCTGCAATATGCAGGTTCTGTAAATCGTGCATCCTGCATTCGTAGTTTTCGTTAAGTGGTCAAATATATTGTCACTCACACCATATTTTTATACTGATTCGACGAGGGTGGGGCATATTTTCACTTTGTTTCCATGGTACTATACTCGTTTCACACTCACTTCAACAACAGTACACTAGCAAATCGAAGTCTTCGTCTGTTATTAGGGTAGATAAAATCGTTTTGGATGGCTTACTTTGACCGTTAAGGAGGAGTACATAGACAGTTTTGGCGCCTATTTACCCCCCCCTCATTATAATATTTGCACTTTGGTTATCCTTTGGTTGTTGTGCGTTTATAATTTACAAATATTATGTACACGTAAAGAAGCACTGGTATGAAGGCGCACAAGCGCCGCCCGCCTGCGCTACGTCAGTAGTTTGAAGAACATAATGCCTAACGAAATGTTGATGAACAGTACAAGGATTACTAGTTGCTGCCTTGAGAACCAGTCCTGGAAAAAGCGAAGAAAAAAAACATTAATTCCAGTGTTTATGGAAATAAAACCGTCTTTCCATATGGGCATTAATTTGAGAGGATTTACTTTTATAATGCCGGCGCCAGACATAGCTTCATTTGAATGTTCATGTAGTGTGGCCGGGAACTTTGTGTAGCTGCGCAAAGTATTGTAGAACTTTGTAGTCTTCAAAGACAAAAATGTACAAACACTTTGAGCTATGTCTAGCGCCGGCATAAAGAAAAGTTAGTTCATTCTGTCGTCTTTGTGCTTGTGAACTATTTATGAAATAAGGGATCATTCATAAATTTACGTCACACGAATTTTCAGCTTCTCTCCTCCGTCTTTGTCACAGGTTGCTACATTTTTGAAATCCCTTGGTGTCAAGTATTCAAGATAATAGCGGTTTCTTTTTAATTTTTTTCTGGCTTTTACAAGGCTTTTGCCCCCCCCCCCCGCCTGTTGACAAATAATGTCGCATATTGGTAATATCCCTTCCCCCCTTTAACGTTTGACATAATATGAGGTGTGACATGCGACCATAAACGCACTGCTACGAGACCGCAACCGCGTGTAGCGATCCCGCTACGCTGTAAGCTAAGTCTGTATGAAGAAGCTTACATCACTGCCAAACCACATGAATGTGTAGGTGTGTTTATGATATACAAATTAAATCTAAAATCTATGTTTCCTTGGTTTCTTTAAATTGTTTCTGTTTGGAAATTGCCGTTGCTTAGTCAAAGTATTGCATGCTTAAGCGGTGGAATAAAAGAAATAAAATTAATTGTTTAATATTTAAAAGACGGGCTAACGACTTTATAGCTGATTCTTCTCGTGCCCCGAATTCTCCGAATCAGTGGTAGTTTATAGAATATATGTCGTTACAAAAGAGTTTCTAAAAGTCTACTTGATTGAAACATCGTTTAAATTGATTTTGAATAATAAATTTATTTATTAATCAATTATTAGATTCCGCAGTATCTTCATTCCTTCCTTTCAACATAATTTCAAAACAGCCGGCTAAAAACAAACAGTAAACTTCAAAAGGCACGTGCCTTTCAGAGTTTATTATACATTTATTCATCACTAGAAATTATTTTTATTGATGCCATAATGTTTCTTACTGCTACTTTATAATGCAACAGTACCGTTTGGGTACTACCTACTTGTATAGATAATTAGGTAAAACCCAAACGGTACTGTTATATCTATATAAATATATAAAAGCGAAAGATCACCTAGCAATGAAATCTCGATAACCACAGGGCGTACAAATATAAAAAATTGGCAAGGAGGTACTTTAAAGTTACTTGACATGCGCAGAGCTGAGATAAAGGGGGAGCAGAGCTTAGAGATAATTTAACGCACGAGAAGTCGCGGGAAATAACTAGTAAATACATAAAGCGTTATTTACCTTTACTTGTGGACTAACTAGGTAAAGGAGGGGGTTGGCCCATTTAATTAACTAACATCTGCACGACCAGGAGGTAAGCAGATGCGTCGCCGGCCTTTAATGACGAGTTAAGGACACCGGGAAGTCTCACAAACCGAACGCAACGCGACAACAATACCGTCACATGATATAACAGCATTGCCGCCACTTCTACAAAGCAAATACGTCTATACAAATAAATATAATTTATAAATAGGCTTTTTAACTGTTTGTAGTGTCGAAAAAAATTTATTTGTAAAGTCATCTAACACGTAATCTCGAAAACCGCGGGACGTAAAATGGTGATGTTTATAGTTAGTAGACGAGAGGAAGTAGTTCCGAGGGCTCTCGTAATATTACGCCGAGAAAGGCATCAAAAAAATTACAATTTTTGTGAAATTGTGTCTGTTTATAAAGATAAAGTAACGTCTAGACTGATTTCGACGAGAACTTAACAGTCGCTAATGTTATAAGGTTAATTTTGTAATAGGTCTTGACTTTACACACTTTCTTTCAGTGTCTCATACAAGTCGTCATATTCTATTAGTGTATAATATTTGTTTTGTAATTAGTTGTAGCATATATATATATATATATTGTCTTCCATTATTCCAGTATATTATTAGTATTAGCTTCAGTAATGCATGCTGCGGTCATTTCAAGTAAGTTACTATCACAGGAATGTTATAAACGACTCTCTAAAGTAATGATGACGATGATTTGTAATCAGTCTAATGACCCAGATAAAATAAAAAAAAAAATTAAACTATTTTAAATTTAGCCAAGTGCTAAGTTCAAGTAAGTTCCGGAAAAATAAATAAAAAAATCCCTATGAATATTCTGTAGATGTAAAAATATTCGGTAAATATAAATGCAGTTACTATAAACAAATTATCTTTGTATGCTGTAATGTAATACGTAAAAACAACTGCAGATAAGTTATCGTTATATTAAATTATTAAAAAAAAATACAAACAGATATTGAGCGATAATTTCGACTGCAACGTCAGTCGTCAGGATGGCCGAGCGGTCTAAGGCGCCAGACTCAAGGTTTCCTTGCCCGCTCTGTAGCGGGTTCGAGTTGTTCTGGTCCTCTCTGAGGGCGTGGGTTCGAATCCCACTTCTGACAAAACTTTTTTTAAATTTATATTTTAGTTTCGTGTATTTAGAAAAAATGGAGTAAGGTTTAATACATTATTAATTTAGATTTTTAATATAAAATTTAGTTTTTTTTAAAGATTTTTTTTTTATTATAAGTGAAATAATTATGTGTTATCACTCTTTTGAAATATTGGTGTGAATAAGTTAAAACTGTGTCCATTAGTAAAATGATTTTAAATTAGCCTTTAAATACGACTTTGCTCGCGTTATTTTTCTACGTACTTGTATATTACGAAATTTGCTTTTTCTTTTATGGGTTGTATTATTGAGTGATTTAAATTAAATTATTTACATAATCATACACACAGTATGTCTATATTAATATTAAATATAAAGAAGAATGATTTGATTGTTGGTTTGTATTGAATAATCTCTGAAACTATTGGACTGATTTGAAGTATTCTTTCACCATTAGAATCCTAAATTATTCCTGATGAACATAGGTGATAGTATATTTCAAGAAAGTTAGGTATCTATATGAAAATTTCGATAATGTTACCCGTGCGAAGCTGGGGTGGGTCGCTAGTTTTACAAAAAGATTTATAATTTACTAGTGGATCCGGCAGACGTTATCCTGCCCGAGCGTTGGCTTATTTTTTTTATAGTAAATTATAGCGCCATCTATTGGTCGCTTATGCCACCGAGCGCCCGCCGCCGGCCCGCTCTGCTGCAATTTTAAATCTCGTATATCTTCTAAGATCTTCATTTTAATGATATGCTGTAAAGAGCAATTTTGATCCGCATAAAATGTACAAAGTATTTAGCGTATTTAAATGTATAAGGATAAATACGGTACTCTTTAAAATAGCTTCGTAAATAGTTCATTATTTTTTTTGTAATATGTAAAAGCGTACTTAAATAGTTCGGCGGGTAGACCATCAGAGCCCGCAGCCTTCCATCAAACTAATCCTGGTTTTTCTTCTCCGGTTTTCCGACTATCCGTTGAGCGACACTATGAAGTGATTGTGATAGGTTCAGCCAATATTCATCAACGGAAACAAATTTTCAAAAGATTTCGTCATCAAAACGTTTTTGGATATTTTCTGAGTGTATGATCTTAGTAAAAGCAAGCCTAGTTGGAATTTGTGCTTTGCCCGGCGTGGTGGTTTATAGCAGAGACGAAGTTTGGTTCCAATTAGCCTGTGATCTGTCCAGCCTTCAGCACCCCGCATTGCTCCGGTGATAAGCGCATCTTTTAAGTCAGCGGTGCGTACGATAACACAATCTATAAGGTGCCAATGTTTGGAGCGTGGGTGCATCCAAGAGGTTTTAAATTTTTCAGCTAAGCGAAAATAAGAGTTTGTAAGACAAAGGCTGAATTCTGCACATAAAATAGTAGGAGCTCTCCGTTGCTATTGTGTTTTCCAACACCAGCCGACCAAATGTATGCCTCCAGACGTTGTAATCGCATCCGACTCGGGCATTGAAGTCGCCCGTAAGAACAATTTTATCGCACGATGGCAAATCCAGCGAAACCTTACGGACGTCGTCGTAGAGTTGAAGTTGGTCATCGTCACTGTGAGTCATTGCGGGAGCATAAACACTAATTACCTGCATGTATCTGTTGTACCCTATTTGAAGTCTGAGAGCTATTAGTCTATCGTTTAGTCCTTTAGGTTTTTCTAACAGAGTTCTGGCGATACTCGTTTTGAATCTGTTTCCAAATTTTTTTGATAAACACTTCACTGTACTGTACTTCTCGTTCGCCTAGAATCGTGAAATGCTTAACTTGTAACAATGAGTAATCAAAACAAAAAATAAAGGAAATTGTCCAAAAACTGAAAATTAGTTGTTGCATCAGTGTCTTTTTACTATGTCTGTTTAACCGTTAAGACCCCTTTTCTCGGGAATATGTAAAGATATAAAGTTTAAATTAATACCAAATACTGAGGGTTACGCTCCCTTGAAGCTGTGCGAGAACATCAACCCTCTAAATATACGCAATCAAAAGATATGGCTGTATATGTCGCATTTCTCCTACCAGTAGAATAGATGAAAATAGACTCAAAACCTTTATGGTAATTTCCGTTGCCATTGAACCATGAAATTTGGCAAGACACAATATCTTATAGCATAATAAAGGGCATACGGGCCTAGTTGAAGGAAAAATACAAAATCCATAAATTAGTACTAACATCTTAAAAAAATACGAAGACTGCCACAATCAAGGAAATCCCACGAGAAGTACAAATCTTACTCGTAAAAACCTTGTAAAAGTATTAGGTTACAGGCAAACTAAACATTCACATTATCTATAAAGAACAAGCGCGGAGCATACGCGCATATAAAAAATGAAAATTGTTTAGATTCAGCAATATATCTAGCAGTTAGACAGTAAGTTTTTTACATTAATAAATTTTAACACTCTTTTTAAACGATGAATGGAAGAAGTATGAATGTCTGCATGAGAGGATTTAAAGAAATTAATGTGTTCTCAACAAATTCTAACAAGCGAGCTCTTTGCACCGAGGTTGGTTCTACAACGCTTCACTACAAATAGCTTGAAATTGGAAAATCGCGAATTCTTGCGTGGAACTGTGAATTTTATCTTATCTAGTACATTGGGGCAATTTAAAAAGTATCTTAGAGTCAACAGACAATACATTGTATTGAATAGTTTTAGGTGCAAGAGATATATATGTTATTTATTAGGGTCCCGAAAAGACGAATTGGGGAAACTGTAATGTTTTTTCGGATATGTTGATAATAAATAAATAAATATTTCGATACGCGCCGACGCGCCGACCAATCAAATAAACAGCTCAAAATCAGCACGTTAAAAACATGGACTAGGATATCGCCAGATTCAATTAATTTGCAAAATTCACACATTTCAGTTTATGGTATTTTCTCTGATAATAATAAAATCTTCTATCATGGTTTTAGGGGCGTCCTTCACTCTTAATCTTATATAGGAAGATTGTTTCAACAATGTTTCTTTTTTATATTCCTTTTAATACTATAATATTAGTGTTGTTCGCCTGATGGGCGGAAATCAGCCACAAATCTTTTGTTTTGGGTACTATATGATTATTTAAAGCTGTATACAAAATTTAAATTATTTGTATAACGGCGTTGTATTATTTGACAATTAACATTTTTACCGTCCGCGACGTCATGTCAATACTTCGACACAATCTTATAGTAAAATGAATACGTGTGTGTGTGTAAATCGTTTATCATCTGTGTGCGTGAGATTTTATTTTAATCATTTAATGTAGCTATCAATAATGTATATTTTATAAAAATATTAGCATTGGCACACCATCCCCTATATAGACTATAGTTTTGCCAAAGATCCGTACCGTTCCGTCCGAGCAATAAGGAAAGTTTTTTCTTCATGTATTAATATAAAGATATAGGTATGAAAATAGTGTATGATCTTTACTTGAAGGTTGCTGTATCGTATAGGACACACCAGAGCAGCCAACTGTTTCCATTAAAATGTGGTTGAATATGGTTGATTTATTGCACACATACATAAGTTGTAAAGTATATTCATTGTCTGTAAATGTATTTAAATATATGTATACATAAAAGTGAAAGGTCATCTAGTACAAAATCGCGAAGACCGCGGTTCGTACAATGGTGAAATTTGAAGAGGTGGTTTATAGTAGTAGACATCCGCTAAAAAAAGATTAAGGAGATATAAGATCTCTCGCAATTTTACGCTGACGAAGCGAGAAACAGCTAGTAAATAATAAACCAAAATTCACAGTATGGAAACAATTCGTCAGCGGAGAAACAAACTTAATTTTCGCAGTAGACCTCTAGTTTTTGACGAAAATCGTATTACATTTGGACAATCTAACAAACCTAATGTTTTCTCCTTTGGTAGGCAGTCACTTGAAGTAATTCGGTATAAGATAAACCTTTGCAAAGCACTTGACAGGTGTCCCGAAAACGTTGCCGTTTTGATGTGATGTTTGTGTGCAAATTAGGCGGTACAAACTTATTTAAATAAATAATTTGCACACGAACTAATTTACTGGTATGTTTGTAAGTTTTTTTTTTATTAAATGAAGTGAAAGTGGTAATAAGTTTTCACTGTTATTGTTTTAAATTTTAATAAGTCATTACAAAGAAATCAATAGAAATGTTGTCTTTTAGCCAGGTAACGACACCAGCAAAACAGTAACTCAGAAAGCATTATATTTTTGCCTAATCTTTGCAATCTCAATTTAGTGATCTGTGAATACGTTTGTTTCACTTAATAGCTACAAATTCTTAATTTCATTTTTCCATTTAATAATGCTACAGTAACTTTAAGAACGATGACATACATATATACTCATATGAAACACATTTGGTTTCATATAATAGATTTTCTGCTTCTGTTTCTGTAATAGTCCAGTGTCTACTTCAGAAGTTATTTAATAAATACATTTAACGTAAGAAACCTTTATATTTAAGCCTGTCTTGATACGCCCTTGGCCATTTTATTTACATATTACTGTATGTTATTTAACTTAAAAAGTAAATGTACCTGAGCTTTTTAATTTATTTTATTAATATTTATTAATAGATGTTTGGAAGTATCCACGATACGCAAATGAAGATTAACGCTCTTTGTGAAAATGGGCTGATACAAGAACATTGCTTAATACTGTATTCACAGAGGTTGATTGCTCCAAGCGAGGCCGGCCTGAATTGCAAATGGTCAGAGTAACGCAAGTTTATCTTAGATTTTAACTGGACACTAGTATCTACTGGAATTGAAACAAAATATTTACATACCTGTGGAGGCATTCAATGAAATCCTTACATTGGGCGTCTATTGTGCCAAATGTGGGACACACTTGAAATAGCCTTTGTGGTAAAGGACGCTTCAGAACGCCCTTTCATTCGGCCTTTATGTGCCTCGCTTGTGTCCAAAACGTTAAACGAAATAACATTTACTTACTATGGCTGTTTCTGTATTACATTCAAAGAAAATCTGAATACTTTAACTGAAGAGGATATATTTAAAAAAAAGATGATTCTGAGGACGCTTTGGCAATGCCATCTGTTGAAGAAGCATTACGCAGTTAAAACGAAAGACATGAAGTAGTTAGCTTGTCATGGCTTCAACGATTTTACGAATTTGATATTCTTTTTAGGGGGAGGGATATAGTGTGATCCTGGTTACCACCTAAAACATTTAACTATTAAGCAATTTAGCTTTCAATACGGTTTTTTAATGTCAGTTAAAGAACAATCAAAATATAATTAAAAATGTTACGAACTTGAATGAATGAATGAATACTGTGTACCATAACAATGCGGTCAGCATTATTATGACACAGATTATCAAACTTTTTATAATACAATATAAAATAAATTGTTATAGGTACAATATCGTGATCATATCGCTACATCTTCCAGTAATAATTTCGCATTGTCTGGCTCATCTAAAACTAACCTCATAATATAGTTCAGTTCAGTATTGGTTGAGATTTATTCCAATAAATGTTAAATGAATGATTGAATCATTGATCAAATAGCTTAGATATAATATCAGTTAATTGCAAACCATTTGAAGGTTGATGACCTTGTCTAATACGATTTTGGGGCGAGAACCCTCATTATTGCTTTCGCAGGAGGCTTTATTACTTTTCGGCCTGCAATATCGTCGGAATAAGTTTTTAATAACATTTTTCCCCAACAAAAATTCTTCATTATCTCCGGGAGATGAAAAGGGAGAATACGTTAATATAAAGGTCGAATGTTCGAGTTTTCTATCTTTTAAATAGAAAATTCTCTGCGGTAATAGTGTTTTTGGCAGATCTATTTATAAAAAAGCGAAAGGTCACGCAATCCCGAAAACCGCGGGTGTTAAAAAGATGAAATATAGTAGTTTATAGTTAGTAGACTGCCGCTAAGAATGGAAATATCGGTAGGACTAGTCACACATGTTAGGATCATGACGAAAGGTCATAATTTATACCTGTTTGAGCACAGATAGCTGTACCTGTGGACCTTTCCATTTTGTATTCTCTGAAGATTGAAGCAGTTGTTGTTATGAACTCGACGTGAGAACCTCTCTTGCGATGTATTGTATTGATAATCGTTTCAATATATAATTATCATCAAGTCTTCGAATTTTATTCGGCTGTCCCGTCACAGACATAGTCTATCTCCAAAGGATGAATCCTCCGTTTTATCTGTCCGATAACTGGTTAGATCCACTACGGGCACACAGTGCCGGCCCAAGGTATCTTTAAGGATGGAGCGACATCCAATTGTGGCGCCCCTTTACTTGCCCTGTTTATATTTTTAAATATGAAATATGTTTATACACTGGATTTTTACATCATCTTTATTCGGTCAGTGTCGGTGAAATGTGGAGTTCGTTGGAAATTAGAGGATCCAGGAGTGTCAGCTACGCCTGAATATTTGGTATTTAAAAAAGCATTTACAGTACCCGTTTTTATAACAATACTTGATTCTGTACTGATAAGTAAAAGGTTTTTTTTAGAAATGATCTCACAATGACGCCTCTACCGTATGTAACGCGCGATGCTTTAGTTCGCACTCATAATAAACTGTTATTATTTGAACTATCGTTTAATCACTTGTTTAATGTCTTGCCCGAATTTAGGCACGTCTCTTATTACCTAACTAGCTGTACCTCAGACTTCTTCCGCGTGTAATTAGGTATAAAAATAGATTTTAGCTTGATGCTATATAAACTATAGCCTTCCTCGATAAATGGGCTATCTAACGCTGAAAGAATTTTTCAAATCGTCCCAGTAGTTCCTGAGATTAGCGCCTTCTAGTAAACAAACAAACTGTTCAGCTTTATATATTAGTATAGATTAACTAATCACCATGGTTTCACATTCATGTTTTTTCCATAAACCATGGCACTGGAACGGCTGCATTTTTTAGTATTATCAAATAAGCATCTTATAACGTAATTATCCATAACTGTTAATCTATAGCAATCTGTAATATATTATATCACGTAATGAATTAAAAGTTCATTCCTATGTAGATAGATAACAGATCTTTGCTGCTACACTAAATCGTGTGTTAAAATATATCTATCGCCATTAAAATTCATAGAATTGCCTTCCAATATTTCCGATGAAGTCCGCCTTGCCACTTAGTAACCACAAAACGTCGCTCCTGGCATATTTCCCGTAATTTTCATACATTGTAGATGGACTATATATAAGCCTGTGGCTGCCACACGCTGCAAATTTCCGCTGCAAGCTTCTTGTGGTACGCATCGGCTGCTAAACGCCGATACAAAACGCTATCACTCACGCGATTTCCCACATCTCTCCTTTACCTCATCAAACCTGGTCGACTCTGATACTGCGCGCAAGTTTTAAATAAAGTAGTAGCCACCGGCCGCAAGTGTCGACCACCGGCCACAAGTAGATGTAAAACGCTTCAGCTACCTTTGTAGCCACTGCTAGCTTCTCGTGGCGGCGTTGTGGCTGTGGCGTGTGGCTCGTGTATGGCGATATAACCCTTAATGTTCTGCGACAAAAAATTCTCGGTCCGCATAGATGCAGTTCCATCTTCATAAAGACGCTTGTAAATACTAATACTAAATGTTTTTAGGTGAATCCTTGTCCAGCAAAACATTTCAAGACTTAGACTATCTCATAGGGTCAAACGCCTTCGAAAAGTCAACAAAACAAATGTATTTTGGCTTGTTAAACTTTCGTGTCTTCTCTGGGATTTGGCGAATTATAATACCGTAGCCAGGCATAACTCCGATTTCCGGCCATTTAACCACCGTGGGTCCACACTGATTCCATCGCGGTTACACCGGAGTAATTTCGTGGTTCCACCGTGATCACAACACGATACAACTACATCAAACCCCCATAACCCCCCATAATCCCTATAACCTATTAAAGGTGGATAAATATATTAAAGGTGGATCCATGACAGATCCACAATAGAACCACAATAAAATTACACCAAATCCCATATTTAAACTACAAACCAACCACGATGGAGCCGCAATCGATCCACAGTAGATCCATTAAGAAACAACTACAGAACCATGGTGGATCCATAATGGCAAAATGGCTTAAAAACCACACTTGATCCACTGTGGTTCCATTGTGGATCCGCAGTAAATCCACGACAACCGTGGTTCCATTGTGGATCCCATAAACTGCGAGGGTATGTATACGCCATAAAAAGATTTGGCCATTTATAACGCATTTCCCATACTAATACATTCAAAAAGGGAATCAAAACCTATTGGGTACTGCCCGTTAATCTAGAATAATGTTATTTGAAAAGAAGCTATATCTTGAAACACAAGTATAGGAAAAATTTCGGCAATGCTTTTGAACTGTGAGTAACCGCAAAATAAGCGCCCGATTTTATCATTTACTATTTATATCTATGATGTCAAATCTTTTAGTTTAAACTTGTAGGTATCACATATCTACCATTCTCAGCTATGTGTGGAACCATATAGCTAATGTAGATAAGATATCTGTGTATTACTACACACATTTTATCTTGAACACTCAAAATATTCGTTTCCGTTTTACGCAAAAACTTAAAAAAAAAGTCCAAATGGGAGTCATCAGATACAAACATTTGACTGCCCTTCGCGCAATGGACAGTGACCCTGCCCACCGTTCCGGGGGTCGTGGGTTCGATTCCCACCTCGAATCTAGGTATATTATCTATATACGTTTGTATTTAAATATTTCTACCAAACAATATATTATATTTGTGTATAACAGGCGTCTGTAACGTATAGCACAGGCATGAAGTTGTCTACGTTAAAAGCAGACGTGCGTGTGTCATTTATAGTCCTGTATATTTATTTATTTAAAACACTACAATATAATTTTCTATTTTCTGGATATCAGTAGAATAGTACCTAAAGTCAATTCGTTTTGACGATTTTTTAGGCCTAAATTCGTCAAGATTAATCATAGGATTGTATTTTTTTTTTTTTGAAAAAATAAATATTTTTGTATTATAGGACCTCATCTTGATACGGTTTGATGTTACACTTTAATCAAAGGTGACTTTTTGCTATCTGGGCGTATATTTATACGCCATACAAAGGTTATTCGTAAAGTCCTTTGTAGAGTCTATCTCCTGATGACGCATCGGTGTCGAAGCGAAACGTGCGTTGAGGCACAACGGAAAGTCAGTGTAGTGCTGTGCTTTGGTGGCGGATTCGGTGCATCCGTCATAGTAATATCCGGTTCCTTCGTCATCTCCATGTACCTTTATACCTTTTTTCTTTATCCCTTCCTTTACTCCTATTTATTTATCTAATTAGAAGTAGCGTCACCCTTGCAGTACTTTTAGTCGCAGCCGAATTGTGCCAGAGCGTCCGGATACCAGCATCTCCTTGTCACATAAGATCGGCGTGATGTGGCGGCAATGCTAGTCAAGTGATGGTATTGTTGTCGCGTTTCGTTCGGTTTGTGAGAGTTCCCGGTGGCCTAAAGCCCTATTTAAAGACCGATCACTTATAATCAGAAAGTATTCCTTACCCTGCTGCTGTACAAGTGCAGATACAGTAATGTATTACTATCGGAAAAATCAAAATCTAGTTTTAGGAGACCACGTTCTTACCCTTGTTAACTTAATTTTAATCTTTTATTCTTACAGTAAATTGGCATTAACATTTTGTTGACTCATAGATGACATCACAAGCATCTTATAATTTTTATTTAAAGATGCTAAGAAGTATTGGACGGTACGTTCGTAAGTGTTTATTCTACGTGCAACTTTGACAAGTATATTTAATAACATAATGATATAATTACAATCTTATCGGCATCAGATAATACATATATAGGTGTAAATATGAAGCGTATAAAACAACATCTTATAAGACGTGCATATGTGTGCAATGATAGCAGTCGCAGAGCCAACGTAAGCTAATCCGGTAAAATAACTAGCAGAACAAACTGACCAACTTAATCATCGGCCTTTCCAAAGTCGTGAACACGATTCAGCAATACAAACAGCAATCAAGTTCTAATTAAACTATCAAGCGTCCACAGCACATACACTCACTTTTACCAAACTAATTATTGCAGAGGACCATTCAGAAACTTGAGAATTGAGACAAGTTGACGACCGTTTGTTATGAACGCCACGCGTCGTACGCGCAGTCGTTATATGGAACTAAGCACTGATTCACAACACTATAGAATTCGTTATTCGAAAGATTTCAATCTGATTAGTTTGTATAACTCTTTTTTTTTTAAGTCACTCGCGTCTATTACGCTTTTACAAATAATGACGTGACGAGCGACACCAGTGACGGTTGGCGCGGCACTGACAGCGGCAAGTTATCGAGAATGAATGGGCTATCGCGTAGGCTCGCCCGCGATGCACGATGGTTGTATGCCTCTCGCTCGAACGCAGCCTGTAGCTCCAGACAATTCTTCACCGCGACCTCACGCACTCAACCTGCTGTTTTTTGTCAGGGCTCCAAGTGAATACAGTCACACGATCTATTATCACGCATGTAGTTTTGGGCAAATCTCTTTCGAAACAAGTTATTATCATAATGACAGATGGCTCCCAGATAAGACTCGAAACAATGAGATGCACCAGTTCAGAACAAAAGCGTTTCAAAATAGTTTTAATGATGAAACAAACTCATATGAGTACAAAAGAAAAAAAAATACGATAAAGAGAACAAGCTGACGCGACGTAACGCACTTGAACAAATAGATGAGTCAACTTATAATAACAATAATCAAAATCTCTCATCTAAGTTTTTTCTGCTCCTTCATAGTAAGAATATAAAATTTTGATGACTTTGTACAAGTATATACCCCAAACAGTTTACAATAGTGGTAAAGGTGTTGACTACAATTTAAACAAAATAATTGTTTAATGTTTTAGCATTTTCTAAAAGACAAACTGCCGTTACCACAGAGGCCCTAGCACGAACATTTTGAAACATTCGAATTCGAATAGTCAACTGTATTTCAACATCATCATCATCCTCAGCTCGATTCAGTCCAGTGCTGGTCTAGGGCCTCTTAATAAGCATGCCATTTACTTCTGCTGTTTGCCAAGTGCATCCATTTCTTGCCCGCTGCCTTTACGTTGTCGTCGCGCCATCGTGCTGGTGGTCTGCCTTTGCTTCTATGTCCTGTGCGCGGTTGCCACTCCAATATTTCCCCCCCCCACAAAAAGCTACCAACAATGATCATATAGGGGTTAAAATTTAGTTATTGATTGTACCAATGGGTTTATGGGTGTTAATATATTTAAAAAAGTATCCCACTATTTCTAAAATATATATGATCAAAAGTGATATTATAATATAATTTGTATGTTGTCGTGTTATGTTATATTAATAAAGTGCTAAAGCGTGCTGTTGTCAGAGTGATTCGTTTTATTCACGTTTCGTAATGGACCCACTTTTTTTCCTTTTTTTTTTCATAAAAAATCCGTAAAATCTGTGAAAAGAAATGCTGTTTTGAAACATTAATATTTCGGCCACCATTTTAATAGGACGTTTAAAATTAACACAGTAGAATAAAATAGAAAAAAAAACATTGTTTGCTTTTATGCAAAGTAATTTAGTTCGTTTTATTATATCATAAGGTATATATATAACGCTAACAAATGTATGGTCAACCAAGAAATTGGTTCGCCACGCTAAGGTCGAATGTCGCTTGCACATCAATTAGTTAAAGGCTCATTTTTACTTGTTATGCATTACGTTAATTTCTAGCAATAACCCTTAGCAAAATTTTCTTTAAATAGGAGCTGTCATTCAAAATGGTAAACCACTTTCTTGGTCGTCTATACGACCAGCTTTTTTCACCATTATTATATTTATCAATTAAGATATTTTCTGCGTGATGGGTACAGTCTTTCGTAATTCAGAATTACATCTGACGGGTGTGGTTGTGGCCAGCTCCTACGAGGTTTTCTTCCCAAAGGAATGTAGTCGTATGGTACCTGAAAACCAATTTAACCTTTTTTTTTTCATTTCATGAATAAAAGTCAATATGTGTATGTATGCCTCCTATGGATATCAAACCGGCGCAAGCGATTCTGGTGAAATTTTCAGGATATATTCGGGATAACTTAACGAGCGATATAATGAAGTTTGGCTACGGTTGTTTTATTAACATCGCGTTAAGGTAATTGAAAAAAAAGGCATAAATCAAAGTCGATGTGTGTATGTATGCCTCCTATGAATACCAAATCGGCTGGACTGTTTCTACTGAAATTTTCAGGATATATTCAGGTTAGCCTAACAAGCGATATTATGAAGTTTGGCTGGTATCGAAGCAACGGTTGCTTTAATTAACATCCCGCTAACATAATCGGGAAATTTCAAAAATATCGGGACACGTAGATATAAACTAAAAATAATTTGTTTTTGTTTATATTTTTGTATTTTACAAAAAGCAGGACACAGGAAACATATTTTTACGTTTACACGTGTGAAGCCGTGCGCGAAATTTAGTTCGTAAATAAGTTCCCTAAACCATAGGCCGAGTCAAAGTTTGATACATTCGAGACGTTATCAGTGATAAAGATGCCCTCGGAAAAGGAAAATTGGGGGCACTATTACGGGCCAGTGGACGTCACGGACTTGAAAGAAAAACAGATTGACGGATAAGATCGGTCTTCTTTAATAGTTTCTGAGGATAAATCGTCGAAGGTTCCGCGATACAGATAGGCACCGACTAAGAAATACAATATATAACTCTTTCTAACTGGCTATATCGAAGGCAAAAGAAGTAGAGGGCGTTGTTCTATGCGTTGGTTGGACCAGATCCGCTCAGCGCTCAACATCCCTGTCCATGAAGCCATACATGCAGCAGAAGATCGACGCAAATGGCGGAAAATGATCCACATATAAAAAGTTCAGCATTGAGGTAAACGACGCAAGGAAGGAAGAAGAAATACATATCAATATCGAACATATTTTATTAATAAACAACTAATGAATTCGATTACGTGTAACGAAAAAGGTCTTTTACTCGTATAACTTACTAGTTGCTTACTTACTAGTTACTCACGCATGGGCGAAGCCAGCCATGAGCTCAAGTTGGTGCAGCAGTCTAAAACTAGCAAATTATACCCGCGGTCTAACCCCGGTTAATTTTTTCATACAAAAAGGATACATCCTATAGCACCCATACAAGCTTTTAATTTAAGCTTAGTAGGAGGGGAAAAAGGGAATATTAGTCATACCTAAAAAGTATTCCTAATATTTTTTATATATAAAAAAAAGACCTGGATAACGCTAGAAAGAAGATTTGAATTCACATCAATATCAGTTCGAAAATGCATGTCGATCACTGGCGATTTCGATGCTTCTGCTAATTGCTTGGCCTTTTTAAAATCTTCGAATAAAATTATGTAGATTTCAGTTATTTCTCTTTACTATAATCCATCTATATTTACCTCAGTGTTTGATTAAATAAACAGTAATATTATATTAAAAGCAGTTATTGCAATAACCTCGAACAGACAAAAATATATATAATCGTTTACATACCCCCTGACCCGGTCGCGTCAAAAAACGAATTAATTATTATCTTTATTTCCATATGTGGTGATGTAATCATTAGCGATGTTTTATAATACGTCAAGTTTAATGGTTTAATTGTAAACGCTTAAGGAATAAAATTTTATATAAAAATTGCGTTTTTTTTAGGAATAATAATGTTTTTAAAAGAATGAACTTTATTGTTTATGCTATTAATGTGGTTGCAATGTTATCTTTATTATTGCCAAATACCTAAGTAAAAAATCCCCAATACATACAATACTTTTATAGGGACCCACTATTTTAATATCATCGCTGTCATAACAACCTCCAATAGAAATGCCGCATTCGGTTATCAATGATGGTAGCACTGCAAACACGATATGTCACTAATGCCGCCATTGCTGACCTTACGTCATGATTGTCATGGTGGTAATACAGATATATAGACATTTAATACAAAGTACAATGAACCTCTAACTAAAATAAGTCAATATGTACTTTTAGATTTGCAATTATATTTATAACTAAATATATATGTATATATAGACGTACGGCGATAACGAATATTCACATTAAAAAAAATTCGCCCACATAAACGCAAAACTTACACGCACAAGAACAACTGGCTTATTCAATTGTGAATCATAACCACATCGAGTAATAAAAGTAAGTGAAAGTGTCATAATACCAAGCATACATAGTTTTAGAAATAATACGATACACGTGGTTCCATTTTCCTCTTTATTAGTATCGAGGATCTAAGTGAAGAGAACCCACACTTCCATGTCATTGTCGCCACAAAAACCACCAACAGAAATTCATCACATTTTTATCAATGATGGTAGCACTGCTATCTCGATATGACTGGCCAATAACAATCGTCCAACATCATGATTATTATGGTAATACTGGTAGACATTTTAAACAGATGACAGAAAGCCTTTTACTGATGATAAGTTAATACATCTACTTTTATAATTTAAATTATAATTATAGCAGTCTACATAGAATAAATAAAAATTACAAAGAATACTAGACTCGACTAAAAATAAGAACAAGTTATGTGGGTAGATCTAGAAAATAGAGTTATGTTATCGAGCGAAATGTAATGGTATCCAGTGTGTCACTGCCCGTGCGTGGGTGGTAATAAATTGGTGACTTTTAAAGGTCCTGGCATTTTTTTAATACGATTTCTTTCTGCTACGTTTCCGTGGGATGGTCGGAACTGAACATCTCTGTGAAGGAAAGTTCATTTACTGAATTGCATTACGGCCTACGCTTTTGCCTCACTTTGGAGTAGCGGTCAGTTTCAAAACCACCGAAGTTCAATGATTAAAGGACTGAATTAAATCCGTAAGGTTAGGTTCAATACCCACATTGAAGTATCGCCATGTCTACGCCCAACATGTTAATATATAAATTTAAATAATAAACATATAAGGACTATATGACACATGGACGTCTGTTCCTAAGGTTGGCAACTTAATGCCTGTGGTACAGGTACCAAACGTCTGTTGTACATAATTTTTATTTTAGAAATGGTTCTGTACCAAGTTACCTGAATCTCAATAACATAACACTAATGTGAACTGATTTCTGTCGGATATTGATCATTTAGGTATGAAATGAAATCCGCAAGGTACCGCAAGGTTCAAGCCCCACCGTCGTTGGGGTATTATCGCACCCACTCCTAATACAAGCTTTTAATTTAAGCTTAGTAGGGGGCGAAAAGGGAAAATAAGACATAACTAAAAAGTATTCCTAATATTCTTTAATAAAAAAAATCTTAGTACGTCCCACGGTTTTCGAAATCTCGTGATAGAAAACCTTTCGCTCTTTATATAGATTAAATTGATTTATGATTTCCTGCAGCTAGTTACCTAAACTGAAGAAATTTTTATTTATTTATATATTACTTAACTCGAACGGATTGAGTGGATTCAAAGATCTTTCACGAGGTTCTTAGCTTGGAAAATACCTTTTAGTTCAATTTACGTTAGTTATGCGGATAGATTGAAATATTACAAATTAGATAGTTTACGTTTACGTAGAACTGTGCTAGATTTAATGTCGTTATATGGTAGTAAATAGCATATATGATTGTATTGGATTATTTCAAAACATAGGTCTTTTTACACCGCGAGTAAATGTAAGATCCCAACAAAAAAAACATTGTTTTATGTACTGTTCAGCCGTACCAATCTCGATCGACAATCTCCAATAGCGCAAATGTGTTTCACGTATAATTTCGTGAATTGTCCATTGTTACATATTTTTCACGATTCGCTAAAAAAAATTAAAAATAAAGTCATAGATAGACCTGTGTATGTGATTGGTTAGCTGGTATTGTAATTATTTTTTTGTTATTGTCATTCTCTATAATAAAATTTATTGTTCAAACTGTGAGTGGTGTGGTCACTTATTAATGTGTATACACACCCACCTGGAACATTGATTGTTACCTATTTATATAAAATGTTATGTGTGCACTGTTGGTGCCCCTTATCAATAAAAAAAAGATACCTAATGCATAAAACATATTATAAATTAGGAAGCCATTTTTGAATTAATTTTCTTATAAAATATGCCCATACTATATATTATCTTAAGCAGAATAGATTTGACATCAAGCACCGAGGTCAGCGGATAGCTGTTATAAAGATGGCCCCGATTTATATTTCAGCTCATATATTTCTAAGCTCTTATCTGGAAGTTTTATAGCGTCCCATGTCATAATATAAATGGTACTATGAAAATCTCTTGAAAAACAAATACGTCAAAGAAATTGTGATAGTACGTTAAATATAATTACTTACCACTACGACTTAGAGATCTCAAGAGTGTTCTAAATTCCCAAAAGCTAGCAACACATCTACCAGCCCTTTAGTAGTAGAGTAGGCGTCTATAGTCACTTATAGTAAGGTTAATTGAATGATTATTCTCTCTCTTCTCTTTTCCTAGCGTTATCCCGGTTAAGTACCAGGGTCCGCTTAGATTGCAGAGAATTTGGCTGCGGGGCGAGTTAAGATGACCGATTGCCATCTGACGTCATCATCCTCGGAACCCCCACGTCCTCTACAACCTTACTATTAATATCACAAAGTGACATTAATCGGGTCCTACTGTTTTACGTACCTTCCGAAACACGGAGAAGGTCGGATATCAAATATAAACCAGTGCTAGAATGGGTTACCCATCTATCACCCGGTCGCAGCCAGAACAACTTAACTTAGCTATCGACTCAAATGCCAACCACTGATTAGGCCACGACCGCCTCTTATTATCCGTTATTTGTTATAATTATAATTTCTAATATTATAAATGTGAAAGTTAATCTATCTATAACGTTTTCAGGCTTAAACCTCTTAAACAACTTTGAAGAATTTTGGTACAGAGATAGATTGGACCTTGGAGAAGAACATGGGCTACTTTATGTCGGGAAAACGTAATTTTAAAGGGGTGAAATTTGGGTTGAAAGTTTGTATTTGAGTCAAACAAAACAACACGGCCGACATCGGAAGTTGAAGATAGTATAAGATAAATTTTAAACCAAAGAGTAACTTTTTAAAATGGTTTGGTTATACAAGTGTACACTCTGCCACATATTACCTATTTTTGTGTTTAAGTTTTTTTGTATTCCACAGCGCATCCGTTCAGCGTCAGAGGAAATGAGGGCTTTATGTAAAACTTCACTCGCAGCTGTTCAGGGTTCCGTAGTCCTACATGGGACCCATATTGTTTTCTTCCGTCCGTCCGTCTGTCTGTCCGCCTGCTCGGTGATCGTAACTTCAAACAGATTATGAATCCTGCTTGAAGTTGTTATCACCTTGCAAGCTGGCAGCAGTCGGGCTGGCCACAACCAGTGATGATGATATCATCATCATCATAATTATCATTCTTTGTGATGATGATGTCATCAGAACCAATCGTATTGATGCATCATACTGTCTTCATCATCATTGGTTGTGGCCACTTGCTTGATTCATCATATTTTCAGAACCAGGGTTTTCAGCCACGCTGCTGCTGATGGTGTGAAGGTGTACAGCTCTTTTGTACTACCTTTTCTACTTCATAAGAGACGAAGTGAGGATTCGTTTCCCACGTGAGAAAGGGTCTGGTCTGGTACTCCGCAATAACACTGTGGTGAAACTCTTAGACCCCACTTGTACAGATGGTGGTTTGATCTTTATACAGGATTTCAAAGCATGTACAGACTTCCAAACTTTTAGATGTAGAGACTTGAAATTTTATCAAAAAGAGTAAAAAAGGGTATTGTCAAACAGACACAAAGATAGACAAACAGACACTGTTGCAATGAAATTTACAATTTTCGGATTTTTTACCTTTACCTGTGCTATAAGATGTAGCTGCTTGCCAAATTTCATGATAATAGGTCAACGGGAAGTACCTTTGAAAAATTGTTTTGGAAAAAATTGGACTCCAACTTTTGAAGTTACTTTACAAATACCCCTGTCGCGTATCAGATACGGAACCCTTCTGTACAGTCGTGTCCTGACACGCTCTTGGCCACTATATTATAGTACTTGTACATAAGTACATGGTTAACAGAGTGCATTATACAGCGCGGTTAATTATTCGATACGGTGTGTATCGCCCGGTTTGCCTTGGAACTTTTTTAAAACTAGCTATTACCCCTCGACTCGTTTGCGAAATATTGATTGCGTTTGACCAATTTCAAGGGTTTAATTTTTGTCTCTCTCTATTAACGTTAAATTTAGCTTTGATTTTAAATTTCATTATAAATGAAAAAAGAGTTCAATTAGTATCTTCTTTCCCTCGTATTTATGTAATTTTAATTAAAATTAAGACATATTGTATTGCAAGCTATTTGCGGAATTTGGCTTTACTTTTTTCCCTTTAATATCATTTGTAATAACCTGAATTCATAATAAAGAAATTTGATTTGAATGAATGAATGAATGAATGAAGGAATGAATGAATGAAATCGTTTATTTTTTGAGCATTACACTATACGATAACTATAAATAATAAAGAAATTAAACTTGCTTATACATGTTATGTTAGTGCGTGCAGTGTGATGCCCCAAAAAAGGTATAACCTGTCAGCCTTTGTAGGAATGGGTAATATTTTCCCATTCCTACCGCTGGTTTTCGGAGGCCACCTCACGATATGAGTTTGGTATTAATTTTCGATAATAAAATTCATCATTAACTTTATAAATAAAATTTCATTACTGGTAACATTATTTATTTTATGGAGGACCTTTGCACAACTTAAATTATAAGTAATTCTATCGTAATGAAAACCTGCTCATGACTTAGAAAGTTGTTTGAAATAGTTGATAAAATCTGTAAAACAAAACATGATTTATATTTTAATATCAATCTTAAATTTCGGAATAGTGAATCGATCAGACTTTATCAAGAAAAAGTGAACGACAATGAATGAAGAGAAGAAAGGTAAGAAAATGAATTTTGTTCCAATTTCAAGGTTAGTGTGTGATATCAAAAAGTATTTGTGAGAAAAATCAAAAATGCATGTTGACATAACCCTCGAATCATCTCTAATTGAATATTTCATGACTTTTTATATACAAGCTATGGTAACAAAAGAAGTGCCACTTCTATAACATCTACTAAATAGAGCACACTCTGCATATTATATTTATGAAATAACAGCCTAAGACGTCCCCTATTGCATGACAATTCATGATTTCCTGTATATATATGTATTTCACTCCCACTTTGGTCGCTCAGATGTTGGCGAAGCTTAATGCGATATGTTGTGTTTGTGTTTTTGATAAAAAAAAAGAATCAATTTCAGTTTTTTATTTTTTTAATATTTAGATGGTATTGTTAGCACGGACGAATATGGTCGATTATTTTATTGCCTTATTATATAATATATGTATGTAAGTATTTATAGCTTAGGTAGAGGGTATCGTACAATTTTCTAGGTTAAGTTATATGAAAAAACAATCAGTTGCATTGGTTTTGGAATTGTAGTATTGGTTGATTTTCTTTATATCCCTATACGTTTGATAGCGAGGTTGTTCGGATTAGTTTTATTTTTTGGTGATTTTATTTTATTTTTTCGGATGAAAGTAGATGATTTGATATGAATAAAATTATAAAGGTTCCCTGTGGTATTTGTCAGCACTTAGTCGATAAGAAATGGGCCCATTGCTTCGAATATACTAAATTAGAGTTCTGTTTTCAGCACTACGGAAGCTACTCTCGGCGCAGTGCTCCAGGGCGAGCACGGCAACGCACCGGCATCATCGCCGCACGCCGACACCCCGAGTGAAACCAAAAGTAAGTTCTATAGTACCCAATAGCTGAGAGTTTCAATGAAAATGCTATAAGTATATTTGGCCACGTGGATAGGCCTTATATTTTCGACGCCCAAAATGAGGTCACATCAATTGCGGTATCTGAGGTGGTCATTTAGTCCTCCTGCGTGCAGGTATTGGGGCACGCAGGGCACGACATAACCATGGATTGGATTTCTCTGCATATATATGCCAGATCGGCGTCATCCAAAAATCCCCACCTGAAAATATTTTCCTTACTTCGGCCAACTTGAGTTCTAAGTCTGTTTAAGGACTTCTCGAAGTCTGTAGGTCTGTACCTGTCAAGGTAATCCATGTCCAGATGTTCAGACGGTGGAACATATTATAGCTGAGGTGGTCGTATATTAACTCGCCCTAGAGCCACATCCTTTGAAATTTAAGCTAACCCTAGTACTAGACTGTGATAACGCCTAGGTAGAAAAATTATCCAATAGTTATCTAGCAGAAAAACAGTGCCCACTACTGTGATCATGAACCGTTTAGCTTTATAGACGTCACGAGGTACCTGTTGCCTGGTACATACCAAAGAATTCATTCAAATTACTAACCCTTTATGCTTGTTTCTCAGGTGAAAATAAAGGAATAGCCCGCGGTCTAGCTACTTGGCGGGAGGCGGTTGCTCGCTGCAATACATCAGCTCAACTGGCAATGCTATTACAAGCTCTAGAGTCGGCAATTGCTTGGGACAAGAGTATTATGAAAGCTGTAAGTAACAATTATACTTAAATATGTAATAAAATTTCCTTTTTATAACGCTTTTATAGTTTTATTCATAACAATTACAACATACATATTCATCCTTTTTCGCCACCTAAGAGAAATAGTTTTATTTTCGAAGGCTGTAAATCCGGCTCAAAGGACCAATTGTAATGGTCCTTCGAACCCAACTTTCATATCTAAATTAAATGAACGCAGGACTCGAACTTGCATCTTCTGGGAAACGCGTTGACTCCTGGGGCACAGAATGAATCGGATAGCACAAAGGTAAAATTATATTGTAGTTATTATAAAGATAGTAACTGAGTCAAGAGCATGTTCATTACTCAAAGGCCGGCAACGCGTGTGTGTAGTCTATTGGTAGTGTAGTTGTTTATGGGTACCGGTATTTGCTTTATATTATGACGAATCCTCTGCTCGCTAGCCCCCTTGGCATATGTTAAAAAATTATTACAGTTTTATTGCAAAAATTTGCGGTGTGGGTTTCAAATCCTAAAGCCCCCTCACATACCGAAAAAACTAAAAAAACTATTAATATATATAAATTAAAATTAATTATATTTATGAAGAAATTTTGGGAGTCTTAGGCTCAAATTGTCACACGAAAAAAAATTAATTAACTTTTTTTTTCCAACGAAATACATTACTCTGTGATACAATACCATATAAAGAACAGGTGATAGAGAATAACAGCGTGAGAATAGACAGGAATACGCTAACGACTATAGCAACAAGATCTAACTCCAGATACTGTGTCCAAGTCAGGTTAGCTCCAGCTGCTCGCAAGTGCTTCGCCCCACCATGCCTTAGGACGTACTCCGTCCACCAAACAGCTCGATCCAAAGGTTTTTGGGGTTCGTCTCCCATCAGTGCGCGTAGTCGTCTTATATTCTTACGATAACTGAAACAGAGACACATCATAAATTTTTTTTGGTTAAGAAGAAATGGCACAAGAAGTAATGAAAATAATCAGTTATGATTTTTTTACAACAAAAAAAAACGACAAAAGAACCCTTTTGCTATTGATATTTTTATTGTCTCATAAAAAAAGAATATCCATATATTAATACGTGAAGCGAAAGCTTTGGTACCATTTTGCAAAAACTGCGCAGTTGGAGGAGTGAGAAATTTGGCACAATTATAGATGTGCAAATGGTAATATTTTTATCAAATACGCAACAATAATTCTTAAAATATACATTAAATCATTAAAATTAAGCCTCAAGCACACCAGTGTCAAACGATTTATGCACACATGTTTAAATTTTACTATAGCATTATATCGAAGCGCAGTCATGACGACCGTATGTATATTCATAGTAAAAATATGGCAATTTCGTTGAGAAAAGAATTACAATTTTGTATTTAGCTTAAGCATATAGTAGGCATGTCTAAAAATTTGTGTCCGAATTTCGACCACTTACCGAATTCTAATAATAATAAAAACATGACTTAAGTGGACGATATTTGGGACCTTCAAGAAGAATACATCATCTCAAAAGCTGTCGGCCTTCGTTTGATCGTATTTCGAATCCTTCTGATAATATAATAGTTATCTGCCATATAATTTGTGAATGCACAATATAAACATATCATAAAATAATTATTGTAAAATTTTACCTTTCATCTGCGACTACAGTTGTAACAGCCTTCGTGAACTCTGCCTCATTCAGAGTGGCCAAATCCAGTTTTACTCCTATTCTATGACGGACATACTTCTCCACGTTGTACCACTGGTCTACCAGGAGAGGTATACCGATGAGCGGTACTCCAGCATTTACTGCGTCATCTGTAGATTGGAGACCTCCTTGGGTGACGAAAACCTTGACGTTACGATGTTCTGCAAAATAATGTTACAACTATTATTAACTAGCTGTTTCCCGCGACCTTGTTTGCGTTACATTGCGAGACCCATCAGACCTCCATAATCAGGCCCTATCGAAAAATCCGTGCTTAGCGAATATCTACTAACTATAAAGTACCTCCTTTTCAAATTTCTTTTTTGTATGTCGCTCACATTTTACGATTTCTTGTTAGGAATGACCGTTCGCTTATAAATATAAAGATTGCTTATTAAATATTACTGGAGACCTAACCATAAGGATATTAGTAATTGATCGTGGATTACCCTTTAAGAAGCTATATTCATATTTAAGCCCGGAATATGAGTTATGAGGAGTAAAACCAAACTTTAAGCGTTGAGTCGGACTTTTTTTTACTTTTGTAATGTTTATATTGTGCAATTGGATTATTTTTGAACGGTTCAAATTCTTTTAACGTATGTGTGTGTGTGTGTGTGGGTGTGTGCGGGTGCGTGTGTATGTTGTTATTTAGAGACTTACTGATGTTGAAAGGACATGCTAAAATGCATGCATGCATGCATGCATTTTGAGGAGGTCGTGGCCTAATCAGTGGTCGGCATTTGAGTCGATCACTATGTTAAGTTGCTCTGGCTGCAACCGCCTATCGTTTTTACGAGCAGATTTATTCAAAATTATGAACAGGTATTTCAGAAAAAGATTGCCTCGAACTAAGGGGAATGATGTTGTGATACAGTGTACGAAAAAATAAATGAGTTAAGAATATCTTTTATTTTAAGTAACTTAATATGTTATATACACTTAATTATTATTCAAACACGTAACGCACGGCATATTCTTAAATAAGGATAACGTTAAATTAATGATTTTAATTTGTCTTTAGTTAAGTTAAAGTGGATAATGGCAAATTAATTTTAAAAGATTTTAATTAGTATCAAGTTTTATACGAACATAATATTTTTGCATCTTTATGTTTGTTTGTCTTTGTCACACTAATAAATCGCTGAACAAAGGGGGGTTCCAAGAGGTTGGTAGATTTGAAATGACAATTGGACCCGGTGAATGGCGCTGCTGTCAGAACGTACAACAAATTTAATACATTTCTCTCCGTAACTTATAAACAAAATAAGGCTGGGCCTACTTCACTCCTGGTTGTTTTGTTTTATTCGCACTATTTCTGGGAAGGTTTAGCTAGGAAAAAAGAAAGAAAGGAAACCCAAAAAATATTTAAAAAAATACTAAAAAATGTGGATTAGACTGCATCTTCCGAATATTTCCAATAGAAACCCTGGCTACATTGCCTTGAGAAAATTGTCAGATTTTGTCTGTAATCCTTAAACTACTTTCTTTACATTAAAAAAAAATCGTGTTTGAATATTTGACAAGCAACGAGCGGACAATGTAATCGGGCCAGATAAAGTCTGTCGGGTTCGCTAGTCATTTATAATATTCCAATATTTTGTTACACTGTATTGCCAGATTCAAACACATTTTACCTACAATTTTGATTTATTCATGACATTTCTTCATTTTTTAATTTAAGACACTTAATGGCACTGAATGTGGAATTAAGGATAGACCAGGAGGTTCTACGTCCTGCGAAAATTAAATGTAAATTAGGTTATATTATATAATTAGGTTACGAGAATTATCAATGCTTTATGAATAAGACATCTATTCCAACCAGTTATCAATTTTGTTTGTTACTGCTAAAGTACTTGGGCCGAATGTAGCTAGGACGTTTAGGTACCGGGATCTCAAGGAGCTGGCGCTGAGTAAAAAAATGCTATAGAGACCAGGTATGCATTGAAAAGAGGGATAGGAGATATAGATACTTTTAAAAATTATTAAGAGAAACTCTGTGGCAGTCGAGGTCCTACAGGCAGTCCTGAGGAAAGCAAGCCTATAGGAAGAGACAGAGGTTTGGTTTAATAATGTAAAACTTTACTTTTCAGTAACGGTAAGATTTACACTTGAACACTTATAAGTAACAATTTCCCCGTGACTTAGTCCGCGTAAAATAAGGTGAAAAACTTTAGCGAGATGGTATATAGCCTATAGCCTTCCTTGTTGACTGGGCTATCTAACACGGAAATAATTTTTCAAATCGGTCTTGTAACTTCTGAGATTAACGCGTTCAAGCAAACAAACAACATGAGTAGGATGCGTTCAGTTTAAAACTGCACGCTCTTCCACAGGATTCACCTCTACTTGCTAAGTAGCGAGTAGACGCAAACACGCAAGCTCCTCAATATAATTGGCTTACAGTGCGTGGTTGACTTAAAACGCTGCACACACAAGCATGCGTTGTAATTAATTAGTGGAAGGGCGTGCATTTTTGGACTGAAACATCTATAGACTGGTCTAACAATGTAAAACTTTACAAATCAGTGCCGATATAACTTAACCTTGAGCACTTATAAATTTAATGATTACTTAATACGAGTACCACGTGAGTAAGTCTGCTTTCGCGGTAATGCACCAAGGGTGGATTTAAAATTTGTCAGTTGTTCAATCATTAAGTAATATAAATTAGAGATAGCGCCATGCTTGTAGCCGAATTGGTGCGGCGCGTCCGGGTACCAGTACCTCTTTCTCACATGAGATCGGCGTGAATTTCCGAACGGATACGACTTAGGGACCTTCAAGAAAAGAGCATACTCATTTCTCAAAGGTCGGCAACGCATCTGCGATCGCCTAGTAGTCGTAATCCGGTAGTCACTTAAGAGTACCGCCTGCTCGTTTGCCCCTTGTTATATAAAAAAAACGCACTTTCCGGAAAACTGAGAACTTAATCCAGTAAAAGATGATGAAGAAAGTTAGATTGCAGTTTCCGGAAAGTGGAGAACTAGAAACTTCTTACCTCGTATAATTTATCTGTGGACTGAGATACCAGTCTCGGTGTTTCCGAACCAACCAATATCGCTTAGGGAGCTTCAAGAGCATACTTACTCATTCCTCAAAGGCCGAAAACGCATCTGCGAACCTTCTGGTGTTGCAGTTTTGCATGGGCGTCGCCAATTACTTAGGTGAACCGCTTGCCCGTTTGCTCCATGTCTATTATAAAAAAGCGATATCGTGATAGAGCACCATTCGGTTTACAATAAAATTGTAGAGTATAGTCACACGAGCGGGAGTTACAAAGCACTCACCTTTTACCTACTGACCCAGTTCAAACACGCCGACAAGCTATGATCTCTACGCCTGCGTATACTCTACTTCCGGTGGATACTAATTCACGTTATTTATGTAGTATGTTACAAAATTATATTACAGTTTGGAGAATTTGATGGGTTTGAAATTTGCATACACATATGAGACGTAGGAAGTGCTATTTCGTTTCGTGTAAATATTAAAATAAGTATTCGCTTTGAGTCGCAATGATAAAGTTAAAATTTTACTTAAAATTTAGAGAAAGTATAACTAATTTGCCATTTTTGGGTTTCAACCTATTACAAAGTTAGTGTAGCACTATAATTAAAACGAAAAATATAATTCAATAAAATAGCAGCAATACACTAAACATTTATAACTCTACTTATATTTACAACAAAAAATTAAACGTTTCAAATCTTTTTTAAAGATTATACCGAAATGTTCACCAATTTAAAAAAAAAAACAATGCGATATAAATGGTTTTATCCTGATTCCATATAAATTAGGGCACTATTGGGTAGAATAATAATAACGAATTTCAATTCCATTCCTTTTCCAAAATTGATCCACCGCTAAAGATAAGTCTTATCCAAATAATTTAATGAATAAGCTGTCTGCTATTATTCTATTTTTAATTTTAATTTATATAACAGCTGTCTGTTTTTGTACTCACTGTATGCTTATCTAACCGGATTTATATAAAGAAATCCTCTTGTATAAACAAGAGGTCGCTTGGTGGTCAAAATACTCTCACAAACTTTTTTGCGTATCACGATTGTTGTCACGATTGCGCTTCCACTTCATCATACGTTTGTGAATTGGTGTAAATGGTTTGGCTTTGGTGTCTGTGAAGTTTTATTTCAATAATTTTAAATATTCATTATGCACATTAAAAAAAATCACATTTGCACACCCTTTCCTCTGTACAGTGCCGGTCCTAGGTACATTTTAGGATGGAGCGAGATCCAATTATGACGCCCCCGCTACTTGTCTTCTTTATATTTTTTATATAAGATATACTTCTCATCAGAAAAATGGAAACAACTTACAAGTTTGTACTGTAAGGATTATCAGAAGGATGTGTATATTTAGGAATATATGTCAGAAAAAAACGGAAGAGTTTCGATTTTTCTCATGAGAAGCATATATTTAAAAACATGGCATATTAAAAGTCGCCCCCAGCTGAGGCTCCCCCTAGGACTCAGTGCCTGGAGCGGCCGCTCCATTACCCTATGTTACAGCCGGCCCTGTCTATGTAAACTTTAATTGTGCCAAATTTCATACTCCGTACGCGCTATTTGTGTAAAATGTTACCGAAAGTTTTCTCCTCACACACACACACACACACACACACACACACATATATATATATATATGTAATGTTTTCTAGTACCCATATTTGTTATAGTTCCCCACTTATGCATGCAAACAAATATATATGGACCTCTCTAAGAACATCGGTTTACCTAGAGAAACTCCATCTAGTCCAGACTAAAAATCTTCGTTTGTGGCGGTTGATCATATCAACCTTTGTTTCCGGCTATTAATTATTTTGACTTACATTCCTCTTCTTGAGGTAGCTGTAGCAGTTCCTCATCTGGCTTAAGCACATCCATGATATTGATCTTCTTTTGCGCCGCTCTGACTTGAATATTAACTTGCACAACACCTGTACCTCGAATACACTGTTCCACTAATGTTTTGTGGTTTTCCAACTGAAAGTAAAAAAAAATAATTTTAAGTAAAAGACAATGGACAAAATAGACACTATAGTAATAGACTGACCCATTGGCACATTTGGTTGAGAGCCAGCCGATCACTCAGGAGTAGTGGGTTCAATTCCCCCCTCAAGTCGGGTATGAATTTACATGTTTATACAAAAACATATATATGTCTATCTCATGTTATCACTGACATTTTTAAGATATACAATTCCATAATATATTATTTTTATCTCTCTCATAATTGTTAGGTAACACAAACAATATAAGCGCACAAATATATGTTTTTACATCACATTACAAATCATTGAAATTCTCTGCTCTTATAAACTATATCTATAATATAATAAATATAAACTTTCTCATTAATCACTATCTATTGGTGAAAACCGCAGGATAATCCATTCAATAGCTTTCAAGTTTATTGGGAACAGATAGACATGACAGAGCACTTTGGTTTATAACATAATAACTTTTAATAAAACTTAGTTTATTTTCAAAAAGAAATAACACAAGACATTTTGCATTCTCTATAGGAAGAAAATTGGATTGGATTGAAAACGATTACCAATTGCTTACCATTTTAGCGTCTTGCAACCAGAAAGTATAATCAGATAAATCAGTGTTCAGTCGCCTTTCCAGCATTGAACGAAGACGAGACAGTCTTGTCCTTATATCCATTAACTGGACTATTACTTCTTCTAAAAAGGTTATTAACGAAATACATATAAATGCTGAACATGTTTTAGCAGAAAACTTTTAGAATATCATCATCATCATTGGCCTAAGTAACTAACATCTATGACAGAAGATTTAAACGACGCCAGGATTATTTTGGCACTTGCGTTTGTGGCTGTATAAACCAATTCTGGGTCCGCATTTTCGACCACAGCTCTCACATATGAGACCATATCAAGCTTTGAGCAATCCTTGTACCTCAAAATTAGACAGCCTATTGGGCGCTTGGCATCACCTATTAATACTGTAATTAATATAATTTAACTCTTTTATATAATAAGCAGCTCTTACAGTTGAATTTCTTTATTCTAATGAGTTAATGATACAGGCAGCTTTGTTTTAAATTTCTCTATCTGCGAATCTACGAATTATTGTTTAACTAAAATAAGTTTATATTTAAAAAGACAAACAAATAATATTATTAAAATAACATTTTAATATCATTAATCACATCATTAACTATTAATAAAATACAAAAATTATTACTATAATATAGTTTTTATCAAATTAAAAGCAGAAAAAGTCTTAATGCTGTGATTTCCCAAAAATCAGGTTTTTTGTGCTAGGTTAGTTTATGACTAAGCATGCAATATGTTAATATTTACTCAGGATAGTTTAACATATAAGGGGTCATCCATAATTTACATTAAAATTACACAAAATCCCCCCCCCCCCCTTTCATTGACACAAGTTGTGACATTTTTGAAACCCCTCCCCCTTGTGATAGGTATTTTAAAATTTTTTACATGTATTAGGAATAATTAAATGACAACAGCAGTTTCTACATATTTTAATGTTTTTAATTTTGACATGTGACAAAGCTGGCTTGACCCCCTCCTGCCAGTTGTCACACAATCTCACATTTTGTTTATACAATTCCCCCTTAAATGTGTGACATAATTTATGGATAGACCCTAACTTGGAATTTATCAATAATAAATAAATATATATCGATATTTAAAGTTTACATAGCGACACCCTGCGGAGACTTTAAATCACTACAAAAAATGTATATTAAGGAATGTTAAATTGGGTATATAGTTTGTTTTTAAGTTAATTATGGTAGGCGCAGCTGGAGGGCTCAAAAGGAAGACTAATTTTACTTATAAAGTAAATATATCGATTAAAGAAAATACAATCTAGTTCTAAACTAAGTACTTTGATCCTATGTTATAATTTAGAGCCTCAATAGTTCAACGGTAAAAGGTATGGACTGAAATCCGCAAGGTGCCCGGTTCAAACCCCACCGCCGCTGGGGTATTGTCGCACCCACTCCTAATACAAGCTTTTAATTTAAGCTTAGTAGGAGTGGAAAAGGGAATATTAGACATACCTAAAAAGTATTTCTACTATTCTTTAAAAAAAAATTGAACTACATTTTTAATCTTTATATACATAATTCTATTGTATGTGTGTATGTTACTGAACTCCTCCATAACGAACGGTGGCGCCCTGGTTGGTTTAGATTCACAAATCAGCACAGCAGATGGCGCTGCAGTCGGTAACTAGGTTATCTTTTTATCGATTTTTACGTTCGGGCAGGACACGTCTGCCGGGACCGTTAGTATTAAGCAAGGTTGAAACCACCTAGATGCGATGCTAGGTACGGTAAGATAGAATCATGGACTCTCACGGCGAGCTTTGCAGCATATTGTAACACCACCCCTTTCAGATCAGCGATTATTATAGAACTTTTTCAAGATGGTCACTGGTATACATTTGTGATCAACGTTCGTTCGTGCCTATATCAATCCAGAAGGTATGCTTGCCATCTAGTTATTCTAGGGCTATATTCATCAGGGTGCTGGCAACAGCTAGCAGGATGGTTGATGAAGTTCCTGAAAAATAAAATGCTGTTGGACACAATCGTGCTTGTCCTAGAACTATAGATAGATCTTCATTCGTCAAAGTTACTGGTTTCAGTTCTCAAGATGACGAAAGTTCCTGAAGAGTCGGGCTTGTCCGGGATCGGTAAATAGGTTTGGAGACACCCTACCTTAATCCTCTTACTCGTCTGACGACAGATAAAAGACAATTATTTTTTACTTTTTAAAGGTTGCTCCTGTTGAAACAAGATAGGTGAGAAGATTGGGACGGGAGCGGAGCATAACGAAGGTGCCGTCTTAACCTTCTTGGTTATTTTTTTAACCCCCAAAGCAAAGAGAAATGTTATAAATTTGATGTCGATGTTGTGTGTATGTTTCTGTCTGCGGTATCGTAGCTCTCAAACGGATGGACCGATTTCGATGGGGTTTTTCTCATCTGAAAGTCAGTTGCCTTGCGGTAGTTCCTAGCTAAGTTTGGTGAAAATTGGTCCCGCAGTTTGAAGAGTATCAGCTCATTTCTAATGTGTAAGGCATTTTTGGCATAAAATTGAATTATCATGCTTTTGTTTCAGCCATCATCAATGTGTAACGATGTACATAAATTCTGTTGATTTCTCAATCAACTTTCATGTTTTAAAAAAGAAACGGACTTGAAATTGTCAAAACCGGATTAAATTGAAATGGGATCAGAGGGAAAACAGGTTTTTGTCTGTAGGGGGTAAATCTTCCTTTCTATACCATCCGTGACATAAATATCCGCATCATGTTTCTCTATTCCATCTACTTTTTTAACCTTTTACTCCTTCCCTTATTCCTTTAATCGCATCTATTTATTTTATTAGAGATGCCACGCTTGCAGTCCTTTTGGTCTGTAGCCGACAGGCCAGGGTGACCACGGGTACAAATTCCTCTTTCTTACATAAGACCGATGTGAGTTAATGAAAGAAGGTGGTAATACTGTTACGTCAAGTGATTTTTATCGTATTTTGTTGGGTTTGGAAGAGTTTCCGTTGGCGTAAACCTCTTTTATAAAACACACTGATTCTTTTTTGTTCTTTTTTCACTGTTAATATGATTTCAGAAGGTATATAGCTACTACTAGTGTTTTTTCTTACATGATAATATCGCTTCCTTAAGTGATATATTGGCCCCGACGTTTATCGACATTAACCAACGTTAATTAACGTTTAATCGATGTTAACGAACACTAACGAACGTTAAATGAGGTTAATCGAAGTCAACCAACGTTAATCTACTTTAATCGACACTAATTACCGTTAATCGATGTTAACTGACGTTAACAACTTTTAACCAACATTAACCGACGTTAATCAACATTTAATCGATGTTAACGGACACTAACGAACGGTAAATGAGGTTAATCAAAATTAACCAACGTTAACAAACGTTAATCAACTTTAATCGACACTAATTACCGTTAATCGATGTTAACTGACGCTAACGACCGTTAAACAACGTTAATCGAAGTTAAATGTATTAACATAGTGATACGCGAGTAGAGTGGCCTCAGGCATTTCAGGCTATTCCAAACCATTGATTTAGGAATTCAATAGTAACAAATAGTGTAAAATGTTATCTATGAATAGCATCCAATGGATCTTGCTTCGAACGCGAGAGGTAACTGTTATAATATGTAATGGTAAAATAAAATAAAATAAAAATAATGTATCTTACAAGTGTAACAGGTAATCTTGTGAACGCTGTTGGAATAAACACGTGGCGATATACGATTAAAGTGCTCTCAGGCATCTTTATTCGTAACCACTGATTATATACGTATTATTGACTACTTTCCTGACATACTGAATTCAATGTACACATTGAGAATAGAACATACATTGTATCATCGCTATGAAAATTGTATATAGCTTTAATTCTTTCTGATCTTATCGATTACATCGGACAACGCGATTTGGGTCGAACGCGTGAGCAGGAGCGCCGGATGTTGTCACCGATATTTCTAACCTCCTTTTTCGCGAGGAATACTGGCAGCACTGACACATAAGAAGTACACTGTTGTCAAAGATATAACAAAGAAGAACATTATGGAATAATGGCGGGAACTAGGAGCTTTTTATCTGTCGACTGTCAATTGCAATTGTTCTGTAATTAGAGGAATTAGTAAAGAAAGGAAAATAACAATTATTGAATTGATTTATTAGCTCAAAAGATAAATAGTAGAATTGCGGAGTCCAGCCAATATCATATAGCGTAAACATATTCTAGTCGTATAATATTCTAATAAAAATGGTAACAGTGATTGACTCCCTTTATAAACCTCTCCTTTATTTTAAAAGATCTATCCAATGATACTCCACACAATGGGCTTGAATGAGAAAAAATATCAGCTCAACTTCATACGTAAGGGAGCCACCCCTAAAATGTAAAATTATTATTATTTTAAGGTGTCAAAAATGAAATCTCTACGCAACACATAACTGTACCATATTTCATAATTGTACAATTTAGTTAGGGCAGACAGATGGACGGACGGATGGACTGAGCGAAACTATAAGGGTTCCTTGTAGTACGGAACCCTAAAAGCAAACTCACCTATTAATTTAGTTCCGTGAAAAATGTCTATTTGGTTATTGGGGTGGCTGCTAAAATCGTGCTCCTATTAGGTACTTCTAATAAGTTAATTCCCTGTCTTTGTTAACGCGGTAAAGTCTTTTTCTGTCTTTACGCATCACGTAAACTTTTACCATCACAGACCATCACATAATATTCGAGGTTCACATAACTTATTTGATGTTGTGCAGCCATTTCCTTTCAAAGAGGAAAAACTTATGAAAAATATTTTAATATTAAAAATAAATAAATATTTTAATCACTGGATCTTGACAGACGTGAACTGCTTAACTATTTTATTTATAAAGTAATATGACTAAAATAATTTGTTTTATACACAACGGGTAATAAGCACCGAAGAACGAGGGTGTCAAGAGTTTTAGAGAATAAAATGGTTAAATATTTAAAAAACAAACAAGTTTTTTTGTTCAATTATCGATTATACTACTGATTCTGAACATCCTGTCAAAATTCGGTTACCTTTGAAATAGCACCCTGTATAAACATAGCAATATAATATTTTATATTGCAAATTTTATGTTTATTATACTGGCGCTAGACGTAGCTTCTAATGTTTGAACACTTGTTTGATCTCTGTCTGTGGCGCGGGACTTTGACTTTTGGAGTGATAAAAAAGTGTTCAAACATTTAATGATGCTACATTCTATGCATTGATAGTTAAAAGAATACTTTTAAGCAGGTCTTTTGGCGTGGGAACACACGGGGGCAGGCACAAAAATTATACACTTACAACTTTCGAAAACTAGTGTGCTCCCAAAAAAGAAGTGACAAAAAAGGCCTGCTTTTAATAATCGTATCAATTTTGCATTAATACTGCAAATTTATTGCGATATTTGATGGATACCTTCTGGTATGTCCGTGGGTAAAAATGAACAACAGTGTTCCAAAAAGCATACAGTATGCCGTATGCTTATTGCAATCTGCGGATTGCAGCACCGAGAAATAAAGTTAAGCGGTACGATGAATTAAAAAGAGTAGAGACATGTGTTACTTAATATTGTACTAAAAGATTGCCCTTCTAAAACAAAAGTACTACATCCATTTCACGTAAAACCGTATTGATAATTCGATCTGCAAAAAATGTAAAAACCCACGCATTTACATTCGAATTGAATATTGCACTGTCACCGGTAGTTGGAAATATCAAAAAAAAACCATGGACGCATGACATTCGAAATAAAACCTTTATTCTATTAACGTCAACGCATCACCATTCGCCACAATCTATTGGCCTGACAACAAATTCTGCGTGTCAGTCTGGAGAAATTTAATTATTCACTTGCAGCCGGATCGTTGGCAACGTATATAGAAGCGTAATAGAGCCTACCTATTTACAAAACGTAAGTGGCCATATGGCGTACACTGTCTAAAAGTTTTCAGATCTCATGTATAGCCAAGTTTTTGGCTCTCAGTAGTC
>JANCMC010044246.1:1755305-1792561 GCA_024363005.1 Charaxes varanes | reverse complement strand
GTAAGTGGCCATATGGCGTACACTGTCTAAAAGTTTTCAGATCTCATGTATAGCCAAGTTTTTGGCTCTCAGTAGTCGCAATCGATTCGGAAATACTGCAAAATAAGAAAAGCTCACAGGACAGAGTGTCTTTCAGAAAATCTGTTATTAATATTCAAGAATTAGAAGGTCCGAAAAAGAAAAAAGTAGGACTATCTACAAAATGAAATGAGATGCCATCAAAAATAAAAGTTGTAAAATAGTCTTGCAACTCAGTATCTCCTACAGTAAAAAGTTGTGAGATCAATATGACATATCGGTTAATTTATTCGGTCCCTACTTAGCGACCTTCTGCTTTAAGTTGTTATGTAAATAGCTTAAAACTTAACAACATCGTTGTAATCACCATATCAAATATTAAAAATATGTATTATTTTAGGTTTTAAATAAAATAGATTGACTTAGCAATTTCAATTATAACAAAACCTGGACCAAATTTCATTCCGAAATTACATTCGGAGTTGAAGAAATAAGGAACTTTATTCCTGACGTGGGTAGCCCGACATTTTTTTTTTCTTGAGGTCGTTGTTCTTGCACGTGTCGGGGGACGCTGACATTTCCCATAAAAAACCATAAGTTATGGGGGTGTAAAGTTTTCGAAAACTTTATTTAGGACTAGCTATGCCCGCGACTTCGTCTGCGTGGAACATTGACATTGTGCAGCTTATATATATGCTGCACAAAGCGGTATATATACCGCTGACCTAGTTCAGGCCATCGGCTTTGCCTATGTTCTATAACACAGTCGGACATGGTACATAGAAATGCTAAAAATAAGTAGCTAATTCGAATGCGTTTATTACACAATATTACACAAATTTTAACTAAGTGATAAGAGCAGTGAAAATCAAGCAAAGCAATCTTACAATTCTATGATTATATTAACATAGATTTTACTTACAATATTTCTGTTCCAAAATCTGTAGCAAAACGCGTGAGCCTAACACAGATCACTTGCTTTTATTAACATTGCCCCGCCTAAAGCCAAACGGAAGCGGGGGTGTCACGTTATTATTTCAAATCTCATTTAATTAGGAGATAATTACATTACACAATAATTCATAAATTAATTATAAATCAATATTCTAAAGGTAGTGAGATTTTATTTGGACAGTTCTTAAAAGTTAGAACTAATAAGTTGCTACAGTCAACTTCGTAATTATTGTAATAAAACTTTGATTACTTAATCTCAAACATAACAATCTAAAATATGTTTAAAAATCATAAAATGAATTTAGAGAACAGTCTCATGATAAAGTAACACTTAATTTTCAGTAATTCAAATTAGTATGAGAATTTTGCTCTCAATTTTAGAGTTTCAATATCTCAACTACAAAAAGGTATGGACTGAGATCTGCAAGGTGAATTCCGCTCACGAAAGTCTAAGTAATAAAATAACATTTAAATATCATTCAATCGCTTCGTTAACTATTATTAAAATACGGTTCAAATCCCGACAGAACTGGGGTATTGTCGCACCCATCGCTAACGCAAGCTTTTAATTTAAGCTTAGTAGGAGGGGAAACGGGTATATCTTGCTATCCTCATGATTCAAATAATAAAATAACAGCTTTTAAATTAAAATTGCTCACGTTCGTATGAAACCGTCCTCCAAAAGTTTATTTCTGTATTGGTTTTATAGTGAAGCAATCGGGTTGTTTATTGAACTATAAATTCAACAAGCGGGCGCCTCCGCTAATTTTATGTATATTAATATATTAAAAAAACCGTGTGTCGCCGTGTCCGTGGAAGCTTTATCTAAAAGGTTTACGTTTATTTCCCTTATAGACGACCCAGAAATTATTTGGCCCCAACATTTTATTAATATTTAGTGGTTTTAGGAATTGATTTCGACACCATTCGAGACTTGAGAAAGATATGTCTAGATAACAAATACGACTGAGGAAAATCCGTGAAAATGTATGAAAAAATAATGTATATGATTATTTGACACACGATCGTCTGTCCTTAAGGTATTCAACTTAATACGTTCTAGGCAGTAGCCGACTCATTTACACATTTTTCTTCATAAAACAAGGGGCAAACGGGCAGACGGTGCACCTAGGTGACTACCGACGCCGATGGACAACTGCAACACCAGACGGCTCGCATTTGCGTTGCTGGCCTTTGAGATACGAGTATGCTCTTTTCTTGAAGGTTCCTAAGCCGTTCGGAAATACCGAAGCTGGCAAATGATTCCACAAAAAAATTGTGCGAGCAAAAAGCTACTAGAAAAGCGCTCAATTGTGGACTTTAGGTAATCGAGGTGATGAGGGCGAAATTTATGCCGTTATAAGTCTTAACGATTCCTCCGAACACTTAAAACTATATCTATGTACTAATATATAAAGCTGAAGAGTTTGTTTGTTTGCTCGACCGCGCTAATCTCAGGAACTACTGGTCTGTTTTGAAAAATTATTTTAGCGTTAGATATCTCATTTATCGAGGAAGGCTATATATCATCACGCTAAAATTGAATCTGTTTTTTTACCTTATTCTGTGCGGACGACGTCGCGGGAGCAACTAGTATATAATATACCCAGACTCGAGGTGGGAATCGAACCACCAACCCGGGACAAAAAGCAGGGTCACTTCCAATTGCGCCAACGGGTAAGTCAACGAAAGATAACATTTTCGAGCAAAGCACGTGGAAACCTTTGTCTAAAAATCTCCGATTCCTCGTTTCGAATGACCCAAAAATGAAATTAATTTGCCCAAATACTTCATTTATATTTAACGGCCCTCAGAAGGCCCTTTACGCTAACGGCACAAAAGATTTAGAGGTCCCCCGGGCCTCTCGTTGACCTCTAACATTTAAATTTTCCTTCTATTAAAGAGACCTGTTTTCCAACTTTATAATTGTACGGTGTTTTCTGTGTTACAAACTTTTTGATGTCCGTAACTTTACGTGCATTCAATGTGCTTTTAATTAAGATATATTTTTATTTAGAAGCACATTAAATACACGTAAAGTTGTAAAGTTTAAATAGTCGTAAAAGTAAGACAGTTTTTTTTTAAATTTAATATCAGCAAATTTTCCACTAAATCGAGAATAAAATTAACGTAAGAAATATGTTAGGAAAAAGGGGAGACGCGATTATACAAAATAAAAACAGTGAAATAAAATTATAATGCGCATGTATTCAGAGTTTGTCGTGATTATACATTGTGACAAAAGATATTTATGTATAATTAATTAGTAATAACAGTCAAAACCAGATGTTTCGTTACACCTATTAATAAAATTTGGAATAAAATTAGAAATCCGTATATGATATATATAGTAATGAGTACGTACGCGGTAGTCTCGGAGTACGAATCTCATAGTATTTTTTCTTTTTTGTGCGGAACCCAAATCATTTAGCTGAAATGAGAGAGAGAGAGAAAGGGGGAGAGACACATTCAACGGTAAGTTTGGAAAAATCGGTATAAAATTTCATTTTCTTGAATGTGTGAAAATTTTCCAATTTATATTAAAATTTATTTGTCCAATTTCCAATTTATTTGTCCAATTTATATTAAACGTGGTATTACCACTGGGTAATACCCAGTGGTAAAAGACTGCTTTAACCACCTTAACCACAAAGCCTCTATAAGGGAATACGATGATGACATATATGTGTTTGCATTTTAGCAATATTGTCGCACAATGTAACATCGTTTTCTGTCAATTAGCCCCTGCAAATTTCCACGATATTTTTTTTCACAAATTCGAAACTCTCATGATAAAGATTTTTGAAAATTTTCTATTAGATAAAGTCTAAACTTAAACCTGCGAGCACTTATATTGTACTAGCTGTGCTCTGATTTCGTCCGCGTAAACTTAGGTGAAAAAATGTGACTCAATTTTTGCGTGTTAATATTGTAGCTAGCCTTCCTCGATAAATGGGATATCTAACACTGCAAGAATTTTTCAAATAAAACTAGTAGTTCCCGAGATTAGTGCCTTCAAGCAAACAAACAAACTCTTCAGCTTTATATATTAGTATAGATTTAAATATCTCTATATAAGGAAAACAGGAAGCTTGTTTTACAATGACTGTAGGAACAATATTGAAATTATTATTTTATATGTATTTTACGATACAAAAATAGAAATATATATTTTTTATTATAGAATGACATTGATTTAAAAAAATCTGTAATTCACAATTTTTTTAAGTATGTACATACTTACATACATATAAACTTAACATAATGTAAGATATATAATTTTTTTTTATTCAAAACGAAATATAATAAAGAGCCTTTTTTACAAAATAAGCTTATATAAAGCAAAATATTGTAATAATTACCATTACAAATAAAATTATCTATGTAAGAAGAAATATATAAAGGTTACGACATGAATGTAATTTTTCAGTAATGTTGGTAACACTCCAAAAAATTGGTTTATTTCTGACTAGACGGTTAAATGGTTATATAAAACATCTTATTATTCAAACGTCGATCTATTTCTATATATTTCTTTAATCTAATATATAAAATTCTTTTGTCACAACTCCCAGTGTTTATTATAATATAAATAACATAAAGGGCCTTGTATTTCTATTTTAACTCGGCAATTAACGCACGCAGACCCCGGGTGTGCGTTGGTCACAATGATCGCCATTCTATCGCTGCGCCGTGGCGCGCGCTCATTTCCGATTTCCGCGTGACATTCGCACTAGTGTTGACGACGGTACTCGAATTAGCCGCTTATGCTAATCGCAACCGTGATCTTCCTTGTTCAAAGATATAAGTACAGTTAGCAGAAAAAAAGAGAAAATATTTCAAATTTTTTCATCATAAGCTTTTGTTTTAACTTTTGTTTGTTTAATTAGAGGTAGCGCCACGCTTGTAGCCGATTTGGGCCGTGAAGTCCGGGCACCAGTACCTGTTTCTCACATGAGATCGGCGTGAAGTGGCGGCAATTATAGTGGTATTATTGTCGCGTTTCGTTCGGTTTGTGAGACTTCCCGTTGACTAAAACTCATCATTAAAGGCCGGCCACGCATCTGCTAGTCTTCTGGTTGTCCAGATGTCTATGCGCGTCGGTAGGCACTTAGGTGCCTGCTGCCTACTCGTTTGCCCCTTATAACATAAAAAAAAACTTTTGTATAGTCGACCAAGAAATTGGTTTGCCACGCTAAGGTCGGATGTCGTGGGCACGTCAATTAATTAAAAGGCTTAGTTTTGTTTGTTATGTCAAAAATAACAAAAACCCTTAGCATAATATTCTTTAACTAGGAGCTGTATATTTTCTAAAAAAAACTGCATTTCATATGAAGTTTACAAAACTGTAATTTCAACATTTCTTAGGAATTATTTGTTATTTTATTTATAGTTACTTTCAAATTATCCTAACATATTATAAAACAAAGACTGTCTGTCTGTTCACAATAAAGTCAAAAACTACTGAACGGATTATCATGCGGTTTTCACCAATAGATAGAATGATTCATAAAGAGGGCTTATATATAAACCTTATAGACATATACGTATAGTACATGGATATTATAGTAAGTAAATGCCGAGAATTTCAAAAATCTAACACGATGACACCAAAAGGTACTTTTCTTCACTTACGTTACTAGCGCTGACTAAACCTTATGAAATAGACAAAATAAAGTCGTATAGTAGTGTTTATGTCATTGTATAACGTAAAAATGCCTAAAAAAGGTCAGCGATGACATGTGTCTACATAAGTGTAACCCAGATTAACAGTTTTTATCTTAATATTTTTCTATACCAAAACAATAATAATATTTTTAAGAAATTATTTTAAAGAATATTGTATTAATCCTTATTCAATTAAATACGCTAGATTCGTTGAACGTTTTATGCCGATTAAAGTTATCCTTTACAGCATATTATTAAAATGAACGTCTTAGAAGATATGAGAAATTTAAAATGCGGATGCAGGGTTCGCTAAAAAAGAATAAAATAATAATTTTCAAACTTTAAGGACTATCGTTCAGCAACTATTAATTACTACATTTTGTGTATTAACCATAAGACGTATATTTGTCCCCTTAATTCTATACTCCTCGTTCAATAAACTGCAGTGCAGCCCCTATGTCGTCTATCTTACTTGAATAAATAATGCCTTTAAAAAAAGAAAATCTTCCTTTATGTTTATCATTCGAAGAGTGAATAAACTTTAAATTCACTTATCTATGCCGCAAATATTTTGTGTAACAGTTTAATTTTATATAACAAGCTAGCTTTTGCCCGCGACTTCTTGCATGTGGTATGCAGTGATTTTGTATAATTATTGGTATAGAAGGTAATAGATAGATGAGAGGTTATAATAATATTTTTTTTAGTTTTATCTATATGTGAAACGACTCGACCGATTTTGATGAAGCTTTTGCAAACAATATTTCGAACGAAAAATTAAAACCCTTAAAATTTAACAAAATCCTCGTAACTAACATTGACGAAGACAGAGCTAACAGCTAGTATGATTTAAAATCACTTCCAATGTTGTAAATTTTGATGTAAGTATAAAAAAACACAGTTATAATTCTTCAAAACTTTCAGTACTTTCACCGAGTCACCTATCCGTTCTAGCTGCTTTTTATCTCACATTAAAATTGAACCGAAAACTCCGTCTAGTCGCGCGACTGGTAGAAAGCATATCATTTGCTCTGCTCCAATAAAAACCGTAGACACGGATCGTACCATCATGCCGACCAAATGAATGAAAGATTATAATGAAACTTTGAATGAGGTTTTACTCTATTTTTAAATGATTATGTAAGTGGTTATTAATCTTTTTAGGCTTCCGTAGTCCTCCTAGGAACCCTTATGCTCAGTCTATCCGATTGTCCGCCCTTTAGGATTTCCAAACTATAAGACGTAGAGATTTGAAATCTTCCATATTGACAGGACACGCTAAAAAGTCATTAGGAAAATGATTTTGAGAGAAAACTTTTGCTTCTAATCGCGTATCAGATACGGAACTCTTCTATATAAGCGTGTCTTAATAAGCTCTTGGCCGCTTTTAATTTTTTCTTTTCTATTAATTAATCTCGGTAACAAATTCTTATTTTAGACTTTTTCTGTTGTTACACAAACTCGAAATCCAGTAGGTATTTTAGAACATGTTAGATTGAGTATAAATAAGCTTTGATTAGGGTTTTATTCTTTTTTTTTTTTAATTGAATATGATTATAAATGTAAAAATGGTTCAGAGATAATATTCGGGGAGAAAAAAAAAAGTTGTTGTATTAGAATTAAGAACTTTGTACAATATGGGAAAAGAGCAGCCCAATAAAAAATGACATGCCAAGCCGCAAAAAATACCAGCGGAAAAAAGAGAATGGCGCAAAACAAACCAAATAAAGATTCTTGCCAAGCAAGAAGTAAGACGGCTTAAAAAAAAAAAAAAGAAACGCGGAGATCGCGTAGGTCAGACTCCACGGCGTTTTTCCAACGGTACCGGGGACGGCTAACTGGGCGGCGGTCGATCGGTGTTCCGAGATCAGCTTTCTTCACTTGTCGATCCTCACCCATCCTCTCTAAGTGGCCGTTCCAGCGAAGTCTTTGGGCTTTGCTCTGTCCCATTATGGGTTCCTTAACCAGAAACCGAAAAGAGAAACAAACAGTACAGTAATTCAGAAAAAAATCAATTAACATTAATTTAACACCTAAACTAATCAAGTTTCCACTCATATATACTACACAAACAGAACTGTTAGATAAAAACAAAAAAAGATGAATCTAAAATAATCAATTATATAACAACACATATAGTTAGCACAGTTAAACAATTAATAAATACGAAAAAATATCCAGGTATCGTCTAAAATGCAAATTTATCTATATAATTATTAGCGAAAGGTCACCTATTAAGAAACCCCGTAAACCGCCGGTCGTACAAAGTTGAAATTTGGCACAGAAGTAGATTGTAGTTAGTAGATATCCGCTAAAAACTGATTTTCCTATACGCCCATATTATAGAAGTCTAAAGGCTCTCCCAAGTTAATGCGGACGAAGTTGCAGGAAACAGCTAGGGCATTATAAACATTCTGCACAAAAATTTTATTATAGATTTCTCTTCACAAATTGAGTTTGCGAAATTTTACTTTGTCACGAACAGGAAAAAGTTATAGCAGAATATTATTCACTTAACAGTGAATTCATAAGCGAGATGTTAGCAAAATTATATTATAAGACGTAGTTCTCTTATAAGTTCCAAAGTTTAATAGATTCTAACATTTCTTAAGCCTTAGTAAAGTTGCTGGCGTCTACATTCGTAAGATACCTGAATTTTCGAAATAAGGTCACATTGTCGTGTTAAATTAGCTCAACTAGTGTACGAAGGCTATTATGTTTTATACAGGTTTTCTATACCAAATGGGCATGCGCTTGCCTACAATCACATCTAATCTTATGTGTTGATGCAGTCTAGGATCTAACGCACTCCTAGGAATTGTTTTTGCTATTAGCTATTAGTTACACTGAACGGCACAGAATTTTATTATCAAAAGAGAAGTACATTCATTTTTTATTATAACACTCATTTTATGTTTATTGAAAACTTACATGAGAATGATTAATTACCGTAAAAGAATTCTTTACCAAAAAACATTTGTCAAGTAACGAAGATCCTCTGAATGGTTAGGCCTATTCTCTACCTTGTTTAGGGATTTTTTAGACGTATTATCTAGGACTTAAACTTTGTGTAGACCACTCAAAATATTGAATTCTTGCCTCCAAAAGGCAATTTTTTACATATAATGCAGGGTTCGCTCGTGCATTATCTTGCAGTAGTACAAAAGTTTTGCTCCGGATGAACCCTGAGTATGGTATTGTACCTTTTTGGAGACAACCTGAGTGCTGTAAGATATACATTTAGCATGTCAGCAAACATTCCCTTTCTTAGACCTTAATTTCAAACAATCGCAGTTTGAGCAATGAAAGCTGCACTTTGGGCTTTTGGTTTCAGAATTCAGAAAGCAAAAGAGAGAAAGAACTAACGTTTAGTGTTAAAAAAAAAACGGGCTAGGGCTTTCTTAAATTAATAAAAATATGTGTATTGACAATCTTCCATTTGAGATATTAATCACCACTTAAAGCGTTTTATTATGTTTAAAATTTTTAGCGCCAAATGGCTTGCATTTATTTTTCGTAATTTTAATAACGATTAAAATAATGAACTTTGCTCAATTTTGTTGGAAAATATGTATAATATGCATCTTATCCAATGCATACATTTTATATAAAACTTAATGAGAGGCATTAAACCTCTGTGGTAATATATCAAATAAAAAACATGCATTCATTAAAAACTGCACAACAATGACATATCGAATATTTGGTTCTAAGCAGGAATACGTCCTTTGTGGTCGGTTTTGTAGTGATTAATGATAAGATTACTGCCTAGTTAAAAGAAAAGAGTATTTTGTCAATGATAGTGATTATTGTTGTCCACAGAGTAAAGACTCAAGTGGGATCGTCCTTCAAGACGCGACCCTCAACATGTGGGACCGTCCCCGTGCCTATTCAAATCGCTATGAATCCTGGGATAACAACCATTTGCAGGTCAGTCCCGACCTTTTGATTACAGACAAAAAATTATTCATATTGAATATATATTTCTATGGACTAAATTACACTTATTGGTTCAGTTGTTTATAAATAAATAAATAAAAATGACTTTATTCTACTACAGATTTACAATAGTTTTGAATACATATTTCTCATAGAACTGTAGAACTTGCCTCTTCGTTATACGCCTCCCCTAACTTTCTCCACTTCTCTCTATCATGGTCATCCAATTTGGTCTTACCCTTCTCGTGAAGACATCTGGTCATCTTTTTACTTGCCTTCCTGGTATTCTTTTCAAGAAAAGGTCAATGGATCCACGAATTTGTTAAATTTTGAATATTTTAATAATAGACAAACGGCCAATTTTTGTAAAAGTTGTTTTATTGCAATAGATACCTTATATGTAATAGACATTATATATGAATGGATTTTGTAAATGAAATTTACTTCGATACTATAAAGATTTAAATTTTATTTATTTCTATAGATAAAATAGTGCGCATAAACATTAACAAAAGTAAAATAAAAATTGAAAAATAACCCTGCAAAGCGAAAATATACCGGCTATATAAACTCCTTTGAACAATGTAGAAATAATTCATTTTCAACGCAGACGGATTTACTATTATAAATTTGTAAGACAAGATGTTGTTTAATTAATTAGGATCATTTCTTATTGTTCTTGATATTCACCCTTTAAAACTTTCCATTTAAAATAATTTATAATCTTATACAATTATAATTCTATAAGACGCCCAAAACTTTATCGGTGCGATTTAAAATTTACGTTAACTTTCGAGGGTTATTCAACTTTTTGCATGTTCAGTTTAAGATGTATATCTTAAGTTTAGTTACTATATTTTAGTGAGAAATGGGATTCTTAACATCCGATAAGGTATATTCTTGTGAGAAATGGGATTCTTGAAATCGGATGAGCTATTTTAGAGATGTAATAAAAAATACGGCCTCGAATTAATTTAGTTATTCCTATTTTGTAATATTATAAGAAAAATTTTGGTGAATTTAAATAAATCCGCTTGTAATTTATGCGTAGACTAATTTTATTATGATTACGATTACGAAAAAAAATATAATCTGATGATTTTCTCAAGGCAATATAGCTAAAACCATCGATAACGCCGCGAGGGTACACTTCAGGCATTATTAACAACATGACCTTACCTCAACATAACTTCTTTTTTTTTTGATTTTGCACCTAATCTACGTAATCCAATAGATCCTAACAACGCTTTAGTTACTACAAATTTAGCTTCACGACCTCCCCTAGCAATAGTCATTTTATTACAGTTCCAAAAACTTAACTTCCGTTTACGCCAATAACGAAATCGTTAAGTATTGTATGCGCAACTGACAGCTTTTTATAGCTTATTGTACATGATAATATCTTTTAAGAAATCGTTCGTTAAACTTATAAAGGAAATTATTATTATATTCCTTTTATGTAAAGATAATAATAGCCAGTTGCTTGTTATGGACATCTTCCGTGAATACTTATTGAGGAAAGGCTGGTTTTACCTCAATTTGTACATCGATTTATTTCAAGCTAAATTCCGTCATGTTTGGGCTGCCAAAAAGGTTAAGACACTTTTTTGTTGTTAGCCGGTACCGTTGTTATACTGATCATTCTCCATACATATTGAAGTAAACTTTACCAACGCGTAAAAGTTAGAAAACTCGCACTAAGCACTCTGTCCAGTTAATATTCGAATCCTACGAGTTTCTGACGTTTTCTGCTATTTAATTTCATCTTTATAATTGAACATAAATCTTACTGAGTTTCGTTTTATTTCCAGAGCTTACATTTCATCGCCGTTCACCGACAGAAATATAAGGATGTTGTGATCTTCGGCTTGTGCACAAACCATGAGAAATATTACTTATTTACTTAAATTATTTAATTTGTTAAGGTTCAAGTACAACGGTCGCGTATGCTACTTATATATACATGGAAGCTTTTTTTACAAATATATTTATTATTGTAAAAGGTTATATGAAATTGAATATTAGTCTTAAGGAATAAAAAGTAGAACTCCAAATAGTCCCTTGCTAAAATTGTCTCAATGAAATGTTCGCTTTCTGTCACTATCGGCGTAAACGTTAGATTAGTTTAGGAATCGCTAGAGCCCACCTTAAAAACCATTTCCAAGCGCATCGTTCATGTTACCATATTCTAGGAAATTGTATACGCCCAAGTTTGTGAAAATCGAGGATATTTAAAATCGCTACCTCACGGAGTTACGACAATATGTGAAAATATCGTTACCAAATTATTAATATTTATTATTTTGTTTACGTTTGTTTAAGATGAAATGTTTAATACGTGAAGTTGTTTTATCAAAGTTTCAGAAAGTTTTATCGAATATTTAAAAACATAGCATAATTTATTTGTATTTAGTTTCTTTTTTAAAGCGGTCCAAGTTTTTAAGCATCACAATCGTCACTTATACTGAAATAAGAGTTTGATACTGTTTCGAGATAAAAGTGAATTGAGAGAATTTCTACGTGCTCATGCACAAAGTACGTCAACTTTACAAGTCACGCTTCCAGCTTCCATTTTAAATTTACCTACTGTTTAAGATGCTACTGACTAAAGTATCTCTGTGACCACCATGTTTTGTTCGATTTCTTGTATTTATTGTGATTTTAAGTTATACGAGTGTTTGACTTCATTTACAACAACCATAGAATTGTCATGTATTTGGTACAAGTCTTGGCTAAACAATTGTTCAAACAGAATTGTTTAAAATCCTATGATGATTTCCCAATAATTTAAAATATCTAAAGCAATTTCTTCTTTGTTTATAAATGGAAATAATTCAGAAAGTAAAATGCACATGACAAAACGTATAACGGTTTAAGATTGTTGACGCATAATCGTTTATGTGGTTAAAATACAAAATGTTATTTATAAATGTTGGTATTGTGTTTTTTCTGTAAATTTATTTTCTTTTTAAAATAAAAATGCCTTTTTATTCTATCTTTTAATTTACTTTGGATGATTGAACTCCAGCTTAAAATCACACGCACGGTCACGCGTCGGAATGTTTGTAAGTATTGACTCTGACTGTGGCGATTGAGTTATTATATTTATTATTGAATACCTTATAATATTAGGTCCTTACATATGAAATTAGCGTTTTGTCGTACTGGCCACTTTGATCTCAAATATCTCCACTTTTGTTAGAATTCCAATTTTAAATTATACAGCTTATATACTCATGCATTTGTGTTTCGAAAACCGTAATTTATTTGTTTTCTTTCATCCTTTGGTTTTTTCTTTGCTTCATTCAGTTTACAAAATGATAAACTTTAAATATCGCGTTCGCGTTTTACGAGTTCGAGTTCCACTTTGGTACAAATGTCTTAACCAATTTTCCGATTGTTTTAATCCACTTGAAGTAAATTGGGAAGATGAAAATGCTTAAAAGGTGGGTACCTCATGAACTGAGTAAAGCAAACCGACAAACGCGAGTCGACTGCTACGTTAATTAACCGACACGATAATGAAGGGATTTTAGATAGATTATTGTCAGTAACTGCAAACCATGACGGAAAAGCTAGCTGTTAGACAACCGAAAGAGGTACTGGTACCCGGACGCGCCGGCCCAATTCGGCTACAAGCATGGCGCTACCTCTAATTAAATATATTCAAAACTTTTACAATTTTTACACCTTACGGCACTCTAGATATAAGATGAACAAAAATTTCAAGTAAATAATGATTCCCTGACTCCTGAACTAGCGTAAGCTGTGTTTCAGGAGCCAGTGCCCTCCCTAAAACTAGAAACTAGTTACATTATATAACATGCTTAATTTATAAAGAAAATATTCTACTAGACTCTACTATATTATATTTGATTTGAGGACGCTTTTGTTTCAAAAAAGATATTATAAGAAATTCTTCGCAAGCAACAAGATCGGGATTCTTATAAATCAGACTCATGCTCCGTAAAATTACTGTAGTAAACCGATGTATCACAAATGAATCGTGTCAGAATATTTACAATATTTTACCTTATCCATTATGGGTCGTTCTTGCAAATAGCCTAGAGCCTGTTGTCAGACTATTCATTATCAAAACAAAAGAATAGCTTGTTTTAATGGACTATATTAAGATTATCATTCTTAGTTTTCTTCCATTTGGTATTGCATATTGATAACGTCATCGATAAAATCGTTATTAATATCCGTAGCAAAGTAATCATCATAAATACAATACATTACAACGAATAGCGTGATAATTTTTTCCATAATCTATATTAAACCATGATGCTTATACTTTTCTACTATAGTTATTAACTTTAGGTGACTCCAGCCGGGTTGCAATGCATTCAAAATTTTTCACGCTGAACGCCACAATGAGGCTTGACAAATTGATTTGCCTTTGTTAATGCGTTATAGTTACCGATACTTAACATTCAAAGAGCCGTTATTTTATTTATACTAAACCGGGCATATCACAAACACTGATTCCGTTTTTTTTTTCTAAATATGTGAAAGTCAGTCCGCAAAAATGAATCAAATTATTATTTATTTCCTAATTTTCGTTTCTGCCGTGAAATCGCTCGAGGTAAATATCATTGGAAAATTAGTAACTAATTGATATAAGCATATAAATCCTGTAATACATAATAAGAACGTTTAGGTAAATAAATACGGTCAGTTTGTCGTCAATTATAAAAGCTATATTGTTGTTAAAATTAACGATAAATGTTAAAATAGTTTAAACCATTAACTACTTAATGGAAATGCTTAAATGTCTTAACCTATGTAGGAGATTAATATGCTATTTTTAAACATATATTCCCATAATTAAACCGACGGTAAAAGCACAATACAAATTATAAATAGCTCTAACTTCGTCGAATACTAAATTATATCTATCTTATTAACAGTTGCAAGCATAACGTTCATGAGTGGTGGTCCATTTCGGTGACATTAGGAGCTATTGGCCTAAGCAAAGTGAAAGCAGGATTATTAAATAGTTAAAATTAATAACGCAAAATTAATATACCTCTTCTTTAATAGTATATTTTTAAAAGATTTTGTCGTTCATAGGAAGCATCAGTGCCGACAAGTGAAGATGTAAATTTAAAATCAGACGTAAAATCAGACGAGGCCAGTGAGAAAGATGGTTCTGCTGAAATTAAAGAAATGTATTCGGTGTTACAAAGTACGGATGAGCTATTGAGTATAAGCGATTTAAACAAAATATATAATTCCCTAGAAAATCTCTTTGCTAAAACTAAATATTTAAGAGATCAAACTGAAAATAAAAGTATTGAAAAAGTAGATGAAAAAGTTGAAAGTCGTGTCTCAAATAAAGTTGATGCTGCGGAAAGTTCGGATAGCAAATCTGAAGCAAAGAGCGGTGCTCCAAAAAAACTAGATGTTCAGATCAATCGTAAAAGTGGAAAAAATGAAGATAGCCTTAAAGAGGAAAGCAAATCAGTTGATGTGACTAGTGATAAAAATAGCTTTGAAGATACCACAGATACTTATGGAATAGACCCTAAGTCTTCTGATTTTTTAGAAAGTGAAAAAGAAGTTGTCCACCAGCGCCCCTGTCGGGACAGCTCGGCGGCTGTCAGAATTGGTCGCCGTTGCAGTTAGGCGCGAACATCTTCCCCCCCTCTCAACAACCTTGGGATGTTGAGAAGAATCCTCATAAGTTGCTGTAGGCAATGGGCAAAGGTTACGTTTGGCGCGCTGAAGAGTATCCTTTGCTGTAAAAACATCGGCTACACGCGCGATGCCGTCTGGTCCAGGATAAAGATTTATGATTCGCCCCATAATCCACTTTAGTGGAGTCAAGTTCGATTCTTTGATGACAATCATATCTCCTTCAAGAAGTTTTCCTTGATTGACTGTCCATGTCGATTGTTCGTAGAGTTCACATAGGAACTTGTTACGCTATCTTTCCCAAAACTGTTGTCTCATTTTTTCAAATTGTAAATATCTAGAAGTCTATTTGTATTTGCATCAATTAAATCTGGCAATAGCAGAGAAGTCAGTAGTTTTTTGATCAGGAGGTGCCCAGGAGTCAATCGAAGTAGATCTATTGGACTCGAAGAAAGTGGGGTGATTGGTCTGGAGTTTAAAATTACTTCTATTTTGTACGAATAAAGTCGATAGTCCGTCGTAAGTAAAATGATTATTACCTAGCATACGATATAGATGATATTTTGCAGATTTAATATCTGTCCCTCAAAGCCCATCAAATTGGGGAGAGTAACAAGTTGAAAATTTAAATTTATATCATTATTACCGGTGAACGAGGAGATTGATTCATTGTTATCTACTAATTGTAATAATTGACATAGATTTGCGCACACAAAATTCCGACCTTTGTCAGATATCAACAGAATTCACTCGGTTTTCCTCTGTGAGAGATGAAACTCTAAGGCATAAAACTCTAAAATAATAAAAATATTAGTACTAACGTCAAAACAAGTTTCAGTGTATAATTTTACATGTTTTCACTTACGAAGAAGATCGCAGAAGGAGAAGAAATAATCTCGAAGGTAAGTATATTTGTTAATTTAATAGTTTAACTTCCATTATAAAAATATTCTAATTTATATTGCTTTAATAGATAAGTAAGTAAATATATAAGATGGATGAATTAAATAAATTTACCTATAAATGAAGAATAATGTCTATTATATAACTTACGAAAAGCGTCATAAAAACATGAAGTACAACGAACTTGAATGCATTTTAAATATGTATGTATGTTACTTATAAGTATGCTATTTTCTAAAATGTAAATCAAAATAAAACAAGAACTTGCAATATCAGACAGTATAGTAATCATTTGAAATAAGGTTTGACTTACAATGATTTTTTACCCAATATCTACCATATTTATCTATATTTTTAAAAAGCATTTCACAATAATGTTCATTGGACGAAGATTTATAGGAAGGTGTATCATGAAGTGTCCAAAACTTAGAAGGCTGTTGTTGTATATATCGATTGAAATTACAATAAATTTTATTTGATGTATCAGAAACATTCCCCCCCATGGGGCCAGCAACTATCCAACCAAGCTGTGTTTCTTGTAATATAGGCTTGCGAATCCCTAGTTTGTATCTCGAAGTACATATTAGATCCCAAAAGACGTCGGCTCCTAGTAAAATATCTATGTCATTAGATTTATAAAAGTAGGGATCTGCTAGCTGAATGTGTCTAGGAATTTTTAAATCTCTAAAATCAATATTCGCTTGAGGTAGCCTATCTGTAATTAATGGAATAATGAAGAATTTGACAGGCATACTGAAGGAATTATAAGAAGACTTTATCACAACATCCTGATGTTCAGTGATTTTAATTATGGAATTATTAAGACCATAGACAGATTGACTCTGCTCATTAATTTTAGGTAAACCGATTTTATTTCTTGCAGATTCTGTCATAAAAGAGGATTGGCTACCACTGTCCAATAACGCTCTCAATGTATATGACTTATTATTAACAATTACTTCTACCAAAGCCGTAGACAGAAGAGCTTGGTTCGAAGAAAGTGGGTACAGCCTTGTGAAACATCAGCATTGACAAATTTTGGGCCTAAGCATGCACTGTCAAAAACTACCTTGATGCTACGATCTGTCAAAAAACTAGTGATCCAATCGAATGAGTTCTCAGAGAACCCGTAAGAAGACAGCTTCTATGAAAGTGCTTTATACCAGACCCGATCGATGGGCATCGCCCATCCGTGTATTAGGTAATTTAGATGATCACCAGCTGAGCCACCCCGAAACGCGTCAAACTGGAGCCAAGTCTGAAGTATATAGCCTTCAGGCCCATTCGGCTTGTGCACGTCGAAGGAGAGGAGTGCCTTACGCACGGAGATCTACCAGAATTTTGCTTCCAGCATAAAGTATTCACACTGTGGCATAATTGGCGATGGATTTCGCTGGTTATCCAAACTCGAGTTAGACGCAAAGAGAGACGCCAGAAGATCGGCTTTTTCTCTTGTGTCTTGGACCAACGAGCCATCGACCCTGTGCAAAGATGGAAGCAGAGGCGTGCAGAAATTCCCTAAGATAGCATTAACGAGAGACCAGAACGCCCGAATTCGAACGCCTGATGGAAGACGAACTACTACGCCAATTCTATCAATATACTCCGACATGGATAAACACATGTCAAAGTAAAAATCTGAATGGCCCGTTGGCAGTGTGCGTGTGTGTGCGTGCGTTCTGCTTCTGGATGTAGGTTCGATTCCCGCTTCGAGTTTGGGAGTATTTATGTATATAAAAATGTATTCATATATTTATAAAAAATATTTGTTTGTTTGATAGTCCTACGTAATAAAAGTTATTTTCACTATTTATACCTAAATACATATTCGTCATACAAACGTAATGTTAGCACTACATACGGTTTCTTTACAGCCCAGTTAACAGCGAGGTTAAGCGGAATTGACGTATTACAATACGATATTTGACGTAAAAGAACACGCGAAGCTATCGCGAATAGCCTTGACCGAAGACCTAGGCATTATTATTATGGCAGTATTATTATTCAACTATGACAGAAAACAAACTAAATCCTTACAGTGATTGATAAGTGTCAGGCTCTAGTGATGACATATACTAACGTAGTTAAAATCACTTTTATACCAAATTTCAGTTTTTCATATAAAACTACATTTATTTTTGACCAATACAGGATGTTTCGGTCTATTTTGTCAGACATGAAGATCCGCAAGCGTACCACGAAAAGAAGGTCGTAGCCTAATCAGTGGTCGGCATTTCAGTCAATTGCTAGGTTAAGCAGTTATTACCGCGACCGGGTGATAGATCACACGTTAAGAGGGCGTCATCGAAATGTTGTAGTTGCGGCCCTGACCACAGATCTTAGTATTTGGTAGAAATATCTATTTTATAGCTCTAAACGTTACGGAAAAAGGAGTCTTGCCAGAAAGTTATGCTTACTTTTTCCTTTGCGTGTACGGAACCCTAAAAGTGAAAAAGTTATGCAAGAGTCGAACGAGTATTCCCTTAATGGGTTATTTAATATTGCTGACGGTCGACAACTAAAACAAAATACTAATAAAACAACTAAATAAAAATTAAATTATTTTTATTCCCAAACCACGCCGGAGTGTGAATGCCCGGAATGCCGGAAAGTGAGTAGGATGGCAATTCTACTCACTTCTAAAACAGGAAGAATTATATTAGACACTACCTGTGCCCGCGACTTAGTCCACGTAAAATGAGATAAAAAGAATATATTCAATTTTAGCTTGATGATATATAGCCTATAGCCTTCCTCGATAAATGGGCTATCTAAGACTGAAATAATTTATCAAACCAGTACTTCCTGAAATTAGCGCGTTCAAGCAAAAAACAGCTTTAGATTTATATATTAAGTAGTTATATATTAGTATAGATTAAGTAGTTCATATTTGAAAATCAAATCAAATTTGTTCATTTAGGTTTTTTACAACACTTGTGAAATTCAATTCTAGGTTCCTTTTTTTTTCAGGGCTATCCAGCAATGTTGTATTCTCAACGCTATAGTGTATACATATACGCTATATTTTTGTATGGACGACGCTAAAAAACGCCAGTGCCGAGGTTTAACGCAACGTTTTTTTTTTAAACTCTCGTGCGAATGAGGGCTAAGGGTTTTTAATATTAGCACTTAGCATTTAATTCGCTCTCTTTACCATGGTTCTCTTCATTTCATACATTTATTTTCCCTGTGTTTGTTTAGTTCGTTCAAAGTCAGTATTGCAACGCGCAGGCCGTTCACCTGAGTGACTATATAACTGCATTAACAGAAGGCTTGCAGATGTGTTGACTGCCTATGCAGAGCGAGTCTTGTTAATGAGAAATGCTCTGTTCCTACCACTGTTTAAGTGGTATTGATTCGTAAACACTGGAAGATTTACTATTGACGAAGCAGACCTTATTTTTCTTCTTCCTATCCCAGTCTGGTCTTCGTTATCCCGGTCTAGTACCAGGGTCTACTTAAATTGGCGAGCATGTGGCTGTTGGGCGAGTTAACAGGATCGACTGCCGTCTGCCGTCATTCTTGGAACCCCCACAATCTTTACGACGATTAATATCACTCCACTGAGTGAAGATCAATCGAGACCAACTGTTTACGTGGAGGAGCTCAGATATTTGGAAAACCAGTGTTAGATTAGGTCACCCATCTACCACCCAGCTGCTTAAACTAGCCACCGACTCAAATGCCGGTTACTGATCAAGCTATCACCTCCTCCTCGACTATTAACGAGGAAGACCGAGTTTGAATATTAATAAAAACAACAGTTAGCGAGGCGTGACTAACGTGGTGCGGGGTCAAGCAACTCCGCACAGAGATAAACATTTCGCTATTCGTACGTTGGAGCAAGCGACCCTGATATAGTCGTATGAAAATATACATGCATTCGTTACAAGGAAATATTTTTTGTCTGTACTTAACTCTGAAAGCCTCATATTTAGAGAGAGCCCAGCACGGACGTGCTTGATAGTTTTACTCATTTTTACGCTCGAAAGGGAACGTCAGATGAAAGTTCGCGCCTCTATTTTACACGACTTACATGCTCGTAACGTCGACATCGATACGTGCGAGTTATTATGTATTTTTTTTAATATATATAACATTGTGCCAGATCCTGTGCGAGTTCTGATTTGGTTCGCGCAAGCAAAGTAACTAACTTGTGAAAAAAGGTAGCATTAATGCTTTGATTGACGTTCGGTTTCGAACGTAAAAGTAAGTAAAACTATCGAGAATGTTCGTTCTAGGCTCTCAGATACCTACTTTTACGGGGTGCATTATTGTTAATGTTATAAGTTTCTTTATACGATCCAAAAGATTTAAAATTTTAAGAAATCCCCAATCATAAAATACGCCAAAATATAACTTCTCTTGGCCTTTTATAACTTCTTAGTCGTAAATACAGCAGCTAATAAAAAAGTGCCGATGAACTAGAAATGTCTGAAGAAATCTTCATAAATTTGCTGTAGCGAAGGACCAAGTTGATAAGGTTACCTTTCAAACAAAAAAATCGTATCGAAATCGGTCCGTTTAATTAGAAGCCACGATGCCAGACACACACATATACATACACACAGGGACGTCATACTTACAACACCGCATTTTTTGCGTCGGGAGTTAAAGATTCGAGAAAAGTGATACAAAGTGTAACCGTAGTGTTTCGGAGTGCAAGTGTCACGTGCGGTGTGTGTGAGAGAGGAAACCTTAATTTAAGTCAATAAACCGACCGACTGCATTACGCACTGTAATATAAACATGTACCGTCTGTGTGTAATTTGATAAGTAGGGGCTCCCGGTGGTGTGCCATTTTGTAACGATTTGCGAATTGAATGCTAATAATGGTATATCTACAATCTATAGTTCTATACATATTGGCTTTGGCTGGCCCATTGGCGCAGTGGGCAGTGACCCTGCCTTCTGCTCCGGGGGTCGTGGGTTCGATTCCCACCTCGAGGGCGACGGTAGGCACTTCGGTGCCTACTGCCTGCTCGTCTGCCCCCTTGTAACATAAAAAAAAAAACCTACACTGCCAGTGTTCCTTCTAGTATAAACCTAATAGTGATAAATTATGTAATCTATTAATACGTGAAACGAAAAATTTCGGTACCATTAAAGGAAGCGCGCGGTAGGAGGAGCATGAAATTTGGCACAATTATAGAAGGAGAGTGTGCGAATGCTAATATATACATATTAATGTATATTTTACACTTAGATGATGAATGACTTTTTGGATGAGGGGTCTCTTTCGAATCCGAATATTAACGAAGTGGGTCACGGAGTAAAAGTTTGGGAATCTCTGGTTTGAACGCTAGGTCACGGTTAAAGTCGGCTTTCACTTAGAATGCGACTGATCTACTTTCACCCTTCTATTAACGAATCTCTTTGTCCGTCTATCTGTGTGTGTATATACTGTACTAACTGTAGCAGTGTTCCCTCTAATTTTCGAGGCCGTTGTGCGGACTCTTTTAGATATATGCAAATTTTACAAAAAAAATAACTAATACACGAGAAATCTCGTTATAAACGAGAAAAGTCGGTATACACGAGAAAACTCGTTATAAACGAGAAAACTCGTTATACACGATAAATCTCATTATATACGAGAAAAGTCGTGGTACACGACATAACTCGTTATACACGAGAAAACTTATTATACACGAAAAAACTCGTTACACTCTTTTCTAACTTACCGAGACTGTATACCAAGCCATCTTTAAGTTTCTTGTCGAAGAACTGGGAGTAGTTCGTTGCCCGCCATGTCGAGTACCCGTAGTCAAAGTCCGAATTCACCCTTTGGATCACCTCCTCACTTATAAGGCACGGATCCTTGTCGCATTCGAACTCCGCCTTTACTGGACCGTCTACGCATTTGCTGCAACAAAAAAATACTCTATGGCTATTTTCTTTTTTTTTTTCAGATAAAGCCAAAGACTTGTACTTTTAAATACTAATAGTACTAAATTTTGGTAAAAGAAAATTGAACTATTGATGCATCAATATGTGGATTTAAATATATCGACGCAAATTCCGTTTCCATCGCAATCATTCCATTTGATACGTTCTATATGTTAACAACGAAATTTATAATTGTAAAGCGATTTGAAACAATTTGTTTGAGATGCGTGGGTGGTGTGTTAAAGTAGCTAGAGTCCGCGACTTCGCCGCCATGATATTTTGATGAATATTTAATGAGAAAGTGTCTCGAATCACAATGGCTAATGACGCGAAGACGCGTCGCCACAGTGGGACAAAAGAGTGGCGACGCTCTCTCTCGACGCAAGTGTTGGTAATTTGATGAATGATTGATTTCACCCCTTTTGAATTTGATTTTCGCGACAAAAAGTAGTCTATGTTCAACCCCAAGGTCCACTCTATTTATATACCGAAATTCATCAACATCGGTTCAGCAGTTTGGACGTGAAAACGTAACAGCCAGAGTCACTTTCACATTTATAATATTATAATAAAGAATTATCACGTAATACGTGAAGCCAAAACTTTCGGCACCAATATACGAAAATTGTGCGTATTGGGAAGTATGAAATTTGGCACAATTACAGTTTATATAGAAGAAGTGTTCGAATGCTGATATTTTTATAAAATATGTATTATAAATATATGAAACTATTAAAATTAAACCACACGCACACCAATACCAAACGATGTATGCACACTTAGAAACATTTTACTATAAGGTTGTATCAAAGCGTTGTCATGACGAGCCATGCCATATGTATTAATGGTCAAATATGACAATTTCATTGTATAAAAAATTTTGTATATATAAAATATTTGTGGGCGAATTTCGGTGGGCTGGCGATCTCTAGTACAGCTTAAAAGCTTGTAGTTGTTTTGGCCGCCATGACAGCCCAAATGTTGTAATGAATTTAGTACATTCCGGATTTCATCCTGCCCTTTTAACAACGAGCTATCGAGGTACACACAACACGGATATAAATACCAGGGTATTATATAACCATAAACAAAGTACATCACTTGACGACAATTAAACAGATAATTGATATGAGTGAATTCCAGTTATTTTTATTGCTAATAAAATCATAAGTGTGCTTTGCAATGCGATATGAGTAACGCGAGATATGCTTTAACACTAGCTTTTGTCCGAGTCTTTACTCGATTAAACAAAGTGAAACCGGTTATTACGACATTGGAGGGACCCTATAAGTTAGGACGCTGTATCCGATAGTCGTTATATCCAATACAAAGCGTGATCTGAATTAAATGACAACTCAGTCGTCTGTTAGCGTATGCGCACTATATTAAATAATTCTGGGTGACTTTTCAAAGTAAATGTTGGGTTAATTACTGTAAAAAAATTGTGAAGAAAATGTTAGTTGGTCGTTATAGCCGAATTGTTCAATAGTAGCCCGTCGCTTTAACCGATATGTTACTTTATTCGATTTTGTTATAAGGCATATTTTTAAAAGGGGATTTTTCCGGGACTTTGAATTACTTAGTCGTCATAACCGATCCGACGTTGTAACCGATATTTTTATACTCGGTTTTGACTCTAATAGGATTTATTTAAGTTAAGCTTTCTTTACTATTTACTCAGTTCTCGAATTTAGTTGTACACATTTCTCGAAGGCCGACAAGGCAGCTGCGAAACTTTTTGCAATTGTCCTTAGTCTCTCAAGCAAACCCTCTGCCCATATGCCGCATGTGTTTTTTTTTTAATCTGGATAGAATGACCTTTTAAATAAGAAAATGTGGACTAATAAATACCAAGCCCACCTTTTTTGAAAGTTCTAGAAGTAAACGTTTAAGTGAGACAACCTTGGCAGTTCGTATCATTGGGTACGGCTATTTTACATAGCAATTCGTAGAGGTCACCACTAAAGGTCATACCTAGATTAGGGTGTCTATACAATACCACACATACATCTAACATAGTATATCAATTAAATACTAGCTGACTCTGCAAATTAATTTTGTCAGTATTTTCTATAATACATATGTTTAAAATAACATCTTAAGTCGAAATGACTTCGTTTTGGATAAGTTATTGTCCTATCTCAACGTGGATGCCGTATATGGCAACTAAGAGACTTCCTATAGACGAAGCACAAATAAAAAAAAGCACTGCGATTAACCTTTGCAGAGTTTGGACCCAGGTTAGCCGAAGTAAAGACAACTTATTCAGGTGTGGATTCTTAGGTGACTCCAGCTTGGAATGTTTGTGTGGTTCCCTAGCGTATGAATAACCTGTGTCGCGACCCTCTTGCCTTTACACCTGTACGCGTGAGGATCTGATGGGAGCTACAGACTATGGTAAACGCGTGGCCCAGTTTTGGGTCTTTGAAATCGACAGGCCCGTAAGCGCAGTTGGCAGTGACCCTGCTTCGCTCCGTGGGTTCTGTGTTCCATTCCCTCCTCGAGTATGGGTGCATAATCTATATGTATTTATATATTTCTTTTAAAGAAGTATTTGTATATAACAAGCGTCTGTTTCCTATAACACAGGCGTTAATTTGTCTACATTAGGTACAGACGACCGTGTGTTATGTAGTTCTTTATATGTATTTATTAATTTATTTGAAATTAGATTTGAGAATGATCATGCCATGCCAAAGACACATAGTCAAAAATCCCCATACATCTAGAGTAAAAGTGTTGTGTTATTGGAGCTATATAGCCGCTACTCACGTATCGATAAATCGTTGCGATTCAACAGTGCAGTTAAATCGCAATAAACACGTGAAGAACTGCCGAAATAAGCGACCGTCATCCAAACGCAACGATAAAACTGTGCAGTTTGATCGACAACTAAGTTTAAACTGCACAGTTAAATCGCAATGTTTTATCGATTACTAGCTGGCATTACAGATCAATGAAAAATAACATATGTGCGATTACTCTTATTTAAAAGGAGAATGAGATAGAGTAAGAGTTTTGTGTGCAACGAGCCTTATTTGCTAATATTTATTGCAAACGTTTAACAGTTAATATGCCCCGATGCCCCATGCATATGTAATGGTCCTTCCCATCTATTGAATACTAATAACTCAGATTTTGGTTACGAAACCCTTTATAGCGTCCTAATTGACCTCTATATGCATAAAAATAAAATGAAACTGTTTACTTGTAACCTTGTAATATTGTCTCCCTTATAACAAAAACTGCAGTGACACTCCGGGAGTGCCCATAGAAGTGAAGACTTGAACAAGCAGAGGTGTCGGTAACGGTAACAGTGTCGCGACTTCGATGGTTTTTCCTATCTAAAAAAAATAACCAATTCGCCTGAAGAAATTTTCTCATCAAAAAACAATTTTGATGATCATGTTATGCGCGTCTACTTTCAACCGACTTCAAAACGGGAGGTGGTTCTCAATTCGACTGTAATATAATTTTATTGTTTTTCACCTCAGAACTTTCGACTGGGTAAATCGATTTTGATGATCCTCTTTTCATTTGAAAACTGGTGTTCCTCGTGTGCCAAATTGAAACGGGACCGTTTCAATTTGGCCCAGTTTAGACGATTTGAAGGTTCTTTTAACGAAGAAAGATTATTTACGTGTGTGTTCGAAACGAAATTGCACAATATTAGGTTATTCTAGGAAAAGCTGGAAGCTTATCTTCTAGACTAGAAGGCAGACTAGTATCTCGAGAAGCTTTATGACCGCAGAATTTACAGAAAAATTCGTGACCAGTGACTAATGACCAAACCTATTACCAGCCCTAACCGGTATTTCCGAACCATACGATATATGTATCTACGAGGAAAAACGATACTTGTATCAAAAGCCAGCATTGCATCTACGCGCGTCAATGGTCGCGTCATCTTTAGCTAGACCTGCCCGTTTGAAAAATATGCAACATGCGCTGACTGACATCATATTTATTTTGGGCGGTGAAAATAATGAGTAAACATTGAAAAAAAAAACGACAGATCGTTGACTTCTCACACAAATGTTTAAAATGTTATTTTAGTCGCGACTAGGGTGTCCATGCATCTGGGATTAGACGTAAGGGTCTTAATTTGCAGGACGCCTAGAGGTCATTTTGACGCCTAGAGGCTTTTGCTAACATTTTGTGATTCTTGATAGCGTAACGATGGGAACGTCATTAATTGAGTAACTATTGTTTTGGCTTTTTAGGATTCCGTAGTCCTACAAGGAACCCTTATGGTTTCGCTCTGTCTGTCTCTCGGTTCGCCTATCCGACCCCCTAAGATTTCCAAAGTATTAAAGGTAGAGACTTAAGATTTTCCATGTTAATAGGACAGGCTAAAAAGTCATTAGGAAAATTATTTTGAGCGAAATGGGACAACAGCTTTTGAAGTTATTAAAAAAAAAACGATTATCGCGTATCAGTTACGGAACCCTTCCATAAAAGCGTGTGTTGACACGATCGTGGTAACTTATTACCGAAATACTACTGGTTTTGAGAGCATCTAGGCGTTATGAGATTTTAGAAAATCTTTTACTCTTTCAGTTTAAATCATTTTACGATATAACCAAACGTGGTGATGGCAGGTGTACAGAAATAACAGATTAAATAAATAATTTTGTCTTTAACTTCGTGCGTCATATTTCATTTCTCCCCACAGACACTTTTGACGTCTTACACAGGCTTTTTTGGCGAGACGAGATGGACTAAGAGACCGAAATTTTTATTTTTCCCAGCTGTGAATAGTGCGCATTATTTTTACCTAATATATACAGTACAGTGCGCGAAGAACCCGTGCTAAACTTAGTTTTAAATCGAATATAATAACACCAGAATATTACAAATTATTTAAAAAATATTTATGCTAAATATGATGTCCGCAACAGTTTGGCGAAAAAAACTAAAAGAAATTTTGACTATGAGCTTATGATGGTAACCCTAGTCAACAGTGATAGGTATATTTTAAGCAGTGCTATTTTAAAGACCGTCCACTCCGCTGGCAACACAGGGCAGTAAATAGTGTTAATGGGAGCAAGGGTAATTTTACTATAGAAGCACTCAAACGATTAATGGTTTCGCTAATATAGAAGAATGCTGAATTCCACCATAGGACATCTCGTCAAAATTTGAAATTCTACCCTCATCACTTCGATGTCCTAAAGTCAACAACCGTGCGCTATTCTAGAAACTTCTTGCCTCGCACAATTTCTCTGTGGAATGTCGGCCAGCTTCGGTGTTTCCCGGATACGACTTACAGACCTTCAAAAAAAGAGCATACTCATCCCTCAAAGGCCGGCAACACATCTGCGAGCCCTCTGGTGTTGCAGTTGTCCATGGACATCGGTAGTCACTTAGGTGAACCGCCTGCTCGTTTGCCCCGTTGCCGGCCTTTAATGACGAGTTTAGGCCACCGGGAAATCTCACAAACCGAACGAAACGCGACAACAATACCATCACTTGACGTGACATTATTGCCGCCACTTCACGCCGATCTCATGTGAGAAAGAGTATTGGTACCCGGACGCGTCGGCCCAATTCGTCTACAAGCGTGGCACTACCTCTAATTACCTAGAGTTACCCCAGTCTAGTAATAGCGTCCGCTTAGATTGCAGAGTCTATGGCTGTGAGGCGAGGTTAAGTGACCAACTGCCGTCGGAAGTCATCTCCAGAACCCCCACAATCTCACGGCTAATATCACTTAATGACATTTATCGGAACCCACTCTTCCGAAACATGATCGGATATTTGAAAAACGAGTTTTGGGTCACCCATCTATCACATGGCCGTGGTATGAACCACTTAACCTAACGATCGACTCAAATGTCGGCCCCTGATTAAACTACCTACGGTATTAGTATACCGGCCGCCGAATTTTACCACCGCCACTTCAATGTCTAAAAATCCACAAGGAAAAGAAGGAATTTCCTCCCTCACAGAGCATCTTTGTGAAACAAGTTGCTAGCTGCAGTGTTTCCGAACTGTTATGACATAGGGACCTTTAAGAAGAGAACATCCTCGTTTCTCAATTGCCAGCAACACATCTACCACCCATCTGTCGTGTACCATATTTCGTACAAATAAAGAATTAACTTATCTTCTGGTTTTGCAGATGTCCATGGGCATCTGTAACCACTTATTATAACATGAAACGCCTGACTAAAAAAACACATCCAATTAATGTGAATTTTCTCGTACACAGACCTTAAAAACTTTTTCAATTTATCGACTATATACTACTACGGTTGTCTATATTACAAAATTAAATTACTGTAGATTCTTATCAATGCATCGATAAAAAAACCCGTTCGCCCAACACTTCCTTATGACATTAATACAAGGTTATGGCCAATTTTTACCAATTCGTATAAAGAAAGTCGGATGGCTCATTCATTTTTTAAAACACACCGCACCGCTGTTACCGGTTCTATGAGTTGCAGTAACGTTAACAAAAAAATATAGGAAAATTTATTCAAGAAGTTTTTTTTATTTATAAGTTTAGAATGTTATTCTCCTATTAATCTCGAAATTAACATACCGGCAGAATATACTTGTACATAACATAGCTCTTTATGTCATTTTTTAAGTAGTCGCTCATTTGCTTAAACAAAAACACTATGCTTAAAATTTTACTAGCTACTTTTAAAGACCGAAACAAGTGGCGCGAATTCCTGTCGGTGGCCAAAACTCACTTTGGGTTTCTGAGCCGTTCCAGTAAGTAAGCGAGTAAGTAAGTAAGTAAGTAAGTTTAAACATAAACTCCTTACACGATTTTAATTTTTTTTATATATCCCAAGGAGCAAACGAGCAGGCGGTTCATCAGCTATGTGAATACCAACGCCTATGGACACCTACACCGTCAAAAGGTTCACAGTTGCAATGCCGGCCTTAAAAAGAGGGGTTTAGGCCACCGGGAGCTCTCACAAACCAAACGAATCGCGACAACAATACCATCACTTGACGTGATAGTTTTGCCGCCATTCCACGTCGAACTTATATGAGAAAGAGGTACTGGTACCCGGACGTGCCGGCCCAATTCGGCTGCAGACCACAAAGACGGCAAGCGTGGCGCTCCCTCTAAATAAAAAAAATCATCTTTACTTCGATGAATTACTGTATATGCGATGCCGGTCTTAGCTGCGGATATGTTCTTCTAAAGATACATACGTCGTATCGGTTTTAAACATATAGGTCAGAGTTGAAGAACAAAGTTTAATGTGTTTAATACTTTACCTATTGATCTAGAACTTTTATTTACGATTCAGACTATAGAAATGTCAAGTTTCTGGCACGAATAGATCAAGAGTGCGGGTCGATCGTAAACCCACCACCTGGTGCACACTGCTTATTTATAACGGAGACCTAGATCTGTCCGATATTAAAAACCACGTCTGTGCTATATCTATATAATCTGTGATCCTAGCTAATATTTTAAATACACACTCTCTCTTTCTCTTTTCTTGGCTGTGTATCCCACATGATGGTAAAGTCAGCCTTCCTAATTTATTTCTCTTCATTTCGCCCTGTCTAACATCAGTTTCTGATAGCTGGCATTTCTTTTATATCTTTTAACACTGCTTCTGTACACCTTGTTTTGTACCTGCCTCTGTCTCTGCTTTTCCCCATAAAATGAAGTAAATACAGTTGTAAGTTTGTTTATATATTTGTAACACATTCACATCGTACAAAATCCCAACCGTAATAAATTTTTGCGTTCACGATATACATAAGACAACGAATATGATTTTTTCGCTCGTATTAAGAGCGGGTGCAACAAAATCTTACTGGTATAAAACCAAGCAATGTCAAAGACTTCATAACAGATCGAGTTCAATAATTGAAAAAAAAATAACGGTCTTTTTATGTGTAATTTTAAAAAACATTATTTAAAAAAATGCTTTTTTTGCTGTCCGTACAAGCAATATATTTGCGAATGAACAAAAACTTGACCCACAAAGCCTCTGTTTTTTTTTCCACAGCACTGTTTATCATTCTACGAGCTGTTTATCAACGTTGAAGATTCCTCGTTTTTACTCCTGCTCAGTCGAGAATATTAATTTCATTTTCCAGCAACTGTTATAGATTTTAAAAAAATATTTTCTTTATATTTATTATTTACTAGCTGTGACCGCGACTTTGTCAGCGACTTTGTCCGCCTAAAATTAGGTACCAAAATTAATTCAATTTTAACGTGATGATATACAACCTAAACCTTCCTCAATAAATGGACTATCTAACACTGAAATATTTTTTCAAATCGGATCAGTAGCTCCTGAGATTAGCGCGTTCAAGCAAACAAACTCTTAAGCTTTATATATAAGTATAGATACGTAACTAAACATTTCCTTAGACTTCGTTCGCGTGAAATTAATCTTGTGAAAGCCATCAGACTGGCCCTAACGAAAAATCCGTTCATTTCCCATCTCAAAACGCAATTTTCACTTCAAGTAGGCTTAAAGATATTTTATTCTTAATAAGACAATACAGTCACTTACTTAAGAGTATGGTTAATATACCATTATTCCATCTCGTTCGTTCATTATTCGCCCAATCAATACATTCATATTTTTGAAGTTAGATGTTTTGCTAAGAAACTTTTGAATGTATTGAGTGAATGCATGCGTCTTATAAATATAGGAAGTTTATTGTAAAGCTGGGCTCCTTCAAAAGTTAGCGTTTTTTTGCCGTAATGAAATGTTCAAGTACCTTTAAGTTTATTTAATGGTGGCTTTAAAAGTCCAATGTGGCGCTGGCCCCCAAAAAAGTAAATTTCACTGGCAATTCCTCCACGATCTCTCGGCCCGTTACTTGGCACAATTAACGTTACATCTCATTTGCATTTTAAAAGGTTGCCGAACAAAAACTGGAGTAGCTTAATTACTAAGGCCCACCGCACGTTCTGGACCAGATCGCGTCAAGACACGCTTATTATTATATTATCTGTGCCCGCGTCTTCGTCCGCGTAAAACTAGGTAAAAAAATAGATACAATTTTAGCGTGATAATATGTTATAGCCTATAGCCTTCCTCGATAAATGTGCTATCGAACACTGTAAGAATATTTCAAATCAAAGAGAAGAAGACAAGCGGGCATGTAATGTAAGTACTTATACTTATACATGTATGTTCTATGCAACATATATTTATGCACTCGCAGTTAAGTATGCATGCACACATTTAATGATGCATGCTCTTATGTACGCATGATACATAAATGCTCGCACATACGTTGTTTGCACGTAACGAGATATAAAAGTGGCCAAGAGCGTGTCAGATACGCTTATATAGAAGAGTTCCGTATCTGATACGCGATAGGTGTTTGTAAAATAACTTCAACAGTTGTTGTCCGATTTCGCTTAAAATAATTTTCGTAAAGTTTTTAGCATAGCCTATAAACACGGGAAAGGTCAAGTATCTATATCTAATGGTTTGGAAATCTTAGAGAAGACTAACTTCCGGGCATACAGACGGACGGACAGTAACAGACAGAAAATATAGGGTTCCTTGTAAGACTACGGAACCCTAAAAACTAAATGAAAATATATTGATGATCAGCTGTATTTGATTAAAAATGACCGCATTTTCCAGTGACAGTCTTGTCGCGCGCACGTTTGTAGTTCCCCTTAAAATGTCATCTCATACCTTTTGCAATGAACGTTTATCGGTTCTGTCAGTTAAACGTTTTTTGGGAACAATTAAAGTACCATAACGCCTCGGAATTTTAAAGATAATAGCTTTTTCCTTGCGAATAAAATGTGAAAGTGAGGTGTGGGTGGTGCCTATGGCTCCTTACATATATATATTAAGCGGAAAGGTCACTTAACACGAAATCTCGAAAACCGCTGGACGTATAAAGATGAAATTTGCTAATGAGGTAGTTTATACTTAGTAGACATCCGTTAAGAACGGATTTTTCGTTAGGACCGGATTAAAGAGGTCTAAGGGTAAGGATGATGTTACATGGACAAAGTTGCGGGAAATAGCTAGTATATTACGTAATATAAGTTTCTGTCTGCAATTTGTTTATAGAATTTTACGAGAGTACGAAGAATGCTTGAGGTATGCCTAAATATTAAATTTGACTTATTTGTTTTTGTTATTTGCCCTTAATAAAGAAAGTTTTTATTATTATAAATATATCCCGTTAAACAAATTACTAAGCGTAAAACTTGCACCATAATCTTTCTTTCTTTAACAAAAAACCGACTACAAATTGTCAGAACTGGACCAAATTGAAACAGGACTACGCGGGAAGCACTAGCTTTCAAATAAAAAAAGAATCATCAAAATCGATTCACCCAGTCGATAGGTCTGAGGTAACAATAAAAAAACAGTCGAATTGAGAACCTCCCCCTCTTTTAATGTCGGATGAAAAACTATAAACTACGCAGATAACACGTCTAGTTTTGATAAATTTGCGCGTGTAACATTATATTATAAAAAGTAAATAAAGCCATAAATACGTGTTACGTAATACATATCGGCCGTTGTCAGCTGCATGAATTGAAATGCGCATCTATATTAGGGTACCGCATGCATTATGATAGAACCGTACTTTTTTATATAATGAGGGCAAACGGGCAGCTGACTACCGATGCCCATGGACAACGCCACTACCAGAAGGATCGCAGATGCGTTGCCGGCCTTTGAGGAATGAGTGTGAGCTTTTCTTTAAATATATGCTTGTTAAATTTTCATCTGATGGTAAGTGATGATGCGATTCTTGAATCTGTTCACGTAATACCTCAATTGGTTTCTACACGATATTTAGTGCTAAGCGGAAACTAATGCGGATTTTTAAAGTATTAATAAAACCGATAAAAAAGGTAGGATCCCAGAACCAAATAAACACACACAAGTAATTTCATCAAAATAATGAGTTGACATACACACGGACAGACGAATAATAAAATTTATTATATATACAGAAAGATATACATAGATTAGATATAGATATCACTGCACTGTAACTGAATTAGCACGAAGACTTCATAATATAATTCCTCGGCCTACTTAAGTCATAACATATTCATAGCTGAAAAAAGATAAAACATATACTATATACATATAATATATTTATGAGATAACCTCAATATAACGAACCTCTATATAACAATTTCTTTAATATAACAAATTGTATGAATATAGATTTCAAATCCTCCATGTAGCGAAATTTACATGATTGTAATTCCGGAGCCAGACATATGTCAAAGTATTTGTACATTTTTCTCCTTGAAGTTTACAAAGTTTTACAAAACTTTGTGAAGTTACACAAAGTCGCTGGCCACGCTTCATGTATTGTAATGATCTTTCAGATGAAGCTATATCTGGTTTCGGCATAAAAATTTACCATAATTACTCTTTGACATTTATTTCGTTTATTGTGAATACATGCATACCAAATAAAACCTCTATATAACAAACCTCATTGTAGTAAATTCCTTGATATAACGAATATTTATTAATTCCCTTCGGTGTTGTTATATTAAGGTTGCACTGTACGGATATTGTGACCAAAACGTGCTAAATATTTTGCAGACATTTGTTATCAATCAGTTATCGCATATCAGTAGATAACCAGGGATATGAAAATAAAATAAATTGTTGTATAGATAAATAGGGATGTATTATTAAATTTGGGTGTTTTAACGGGGAGAGGGGAGTAAAATAGAAAGAATAGGAATTTCTTGGTTATTTTAATTTTCTATACAATTGACGTATAGACGCTTTAGTTGGATTTTATAAATAGATACTTGTCTTTAGCCTTAACGTACATACAGACATTACAGAAATCTAAATATTTAAAGAAAACTACAATTTAATGTAATAAAAAACTAAATTGAATGCAAAGGTGCTGATAAGAACTTTTAATAAGAGATTCACCGAACACTGTACAAAATTACGGCTAATAAGTCCAACAAATTACGAATTATCTCAGATGAAAACCGGTCATGCCACATATTAATATAATCTGTATCCATAACTCAATAGTGCCGCCCGCGGACGCAAAAAGAGTTTATAATTTGCCTCTATAATTTCTTCTGCCGCCCCAAAAGAGAAAAAAAAAGGACAATATCATGCTCGGGATACTTTATAGTGCCCGATTCTTTCATCGCGGTATTCGTGAATGATTAAGCAATTCGGTTCCCATTCAAATTCAAATTTCGAATTCTAATCACGTCACATAAAAGAACCCTCGGAATTTTCAAGGCCCCTTTCCCATTCAGTTAATTTTGACACCTTTACATTTTTTACGTCACATTACATCGTACCATTGTTTTCCCACCCCATGTTTGCTAAATGTCTTTTGATATTAAATTTCAAGGTTAGAAAGTTGGCTGATGTCCCACGGTGGTACGGCTGTCAGCTGGTTTTTAGTAGCGATGAATTTTCGATGATTTTGATACGAAAGTGATGAGAATAAATATCTTTAATGGATTTTGATTGTTTTTCTTTAGTTTTTTGTGTAAATTTAATTGATCTACTTCAACTGTAAAGTTTGTAATTGTGCACAGTGCAAACTAACTGTTTTATTGTGTCACTTTTTTGTATTATAAATGTATTATACATTCTTTAATTTAACATCATAAAAGTTATTGATTGTCGATTCTAAAGCATAAAATATATGAATAAGATAATATACATTTTTTTTTTAATAATATTAGGAATATTTTTAGGTATATCTACTATTCCCTTTCCCCTCCTACTAAGCTTAAATTAAAAGCCTGTATTAGGAGTGGGTGCGACAATACCCCAACGGAGGTAGGGTTTGAACCGGGTACCTTGCGGATTTCAGTCCATACCTTATACCGTTGAGCTATTGAAGCTCTAAAAATTCTGAACTTGTTTTCAAAATGAGACAAAAGGAGAGAGACGAATTTCTTAGCATTCCATGGATTCGCCGTGCGGGTGTCAAGTCCATCGCGTTGCAGAGGAAGGAACCATAATAGTGCCTGGGAATTGCGACGCAGGTGTAGATTTAATAGCGGTTTTTACAGTGGTCACTAACATTGACCTTCACTGTCAGTGTTCCCACCCCTGCCTAGCCAAATCCGGTACGATCCTACTAGTGCGGCTTTAGATGTCCTTTCTAATAATAGCCTGATGATAGTTCTTGACAAGCAAGGTCTTTTATAGGTATAACAGCGAAAGATAGCGTAACATGAACTCTTGAAAACCGAGGCTCAAAGATGAAATTTGGGAAGAGAGTAGTTTATGGCTAGAAGGCACCTGCTAAGAACTGATTTTTCGAAGTCTATCGCTTTTATTGTACCCGGACGGAGTCGTGGGAAACATCTACTAATAATATTGAATTAAAATTTTTCCAGAACCCCGACGCCCTTCAAGATAGCAATGGCGGAGCTGGGCAAGAAGTCGGGCCTCAAGTACGAGCCGTCCAGCCCCGGCCTGCTGGTGGAGGACATCACGGAGATGATCCAGCGCGAGGGGCACTCCTATCACTTAGAAGTTTAAAAATAGTTTTTGGATAAGGATCAATATTATTATGTTTATAAAAAGACCTTCACAAATAATGCATTATTTTAGAACAAATTTTGGTTGTACGACACATCGGATGTACAAACACTCGTATACTGATCCTGGCAGTCTTTACTAGAGGTATACTAGCTGTTACCCGCGACTGCGTCCTCTTAAAATTTAGGCGAAAAAAATACATTCAATTTATGATATATAGCCTATAGCCTTCCTCGATAAATGGACTATCTAACACTGAAATACTTTTTCAAATCGGACGAGTAGTTTCTGAGATTAGCGCGTTCAAGCAAACTAACTCTTCAGCTTAATATATTATAAAATATAAAATAAATCTATTAAAAAATTAATAAAGTGCCGTCGACAATTCCTGTTTTTTTTTTTTTCAATAGCTTTCTTTACGTTACTAGTTCCAGACACTTCAATGGTTTTTCAATTTTTTCTAGCTTATTAAATCACTTGGACGCAGTCGCTGTAAACAGCTAGTGTATAATAATAATGTAGCATAATTTCATGATTGTCCTGCCCTGTCCCATATTCCACACCCGGAATAGCGATCTCTCGACTGCAATGACGTTCCCCACCAGTCGCACGTTTTCCGCTTTAGACACTATTAGCGTCACTCCCACACGCGTTTAAGACTTAAGAGGTAGTCATATTAGAGAAATATATTTTGCAGTATCATAAAGCGTTTAGCTAAACGTACTCAAAACGCTCTTTGCGGAATTTACGAGGAGAAAAGTACTAAATTACTAGCGGATCCGACAGACGTTGTCTTGCTCGAATTTAGTCTCGTCTCTTATTAGTTAACTAATCTTTCGAGTTTCTCTTTCTTTTCTTTTGTTTTAAAACAAACAGAACTTATATCGGCCCGGCCGTTTTCGAGTTTTAGCGAGACTAACGAACAACGATTGATTTTTGTATATATATATGTATGTAGATGTGACAAGAGGCAAACTGGCAAAGGATAAACCTGATAAGCTGCTACCGTCAACCATGGACAACTGACTAACGAATGACTTAACCCACCAACTTAAAACAAATGAAGAACCTTGTCACAAATAGAAGTTTTACATTGTGTAGCTTTTACCAATAACATCTCAAGATCCAGTCTCATTCGAAGTGTGAAATAAATATGAGTAAAAGAGTTGTACGAATTGTAGCAGAACATTTATTCAGCTGTTTGGCGCCGCTTAATGCGCGCTCTAACGATCATTTTCAATAGGAATGCTCAGAAATCGTAAAGGTGACTTCATGATCTTTTTTTTTTCGACGACGCAGGAACCAGTCGTGGGCGAGCTATATTTACACCGAACTATTCCAGCGGCTAGAAATGTCTAGTAATTTATGAATGCACAATGTACAAACATTTATTTATTTATAAATTAATACGTGAAGCGTAAACTTTAGGTGCCATTTTAAGAAAATTTCGCGGACAGAGGAGTATGAAATTTGGCACACTTGTTGTTTTCATATAGAGGAAGGTGTGCGAATGCTAATATTACTTTATAATATGCAATATTAACATATTAAATTATTAAAATAAAACGGAAACCAATGCCAAACGATATACTTCGTATACACACATGTATTGGACGATGTCAAAGCGTAATAGTGACAAACGTATGCTTTATTAATTGTCAAATTTAATTTTACTGTGAATAAAACAATATATGTCGTTGTACCCAAAATGATTTGAGGACGAATTACGGCCAGCCGGCGATCTCTAGTCTCAATTATAAT
>JANCMC010044246.1:1712845-1755205 GCA_024363005.1 Charaxes varanes | reverse complement strand
ACAATATATGTCGTTGTACCCAAAATGATTTGAGGACGAATTACGGCCAGCCGGCGATCTCTAGTCTCAATTATAATATCACCAAAGAAACACTCGCAAATTCACTAACAAATAAACATTCAGTAAATTAAAATATAAAAAGTTATACCTATATAATAAGTGATACAACCAAAGATAATAATATACAAAATTTGTTTTTAACCAATTTAATGAGTAAAAGAAGGCGATTAAAAAATACGTGCGGTAATGGTCCTTTTAAACAGGATACCAATACTGATAATAATTATTTCATCACTTTAACCGATACGATTTAGTTTTGGTAACAAATTATTCTTTAAAAAAAACCCTAAAAACCCGACCGAATGTAGCCGTTATTACTAAAAATGTTGTTCTGGTGATCTTAGTTGATATTTAATTATTTTATTGTCATCGATTATTGCTTGAAATGATCAAATTTTGAAACCAATATGTCGCCTGCAACATATAAACAATTACACTGAATGATTTATTTACATTGACACACACGAAGTTATTAAAATCGTTTCTTATGTTACGGTATGTCATTTACAAAAATATAGCGAAAGGGTACGGTACAACTCTATTAGCCTTTTGTGAGATTCAAGGCAAAGAAATCATACAGAATTGATAAATTATTCTATCTAGAATTTCTGTCTTGAACAGCTGGACAAGGATAGTACATTTTTTGCTGTAGTTTTGTTTGTCCACTTCACATTATTAACGCAGAATTCTGCTATTGCAGGGTGGCACACAACTTGGGGCACCTCACCAAGTGGAACGCCTCGGCAACACATTCGTACCTTTCCCCGTTTTCAACGAGTACATCCAAGGCCTCGCTACCACCACGTATACGTAAGTATCTCAAAAGATTGATGAATGAATGAATGAAAACACAGTGGGAATGTATACACACGAAGATGTTTTATCACTTATAAAATATGCATGATAAACTAAACTACTTTGCTTAAATCCGTATATAAGAGAAAAAATCGGTGTAATGCTGCAATCCGAAAGCCACACCACTGGACCCGCCACGAAATCACAGAACTACACTGACCACAAACAAAGAGCTTCTCTTTGATTGTCGCTATGGATTTCCGGTTTTCAGCATTCTTCCATCTTGTTTTACGTCTCCCGCGAAGCCGTTTTCCGTCTGGGATCCACACAGTGGAGGGTTTTCACCCAAAGATCACCCGAAAAAAGTATTTTAATTTTGCAGCTGTTTGGGCCACATCGGCTTTTTAAATACTAAAAATGTATTTTCTCAAACATGCGCGGAAATAGTGTCATTACATTCGAAAAAAGAATATGCGAAGTTTGCCATTTACAGATGATCAAATTAAACAAAAAAAACGCGCCTGCAAATTTGTATGAAATTTCGTTATTGTTGTGTTTTTAAAATTCACACAGGGGACACAACTTATCAAAGAAAAAAAAATGATTCAGAAAGTGGCTTCCCTATTTCACTATCTTTATAGACTCTAGGCCAAAATATAGTGAAAAATGGTAAATTAAAAAAATAAAAGTAAAATGAGCACGTTCGTTTTACTATTATTTTCGATTTTACCTTTTGGACTGTACGGCTGTGTTCAATTTTTCGGTATTTTCGAAATTTCCTTTTAGGTTGCCACCAAAAAGCCCTGGACGAAATTATTTCTAGCAAAAAGACACACAGCAATTTTTCAGCAAAGAAAAGTAAAAATACTATGATATTTTTTCTTTATTACTTTTTTGTTAGTATTATATAAGGTATTCAACATTTCCTATAATTGCATAGACTGCTGTCTCATTAATGTCTTCGTAACAAAAAAAAATTGGTTAACTTATTACATTCTGATTCATCCACACCGCACGCATGGACTCCTCGTAGTTGTGTATGAGGGTGCGAGTGGCGTTGTATTTGCGCATCATGTCTGCTGCCGTCGGCAAAGTTCTCAACACAGGATGAGAGCACACACTTTCTACTGTCTCGGTCATGTTATACATAAGGCACCGCGCCCATTTGATGCGGCCTGTAAGTATTTAATCTTTTAAAACCTGAGACTCATTTGAATGTGTTTTTAAATAAAGATGTAAATTTTTTGTCGCATTAGAAACACTTCCGAGGCCTTTAGCCAGCTCGGTTTTTTTTTATATAAAATATCAGTAATTACCAAAAAGCATATTTTTAAAAATATACTTTATATGTTTCTTGATAACTGTATCAACTTTGAATACAGGAGTATTTAAGTTTTTTTATTTTATACCCGCTTCTAATATATCATTTTATAGATACTCGTATTTTAGGGACTATAATAAAATTTGCCGATATTATTGGCTTACCAGCGACGGGGGAATAATTTCGAGGTAAGGGAGGATCATCCTTTTGCCTTTTGAACATTTTCATTATCTTGTCAACCTCCTTTTCGCTGTATTTTAACACTCTGTCGTATTTCTCGCCAAGTTTTGTAATTTGAATCTTTTGACTAACCTAAAATCAATAAACTTTATTAAAAATAGAAGAATTTAATATTTATTAAAAATTACTGTAACTTGCATGTACATTCTTGCGAGTTACAGTATCGTTTTTATTCCTTCATTCCTAACCTAACTCCTTAAATCAACGAATACCTTTTCGAATCTAGTTAAGAATTTAATTCCTTGTGGAGTTTCCCAAACACTAGCAAAGTTCACTTCGATAGTGTTACCAATAGATTCTCTGAGGGAATTCGTTTTTTCTTCAAAAGCTTGATAATCTTTATCGAATTCACCGTTTCTGTAGTCGAGATAATCATATTGACAAGATGTAACTGCTTTTTTAGCCTCATTGAAGGCATGCATCGCGTCTTCCAGATCTGTAAATTTGTAAGTTTTTAAATTCAAGTTCCAAACTGTACTTGGATCATTAAAAGTTAAGAAAAAACTAACACTGATTTAAGTTAAGGAGGCAACCGAAAATCAAATCATTTTTGGTGTCAGTTTGTTTGACTTATGACTCCGATATTAACGAACATCGGAATCACTCACAAGTGATTATTTATTACTTCTACATGCACATACATTTGTAAAGAAGCTCACCTTCGCCCAAAAGAAGACCTTCCATGCGTTTCTCAAATAAGTGATTATAGTCGTCCATCAAGTCAAACATTGATATAATTTTGTTTAGTCTCTTGCAAAACGTGTCAAATTTCCCAAAAACGTAGTTCTCTGAGAAACTAAACTGCTCTGTGTTTGGGAGGAACGGTTGGTTCTTCACGAAAGTGTAGGTTTCTCTATATGTCTTATTAAGATTAATGCAATGTATTAGTTTCTCCCGGACCAGTTCTCTCTCTTGTGACCAAATAGTCTCTTTGAAACGGCACGTAATATACTGTTTACAGGTTTCTATCATTTGGTTGGTTATCTAAACAGGATTAATATTGTAAAAGTGGTGTGAGTTTAAGGTACATAGCCACAAGATGGCAGGAAATTGACTGATTAAAAAATAAGTACTAAAAAAACAGTCAACTAAGTATTGCAAGATTTATATAAGTACTTACTTTGACCATTAAGGACGATATCCGTTCAGATGTATTATAAAATTGTGAAACGCTATGAATAAGTCGGACCGTTTGCAGCAAACTTAATATGGAATCTTTGATCTTGACAGGATCATCTAAGTATAGAGAGTGGCAGCATTTCTCCATGGCCTGAATGAATTTGGCGTTGTCTTTTGCTTCGTTGTAGCAGAAAGTTATCTTGTGATCGGTGTCGCGCCAAAGTTTGATGACTTTGGAATTTGCCATTTGTAGGCAAGTTAGCGTCAATTGCACTTCACTGTTCTGTACGTACAAGAAGTAGCATAAAATATTAATTAAATGATCGATTTTGGAATCTGATGGTTTCAGAAACTGTCGTTCACTCAATGTCCATAATATTCTTTTTATTAAAAAATTGAGAGAGCCTTAGCAATTCAAATGTAATTTTACCTGCAAGTATGAGACCAGTTGGGAGAATTGTGCTCCTCTCTTTTTCCAGTATTCAAGTTCATCTTGAGGTCCACTGGAGTCCACTTCTCTTCGCAGCTGTTCGCTTTCACTTAGTATCTAGGAGAACAATGAAATATAAAAGATATTTTATTTTTTAAGTATTGTTTATTAGTCTCTACAAATTAATTAACGGCCTCTTTCTACGATAAAAAAAATGTGCTTACTACGACAACGCTTACAAACTTTTATGTCTCGGTATACAGCTAGCAATAGTTTGCGAACCGATACGACAGGACCTTAAAAAAAAGAGTATACTCTTTGCTCAAAGGCTGGCAACGCTTCTGCGAGGCTTCTGGGTCCATGGGCGGCGGTAGCCATTCAGGTGAATTAACTTCCCGTTTGCCCCTTGTTAATATAATAATAATTTTCTGAAACGTTTGCCGAATTTGGTTTGTGTTTATGTGTCACAGAGTACCTATTCTCTCAAAACTTTATTTGAATGTTGTAAGAATAACAAAATAACTTATAAAATTTAAATTTATTATTTAAAGTAGGATTATTTATTAACCCGCGCTAAAATTAGGAGCAATTACATCAGATATGTGTATAATTAAATTATCAACTAAATTACCCAACCTCCATAATTTTTTTAATCCATTCGTTGACTCTTTCCTCAAGTTTGGTGATGGTATTAGAGTTTTTTATCATCTCCTTTAACTCTGCTTGATCGGATAAGTTAGTCATCAGTGCTTGTCCGTCGTCAAATAGGTTCACTTGATTACAAACTTCCTCGCATACTGTTAATTGTCAAAATATGTGCTTTATTAATTGAAAATAAATATCTAGTTTGCAAGGTAAATCCATGTTCCCATCAATTAATTTATGTCTAAAAATTGTCTTGATCCGAAACGATGTCCGGCACTGTTCGAGTCTATAGTAAAACTTTAACTCAGATATAAGTATGATAATTCGAGGGTATAGCCATTTTACACTAATACCTGTCCCCTTTTGTAGCATTAGTCAACAAAAAGTTTTATGATAACGCAAGCATCGATATTTATATCAATTTTCCAGTCGTTACATGACCATGACTTTCAGTAGTGTTAAGCTTTATGAATAAAAGCCACAATCAATTTTTTTTTGGTTTATGTTTAATGATCTAAAAATTTGACTAACCTTTTAAAGCGCTGCAAAATGACCTCAAGCCCGGAAGCAACTGGTTTTTGACAATTGGAAAACGCGTCTCGTCTTCATCACCGTCGCTGCTCGGATGAGCCAACGCATTCATATAAACATGCTCCATTATACGCTCTATAGCGGTCACCAAACCCACTTTCTCAGCATTCAGAATACCACAGAATCTATATAATATTAAATAATGTTCAAAACAGATAAAGTATATTTTTTCTGGTTTTTGGTACTAAAATCATTTAGTACTTATTAAAAGAAAAATCTTAAAATGAATAATTATTACATAAATGGCACTCACAAATCTTTATGAAATCCTTCCTCTGGTAACTGCTTACTGACGTTTATACGAAACATATAGATGCAAACTCCAGTAAATTTTACATCCCAACCATCAGATAAAAATAGCTTTCTCTTGACAGTTATTTGAGGAGGTGGCTGTTTGGCTTGAACCTGCTGCCTCGCCTTCATGCCCTCTGGCTGAGGACGATGTGTTATCTCTTCCACATCTTGGTAATACCATAGCAATTTATTCCTCATGTGAGGTAGAAACAGTTGGTTTATGTCATCCAGCTAAAATTTATTTTATTTTAAGTATTAAACGTATACTTCATCATTCAATAGATTCCTATTTAGATTACAAATTACAAAACTAAATACAGGCGAGTGGACTGCGGTACACTTTTGTTACTGCAATAATATGGGATAAATAAAATTGGAAAACTACTTCTTAATACTCGTTCTTCACTAGTATGTTTACCATATTTCCTTCAAATACGTGGTCCATGATAGAGTGTCGTGGAAGCCCGGTGCCGTCGATTAGGAGTTGGAAGGTGAACTCCAACCGAGGGTCCATCTCCCCTCGTCTTGCTTTGCGCTCGCATTCTTCTCGCCTTTTCTGAGAATAGGATCAATAAGAAGATACTGTTTTTGATCTCCGTGTAAATTCGATGGCTCAGTTGTTTTGAAATTACATTAAATTTTCTATTGACATATCGACTAATGAATATATTCGTGTTACTTTTTCTTGTAGACGACTAATATTAGATAAATATATAGTACTTTTAATCGTCTCACAGACATTAAAAGCAAGAGCAATCATAGTTTAATTTATTTTGTTAAACGTTGGAAGAAAGGGTTTGGAAGATAGTTTCTTTTTATAACAATTAAGACAATTTAAAAAGCTTATTTCTACTACATGAAAAATAAATCGCAATTCCTGCCAGCATTTTTTTTGTGTTCATTAAATCTACATTCCTATTGGATACTTCATATTTTAGTAGACACTTCATTTATTTATTTTGAATGTAAGTGTTAGCAGACCTGAAGAATATCCATTACATCTTCTTCTTCCTCTTCTTCACTAGAACCAGGTTTTATACCGTACACAAACATTTCGATTTATTAACTATATCTTGTTTCAAGTAATCGCAATATATTTTCTTTAAGACAAATCCCTGATAAAACAGAAATTTTTTTTCTTTCTGTTTAATAGAAAAAGTAAACGCGTCGTGCTATTGAAAATCGCTGAAACAAGTCCTATATGTGTGACATTTCCACATTGAGGTGTTTGCGTGCAAATATTTTTGCGTCGATATCGCTCCACGAATAAACTAACCAATCTTTTGCAATAAACATTGACACCTTTCGTGGAAATGACAGTCCTTGCGAGCGATCAACTACAAACTGTGTACTAGAAACGTTGGTTTAGACGAAACAATAATTGTAATATGCAAATTTCAATGGACAAACAGAGGTGCTATTAAAAGGGAAGGGGGTGGTACGGCGTTTCACTCCCTGCCACAAATATTGTAATTGGCACGCAATGAAACTTCCCTAATTCAATTCGCAATCGTAAAAGGTGTCAATCATTGTATTAATTTCCACGATAAAGCACGAAATTTCGTAAGCTGTAAAACGCCACTTATTTGCAATAATTCTTCCCGAAATTCTGTCCACTTTTCTAGTAAAAAAAGAATTAATCATATGGCCTACGTATTGATTTATCCTGTAGTATATATTATTAGTTGTGCCCGCGACTTCATCCGTGTAAAATTTTGTGAAAAAATAGAATCAATTTTAGCGTGGCGTTATATATGACTTTCCTAGATAAATAGGCTATCTGAGTAACACTAAAAGAATTTTTCATATAGTACATCTTGAGATAAGCACGTTCAAGCAAATAAGAAACAAACTCTTTAGCTTGATATATTAGTATAGTTCAAACAAATATTGGTGCTGCTACAACAATTGCATCTGTTTGGAACTTTCAAAGTTCAACTTTAAATCGAGTTCTCTATTATTAAGAAAATATAAACTCGATATCTACGCAAGAGGATAACATAATCGTGCGATGTGTATTATTTTATTATTTTAAGGTAAATTATATTACTTAAAGGAAACACTTAGAAATTGTAATTGCAGAGGAAATTGACCTGTATTGCTGTTCTCAGGATGAATTCACTTATACTGCCATAAAAGTTATTTGTTATTTAATATAGTAAGTAATATATAAGTATATATTAGGTATAAATGATATATTAGTTTTAAGTTTTAGTAGATTATTATGTATGCAGCAACACATCGAATTAGAATTAAGTATTCTGTAAAAATGTTTGTGAAGGTAAATAAATAAATAATTAATAATAATAAATAAAATATTATATAGGTACGTTTTTTGACAGCGATAAAATTGCAGAAAATACACATTATAATTTAAGTTCTAATACTAGGTACTCTCCAAATTCCGTTATATAAATTATTAATAGTATATTTAGCTAGAAAAAAACGTAGCTAAAAATGGTGAAACATATCTTATTAATTTCTATCTTAAATAAAACTGGACCCTTTTCTGTTAGTTCTACTTTGTAGGATACAGAGCTTCATAAATTATACTTACAAAATTACTGATGACTTTTCCAACTAATAATATATCCATTTTTTAGGTAATCACAAAAATATAGAAATTTCTAAAAAAGAATAACCAGTAACATAAATGAAGCCGATATTCTTTGACGTTTTTCATGAAATAAATAGAAAAGCCGAATGCGTAGACGAGAAATTCGCGTACTAAACTTAAAGAAAAGCGACTTTGCACGAACTGGTATTTCATTTATATGCTCACATGCTATAAGATAACATCTATCGTGTTTCCACTTGGCATAGTAGCGTTTATCACGAAAACCATAAAAACTTTCATGGAAATACGTTGTTCAGTGAAACAAAATCTTCCTCGCGTTGGGGATACGGCGATATTCACCCTTGGTTTTTTATAGTGTTGCCGTATGGAATTTGGCTTATAATCACGCTATTTCTCTTTTTCCTTTAAGGAGCTTAAGGGATTTCAAATGAATGGTGAAAAGGAATTTATTTTTAATTAATATTCAGAACTAAAAAAAAAACTAAAAAGGTTTATCAAACTCTGGTGATGTCTAAAAATTGACTTGTGTGACTTAAATAAATAAAATTAACTAGCCTTGGAAAATATCTATGAAAATATTACAAAATTCTAGAAAAAAATTGACAGCTATATGAATATTGCTTATCTAGTATCATTTTTTTTTACATTTTTTATAAAATTGTTTGATTGTCGAAAAGGTAACGAAATTTAAAATTAATATTAATTTTTTGTACAAAATTTGTAGGCTTTCACCGTTTTGGTTATAAAGGTACGGTAAAATAAATAATAGACAAAAATTTGCTTTGATAATAAACGGAAATTTTTTTTTGTGACATTAAATAGAAATACCTAACATCGAAATGGTTTTGCATATAGTATAGCGTTGTTCAACGTAGTATAGTGCCGAAAGAAGTCCTAAGGATAAGCTTTGATAGCGATGATATATATGTAGATAAGATTTGCTCATGAGCTCAAATAATTATATGCTATCGTGATGATACATGCGGAAAGTGTGACGGATCAATCCGCCCTGAGGCCCTAGCACGAACACTTCGAACCTTTCGAGTCGAAGATTCGACTTTTAAAATATTCGTGCTGGGCGCTTATCGGAGGCTCCTTAGCGTCAACGTGGGTTGCATTAGCATTTATTAAAAGCGTGACACGATAAAGATATGCCTCCAGTGGACTTAGTGCGAATATTTTCAACTATCAGTCGACTCTTCGAATTCGAACGGTTGAAAACGTTCGTACTAGGGCCTCTGACTTGTGTGTTTGAGTGCGATTTATTACGTAACGCTGAAGATATTTCATATAGAGAAGACATATTTCATATAGAGACAGCTCACATAGAAAAATTAGTTATTATGACTATAATTAATTGTTGTTATAAATAAAATTAAAGCCTCAATATCTCAAAGGTAAAAGGATAGTTTGATTTACATAAATACATGACACAGACTATAAGACGCAGTCGTCTGTTCCTAGGGTAGGTAACACCCAAACTCGAGACGGGAATCAAACCCACAACTCCGGAGCAGAAAACAGGGTCGTTACCAATTGCGCCAACGTGCCAGTCATACATCTTATGTCAACCGATCATTTTATGGATATCTACGATTCCATTCGACCTCCATCCGTTCGACTTAAGCTCCAAATGGATCCCGTATCTGGAGCGGTAACGAGACTTTTACGAACCTAATATTCATTTTATAAATAGAAAATATTAATGCGAGCGCGATTCATGTTTTCACGGCTTTATTACTCTATTAATTTTTATATACATGACAGGAGTCAGAGTAAAGAGAGAATTAGCCTTATCCAGAAAAACCTTGGCGATCTTTAGCCAGGTAAAGCCGGGAGCAAAACCTATATAAAATAGGCAAGAAATAAGGCTTAATCACACTGCTTCAAAAATAAATAATTACCTACGCAAAGTGACACCGAGAAATTAAATAAACTCGTAATTTAGCTTTGACTGGAAATTTGATTGAAACCAATATATAACTATTTATTAAATAAAGAATAATCCATAAAAGCAAGCCGATAAGATTGAAGAGTTTATGAATATATTTTAAATAAAGGTATGTGTATTTAAATACCTGAACAACCACTAAATCGACCATTTTCACAATTCTGCCAAAAAAATATACTATACTGTTTCTATATAGGCATTGATCAAATCCAACCGTCCGATTTTCCCGTGAAACACATGTCGGCTCGCAATAATATTTTTTGACTGACTAGTAAGTTGATTCGTGAGATTGCTGTAGCAAGGCATGTTCGCTATCGAATCCATAAAAAAGATATTTCGCATCGCCGATCGTTGCGTGGTGGACGTAGATACAACTTTTCTGACAACATTTTCATAAGGCATACATTGGTTAGATCACGGAATATCTTGTATTGCATAGACTTTCACAGACTTTAAACAAACGATAAAGGTAACGGAGCAGTATCAATTAAAACATAATAAATGTTTTATATAAACATACCGGAATGCTCTTTATAGCATTATGTATCTATAAAGCATAGAAATTGATATGTCTATTTAAAATCATTCGTGACTAAGACTTAAAACGGCGTGAAACGCATACTCTCTATATAGAAAGCCGCTGCCAAGAATTCATTGTGGCATAAAAGAAGCGAGAGATAAGATTCGCTAGATAGTTAATACCTCGAACTCATAAATACATAGTGTCGAACTCCGTGAAATTTTTCATGGAGTCGACTGATCTATTATCATTGTAACGTTAAAAGAATCCATAAAACTTGAGGGACTTTGGAGTAAATATTAGTTACCATGGTTACATCAAAGCCTCAATGTCATACATATGCACGAGATTGTGTAAAACCTAATTTGCCCAATATATTAATAATTTCATATCATCAAAAATAGACCGACTGATTGCGAGTATTAAATTTTAATTTTTAGCTTTACGCATTCTGAGAAAAGGGCCTTGACAGACAGACTGACGGATGGAAAACAAAGTGATGATCTTGTAAGGGTTCCTTTTATTCCTTTGGAAGTACGGAAACCTAAAAACATAAAATTAAACTAAAATGTTAAAGCATAATTTATTAAAAAATGAAAATTTCAGGGACATATCGAACATGAATACAATTGAATGAACTGAACAGAATTGCATGGAATAATCATAATTATAGGCAAATGATCTTGTCACATTATACAATGACAATTAAGAATTCTGCAGACGAATTATAGTCGCTCCCGTTGTATTTAACAATCTATTACATATTTATATACCAATGAGTAAGTACAAAGCAAGGCAACAAATGGAAATAGTAATAGGGATAACTAGAAAAAAAAACGAAAGTAGGGATGTTATATTATGGTTAATTAAGTGGTGGTCCGAGGTCTTTGGATATCCTTGGAGAAAATTTTTAAAATATTCTGGGAATCTCCCGCTACGTTCTTTCTTAAAACGTCTGCATAAAGGAAGTAATAATAATGCACTCTATCGATCGATGTCGCCAAATACAATATCTATAGTAGCAACTAAAATAGCGACATCTGCGAGCATACCTCCCTTTGCCAAGAATGCTAAACCTGCTAAGTGGTTATATGAACATGGTCTTATACCAACGCGATAGGGCTTCGAGGTGCCATCCGCAACCATATAAAGGCCTAATTCACCTTTTGGACATTCAACAGCCGTATATGTCGCACCTGGTGGGACAACATATCCCTCACTGCATAGCTTAAAATGATGGATAAGGGCCTCCATTGACATTTTCATTTCTGCTCTTAAAGGAAATGCAACTTTCGAATCATCGGTTCTTATTTCACCTTCAGGCATTGTATCGATCACCTGATTTATGATTCTAATAGACTGTCGCATTTCTTCTAGACGAATCAAATGGCGATCGTAGCTGTCACCGAAGGTACCAACTGGTACGTCAAAATCGTACAAATCGTAGCCATCGTATGGGAAAGCAACTCTTAAGTCCCATTTCACACCAGAACATCTAAGCATAGGGCCGCTAAAACCATGATAAATACCTTGATGAGCTTCTACAATGCCAATTCCGGCAGTTCTTGCGTAATACATTCTACTCCCAGTACAGAGGTCTTCAGTTTCATCAAAACGTTCCCCCAACTTCGAGCAAAATTCATGAATATCATCCATATAGCCTATTGGTAAATCTTGTGATACTCCTCCGGGTCTCACATACGCACAATGAACACGAGCTCCGCAAAGTCTTTCGGATAGCTCATAAATTTTTTCTCGTTCCTCACACATCCAAAAAAATGGGGTTATACCTCCAGCATCAAGAATTGTCCCTGATACATTCAATAGGTGATTGCCTAAACGCATAAGCTCGCCACAGAGAACTCTAATTGCCTTCGCTCGCGGAGGTACTTCAATGTTAAGAAGCTTTTCGACAGCCATTGCAAATCCTTGCTCATTAGATAGTGTCGAAACATAGTCAAGACGATCCATAAATGGCAGACTTTGTGTGTAATGTTTGTATTCCATTAATTTTTCTGTGGCTCGGTGTAAAAAACCAATATGTGCATCAGCCCTGACCACTGTCTCTCCATCTAACTCTAGAATTAATCTTAGAACACCGTGAGCGGCCGGATGTTGCGGACCAAAGTTCAGCCACATATTTTTTAGTTTTCTTTCTACGGGCCTCACTCTTGAATCCCAGATAACTTTATAATACTTATCTATTGCCTCTGTGGTATATATTGCTACACCACTAAACTGTTCAAGAAATGTAGGATCTGGATGCCATTGCTTGGCTTGTAATGGTGCAAAGCTTCGAAAATATCGCATATTTCTGTAATAATTAGACAGTTTCAGACAATTATGTTTCCACATTATCTCTGTAGGCACTAATTTTTACTTAAAGAAGTTGCAATAAAACTATACAATTGTTACATGTAATAAAATGAAGATTGTTGTTTTGTATATTCTCCAATATTATTGGAACGAATACGAGTTTCTTATGACAATATTATTTTTGACAACTTTTTTTTATATAGTTAACTTAAGTCAACTTAAGTTCTAATAAAATTAATACCAATGAGTTTGTAATAAGTTAAATATATCTCATATATGTCTATATTTATTTGAAGCTTTTTATCTCCCATTCATTAATAAAAATCTCAACGCATTAATTTTTCAACAAATAAGATTAATATATGCACGTATTACTCATATAACAGCATTGTGTACATTGTAGGTAAAAAAATTGCCCATACGTGAGAAATAGATGAGATATTGTCCATGTCAAGAAAAAGTATAAATATATTGGTAAAATAGTGGAGAAGAACATTCTTTTACCACCAAATTTATAGCAATATATTAAACTCAAGCCTCAATAGCTCAACGGTATAAGATATGGACTGAAATCCGCAAGGTACCCGGTTCAATCCCCAGCGCCGTTGGGGTATTGTCGCACCCACTCCTAACACAAGCTTTTAATTTAAGCTTAGTAGGAGGGCAAAAGGGAATATTAGACATACCTAAAAAGTATTATATCCTAATATTCTTTTTTTTTTAACTATTGATTTAATTATTGATTACTTTGTTAGCTTATCGTTTATTTAAATGTTAAATGTTGTTCGATTTATACACAATTTTTACATAAGCTGCATTATATAGGAATACGAAAACACGTAAATAGGTTTGTAGCATCTGAACAGATTAAACCCCTTACCCTCCATCTAAAGTATTTTACGTAGATAATCACACAAAAATCAGTTTAAATAAATTATCAAACTACCAACGTCAGATTTTAGATGCGGGCTGAATTTATTCAAGTACAAATAAGCCATAACTTAATAAAACAGTTAAAACTTTCATTGGTGACTGATAACGCTACATAGGCGTTTTCGTAACGCATTTCTGAGGACGACACAGTGGCGTTTTAAAATATTTATATGACAGCCAAGGTGAATGTTTTTAAATATGATCACTGCAACGAAGCGGTTAAGTTTAATATTCCTAAAATGTATGCATTAGATCAAAAAGGTACAGGCTAAATATAAAAATCGCCTGAATAATGCCGGCTTGATGAAAAAAAAATGACGCGCATTCTGTACCATTGTAAAACATTGATACTTCATATTTAGCAAGATAAGTTTTATATTTAGATTCAAGCCTCCTACGTTTTTCGTTTCTCTATTTAATAAAATTTTCATATTATTTTTGACAGCTTATTTACCCTTCTAAATTCGAATTATATCAGTTTTTAACGAGCCGCCAAAACTTTCTAATTATAACTTATAATTTTCTTTGCATTTAAAAATTCGCAGTCAAGGGAATTAAGATCTTTTCTTTCTAATAATCTAGTTTTACTTCATGATATGTAAACATTTTGTAAGGAACTATAGATACAATAACAGTAAACAATATATTTTTTACCTCAGTAGACTCTTCTTCCTCTTCCACCGCATCATATTTAATAAAAGCATATCGTAATTGATTTTCAAAATGTTCGCGAGCTTCTAATTTTTCTATTTCACTTATTTTATCCATTATATACCAAACAATTAATATTCTTTTAAACTTTAAATCGTTAACTTTTGATTTTCAATACACTAACAGAACTGTTTAAAGTATTTATGTATATAAAACATGGTATTGTGATTATTGTTTCTTTCCATATGTGTTGATCCAATATAGCTGTGAAACTATTGATAAAACAAGCAAGGTGTTCGCAGAGTGAGGTAGGAACACCAATGGCACGATTTTATGGAGGCAATTAAGTTAAATTGGTTTATAGAGTAGACGTATCTGTTAACCTAAATTACAACTGCTGATGTACACAGTATGTGTGTTAGATCACATTGTGATAGTATAACTTTTATGATACGTACAATTTAGAAAAACGTTTATATTAAGAATAGCTTAAGTTTTCTGTATCTTTCTTATTTACCCAAACACAAGACACTGATACGACTTTCTTGTATGATTATCGAAGTATTATAAGAAAATAATTTCAGACATATTCCGTATAGGTATGTAATGTAGTTACAGCCCAGTAAAACGAAATCCTTGTACTTTATTAGCCCTATGCTCAATATGTAACCAAGTTTATTCCATTGCGTGTACTTATATAGTCGATACAGTGTTGTTTATTATGACAATAGTTAGTAAGCTTTCGGATCCTGCCAGACATGATGCTTCTGCATCATGTCTGGCAGGATCATCTCAATACATCTCAAAATTTGCTAAAGTAAGTGTTTAAATGTAAGCCTTACAAACTGATTCCTAATTTTTATATAGCTTAGTTTTCAACTCACTTCTAGCTGTGATAAAATTTAAATTATGGGTTTATTTTTATTAGAGCTCTTTGTGGGAAGATATTGAGATGTAGAGTCGCTATTAAATACATATGGTAGGCAGTCTGTAGGTTGGTTTCAGTTTGTCTGTAGGCTACGGATGGCTACTCTAACATCTGGCTTTTCTTACCGTGCATAAAAATCAAAATGGATTATAAAGTTGCAAAAAAAATTGGCTTTAATTTTTTACTTGACTCCTGTCATCTTACGCTTGCTACTACAGCTTCATTTATTAAATACTTTTTTTAATATTTACTTCTTAATCTACACGCACACTGTATACGTACCCTACTGATCTCATCTTCTGTCAACAGTTTAGTCCTTGGTGTATCCTTCTCCGCCATACTTTCACCCAATCGGTACCCTAATTATAATCGTAACTGTCACGAAGCCCAACCTAAAAATTGCCTCAATTAAAGGCTGCAAAGTATCAAATTAAGTATCGACAAAAGCATTAAGGACACAAAAAAAAGTCATCTGTTATCAGACGTAGGCAAAAAACAACTGGTACATTACGGGGAATTTTCAAAGGTTCGTTAAAAGAAGTAGAAAGTAAAAGCGAATTAGAGTAATATGGTTTATTAATGTTTAAAGTAATTTTGTTTTGTTGCGGCGTCCTGCGGGCGGGTGGCGTGCGGACACGCTCGAGACAGGCACGGCTCGGCACCGCACCGGTGACATCGATTCAGAGCTATTTTAAAATACAGTTCACTATATTTAATGGGCTGCTATTTTTAATTCTTACATTTGCTAAAATGACTGCACAAACCTTTCGAATACCTAATTTTTGTATGCATACTGTAAACATGCAAATCAGAACTGTTTAACATTATATTCAATGAATTAAACTTTTGCGTATTTCAATGCTTTTACGACGAAATTTTTAAGTTTATTTATAAAACGTAATGGTATTAAATATGGGTGAATTAAACACAACTGAGCTTTTATTCAAAAGTGCTATCGCTTACGTTGCAAATTCTAGTAGCATCCGGTGTACCTACCTAATTCCTAGCAGTCGCGGGCCCCTTGTAGTAACGAAGCTTTGTTGGTTACACGTAGTTATGGCAAAATATATAATAAAAATCATGTTAGCTTTTAATCATTTATTGAACACTTAAACAACATCAAGTGAATACAATATTGAAAGATGCAAGATGCATAAAAATTTCATATTATATCGAAATTTAAATGGGAATGTCCTTGCATTCATGCATTACATTTCTTGATTAATTAGCTTCAATATAGGCAAAATTTATAATTTTATAACACAATTTGGTTTCATTAGCTAAATTAAATTATTTTCTTAATATAATTCAAATTAAGAACAATCATAATATTAAATCGTAACAACTTAATTTCAGTTAATTTAACTTTAATAGATGACGGAATATAAATGTAGGTGCTTCTACTTAGTGCATACCACATTTTAAATGTTCTCGTGACAATAGGACAAATTTGGTATGAATATAATTATTTTTATATTATTGTACTACAATAAAATATGGACAAATAATTTATATACATATGTACTTATTTTTATCCATACCTCCATGTTATAATTTTAATGTTTTTTAGGCCAGTATGAATTAGTACTGAAAACTTTACGTGACGTATATATAACGTCCAAAAAAAATTAGACCTTATCGGTTTCTGTGCAGCTTTTGTCCCACTGAATTAAATTCCATGGGACTTTTTTAGTTGGGATGTATGTAATTACATCTTAGTATTATCATAAGCTCTTAAATCAATGGTGAAAAACCTAAAAATTAAAAATGAAAACCTAAAAAAAAGTAAAAATTTTTTCTACACCCAAGTGTTACCTCATAGAAAAAGCTTTGTTCAACTTAAAGGCTATACTAATTTAAATTCTTGCGTGATGCGACAATCATATTTCTTATTATGATAAATACAGCTGTCTCGTTAAAAACGTTTTAATTACAACACATATGTATATCTCTGCCAGAATGTAATATAACACTAATAATATCAATCTAAATATTACAATTACATATCTTTCGAATAGTTTTTAGTATACTTACTATTTAGTATAGTATATACATACTAGTATTTAGAATACTTCCTATGTCGACAATACGACGCACCCCGGTATATGCGTTGGGTGGCATCTTTTTGTTATGGATTTGAAAGGGCCATTAAATCCAAATATGCAGTATTTTTATTGTTTTATTTATTTGTTACACATTAAATAGGACGACAATGCCAAAAACACTAAAAGATAAACATCAGTATACACTTTTTTCTAAGTAATGGAATAATTTGTCTAAAATTTACTTTCTACGCCTAATTGTGAATGATTCAGCATCATGAAACTGTCTAAAATATAAAACATACAGATTGATTGAGACATATTAGCAACATCCGTTTCACTGACATCTGCACCTACAGTATTATCAACAGCAATATTACAAACATGCTATACAATAGAACACCAAATACTACATCACAATATTTACGAAGGTAAGCAAACAAATCTACCAAAAAGTTATTTTTTTGTAATAGTAATTATCTCTATAAAATAGTCTAATGTTATTATACATTATCAGTAACATTCATAATAATAACTCGCTACTTTTTATTTAGATTGAGTATAGGCCGTTCGCAGGACTCTATTCTAAATTAACTAATAAAAAGAGTAAAGCAATAATCTTTACAAACTTATATATTTAAATGATATACAAATATAAATTCATACATTTTCATTCTCCACACTTTCATAGATACCATCACCATCTTTTCTTTTCAATATACGATATAATCTATATTCAATATATATCAAAGTTTCATAGTATCAAAACAAATGTGACTCTATTTTAATAATTTGATACGAATCAGTTAATACAAAAGATCTTTTTTAATTTTAGAAAAGTTCGAAAAGTTCGAAATCAACCCACATGAAGTGACCATCAGATCTTATATAAAAATATTGCACAGCCGACCTATAAATAATATGGTTTGTTTAACTAACTATATAAAAATATATAAAGAACACAAACGACAAAATATCTAAATTATTAATATAAAAACAATATGAAATTTAATATAACAACGGACACCAAAAATAATAAAGTATACTCCAATACCATTAATAGACACGCGCTCTGAATTGATATGCCATTTATATACCATATATATAGAAATAAATTGTATCGCAGCGACGAACGTCTTAAAGTACAGAGTTCCGTAACCAGCTTTTACACCAGAGAATTTACTCGCTATTTACAAACCTGGACTGAAAACGGGGCAAACTGATCACTTTACTCAAATTATTACACAAGAAAAACACATGCTATCCGGTATATATCTCCCAGTGTCTATCAAACTTCTCGTGAGCCCAACTTTTAAATTTAATTGGGGTTAATATGATGTAAGTAATTTAGTTGAACCATACCAGATTTGTAAGTAGTGCTTTATTAAAAGGAATCGAAAATATATGCATCTCAACATTGGTATGCGCCGAGGTTTGCTTGGCTACGAAACCCTTATACGTTACTTCACAATAAAAGCATCCAAAATATGTATATTTATGTATAGTTCACTAAAAATTGCATATCTTAATATTATTTCTTATACTTATAGAAATTGACCTAACTTTTAGGGAGTAAAGAAATTCTAAACTGGATGTTAAAACGCAAACCTTCAATTACACTTAATACAATTACAATTAAAGTGTAGGTTCATAAACTAACAACTAAGAACATGTTTAGACAGACTTTAATTATTTGAGATTTATGTAATTCATTTTAAACCGACAATTTATTTTAACATACTTTTTATGGTTTACTTTTTCGCATATTGATATAATAGGAACAAATAAAATAGTTACACATTAGAAAGAAGCGAAAAAGAGTATTTTAATCCGTTATGTAAGTCTCGTAGATCAAACTTTAACTGCCAAATAATAAACTATGCTGACGATACAACTTCACTTGTTCATAATAATACGGCATGAGCCTTGCATTAACGCTGAAGATGCTTTATCATCTGTTACTAGTCTGGTAACCTTCAATTTATTAACAGAAGAAAACTTCATAAAAGAATTATCTAAATTCATGACACCAAGTGCAAACGATTTACACACACATGTGTACATTTTACTATAAGATTGTGTCACTGCGGAGTCATAGCTAACATATATACGAGTATATTCATTTTCAAATATAGGAATGTCCTGATACAAACACTAAACATTTTGTATACAGCTAATATGTAATACGGCAACCTAAAGATTGTTATATATAACCGTATGAGATTGGATACATATAACCGTATATACGGTAATTGCAATATAAAAAAAAACTCATACATATACATGCGCGGAAATAGTGGCATGTCAGTGGAAAAAAGAATACGCGAAGTTGCTATTCAAATTTAAAAATAAAAACGCGCCTGCAAAGTTATATTATTAAATTTCATTAAAGTCATGTTTCTAAAGTTCGTTCAGGAGCCACTACTTATCTACAAAAAAATTGATTTAGAAAACGGCGGCACTATGTCATTATATTTCAAGCCTCGAGGTAAAATAAAAAATAATAGTAAAACGATCGTGCCTAACGTAAAATAATGGTAACAATGAGCGTGTTCGTTAACTATTATTTTTCATTTTACCTTTTGGGCTGTATGGCTGCATTACCTTTGCCTTATGAAAATCGAACAAACATAAAATACCAAAATTGGCGGGAAACCGAATTAGTTAAAACTGGTTGATAAACATATTTAACAGTTTGTGGTCTTTAGTGAAAAGATAAATTTCCTAAGAATTTTTATCTATTTCCTTGCATTTTTTTGGGAAAAGTACTACGTAAACCTCGGCAGAAACAACAATTGCTTGACTCGTATACTCGTAAACTCCACCCGTCCGGCAATTGATCGTTTTCTACGCCTCAACAACAGTATATTAATAAGCTACGTAAATTTGATCAAACTCATGGCATCTAACGCAAGTAACAACTAGTAAAAATAGGTGTGATTCGGGTTGCTTATAGCAAAATTATCGCGTCAATAGAGAGCCTAAACGATTGAATTTAATTGTAGCCTTGCAACTCGCTTTAAGGTCAAACCTTACTTGTCGTGGGTGACATAACAGTTTAACCGGTATTAAGGTACCTGCAAGTGTCACGTTGTTATGTCTTTAAGATATACGTACGTAAGCAGTGGGTGTTACTAAAGGAAACCGTTATTAAAGATCGCTTTAGGTTCTAGTAAAATAGTCGTCCTGGAGTTGTGTTTTAGTTTTGTATTGTGTCATTATTATTTGTTCCTATAAAGGTTCCTTTTATATATTTCTAGCTGTTTCCCGTGACTTTAACTTCTAGTGACAGCCTTTAGAGTTTGTCAATCCGGAATTATCGAAAGATCTGTTATTCGCGGATGTCTACTAACTATAAACTAGGGATGTTACCGATTTCAGTTTCGGTTCCGATAAATTATAATCTGAAGTTATATTAAAGGTCGATAGTCTTAGAGATCGATGACGAGGATGTTGGGTAGTCGTAGTTGGCCTTTAAGAAAACGAAGAAATGGAGAAAAAGCAATGCTTATGTTTATTAAATATAACTTGGCTAGTAGAGTCACTCATACTAACTCACACTAATTTACTAGGCTCTATAAGGTTTAAAATTTGATATATTTTTTATTTTTATTACCCATTTAAACAACTATTTTTTTTTTTTGCTGATAATAAGAATATACTTTAGATTCCAGTTCCGATAAATCAAATATAAAACCTTCTTAACACCCCTACTATAAACTACTTCCCTGCCAAATTTCATCTTTGTACGTCCTCTGCTTTTTGAGATTTCGTGATAGGTAACCTTTGTCACCTATAACCTGTGTAATAGGTAGGCATTAAGTTATCTACCTTAGAAATAGACGTCCTTGTGTTATATAGCCCTATATATTTATATATTGTTATATTCGGTGGTTGGACCAAATTTCTGAACATCTAGAAATACCTGTCAGCGCCGCACTCCATCAAGCGACGAAACGTGACCGATACCTTTGTACAGTCAATATACTGCAGCCCTTTAATATAATTTATCAGTGGGCAGATTAGACTTTAAATTACCTCCCAGTCGAGACTGTACTAGAGTTTCGGGTTCGTTGTCGACTGGGGCGCATAAACGCATTTTTCAGGTATAAAAAAAATGTTAGCATCCATCAACGTGGAATGGGACCACCTTGCGGGGACAGACGGGCGGACGGACAGAGCGAAACTACGGTTTCTTCTCTACGGAACTCTAAAAACGTACTAAGATTTTGTATAGAAGCATACACGAGATAAAAACAAAATAACGGCAAATGTGAGGTTCGCGTGGGTGCTCCTATTCGTTGCTTCCGCATCAGACCTCACCTCGTTCGATGGGGAAAGGCCGTTTGGGTCATTACGAGTTAATTTCTTACTACAACCTTGACTTTAGCCTTCGGCTATTAAACCATATGTTACAGGATACCGAGGGTGTGTTCCGATATACACTGCCAGTACTGTAAGCTGTGACGTTAATTTTGTATACCGTAAAAGTGTCCCTTTTTCATTTGGTATACTGGTTACAGTTTAAAAGAGTGTTCCGAGAGTTCAAAATTACACTCTCATCACCTCGACGTCCTTAAGTCCACAACCGTGCGATTTTCTGGGAATTTCTTACCTCACACAATTCCTTTGTGGAATCAATTGCCAGCTTTGCTATTTCCGAACGAATACGACTTAGGGACCTTCGAGAAAAGTGCATACTCATTTCTCTAAGGCCGGCAACGCATCTGCGTTTACTAACCCATGATTAGTCTTCACCCACGTTTTTTTAATAATATAATACACTCAAATTTAACTGTTAAATTTTTAAACGAGAGCCATTTTGTTTTTGATTGATCAAGTGAAGAGTACTGAGGGCACTGGAGCTCGAAAGCGCCAGTACAAAAATAGCGACTATTTATGACGTCATATATTTATGATGCCATAGGATACTGCGACAGTATATTGGCAGTGTACAACGGAAAGATTTTATCACCAGTGCGAGCATGAGCACTGCTCGCAGTGTATATCGGAACATACCTTGTTAGAACTACGATTGCGATGTTCGTTTTTTTTTTATATTTTCCTTTCGGTCACAGTTTTGTTGATTTTCGTGATGATATCTTTTGATACTAATGGAGACAATGAAACGAAACCTTGCATTTATACCCTCAAAGAGTGTAATTAACTAATGAGATAATTCAATTATCCTCATATTCACCATTAAAAGTAACCCCGCGACATCATCCGCGTGGACCACTTTTATCGCTTAGGGCTTTAAAAATTTGGTTTTAGATAAAGATCAATATCAGTTTTATAAAAACACCTTCGCAAATAATGCATTATTTTAGAACAAATCTGGTTAACATAAAAAAGAGTTATAGGGATCTAACCTTAAGAGATAGACATATGCTGTCGCGGACTTTTATTAAGGATTTTTAAAGGGGAACAAATTCCTTCATACATAATTTTAACCGTTTACGCGAAACTTTAACCGTTTAACCGCCGGAAAAAAAACGCCGATTTAGAAACATTCCTCTTTGGTGCTCCGCTCCTATTAGTCTTAGTGTGATGGTATATAGCCTATAGCCTTCCTCGATAAATGGGCTATCTAACGCTGGAAGAATTTTTAAAATCGAACCAGTAGTTCCGGAGATTAGCACGTCCTAACAAACAAACTCTTCAGCTTTACATATTAGTATAGTCCGCGTAAAGTTAAAAAAAAGGTTAATTTTTAGCGTGATGGAATATAACTTATAGCCTTTCTCGATAAATGGGCTATCTAACACTTAAATAATTTTTCAAATCGGACACGTCGTTTCTGAGAATAGCGCGATCAACCAAACACACAAACTCTTCAGCTTCATATATTAGTAAAAATATAGTGATTTCTTATTTTTAATTGTGAAAAACAATGTACATAGTTTAAGTTTGACATCTTGCATCGTTTTATTTGATGTAAAATAAAAATGTTTTATTTCTTTAGCCACAACATTATAAATTCTTTACATTGGTTGGCACCCCTTTTTAAGTAAACAAAAAAAAATGGTTTGTCGCTCCAAAATAGTCTTGATCATAGTTATAATAAATATATAATATGTAGTATGTTTTATACACAATTTATTTATAATTAACTACAAAGCATAAGTTTGTGGTTAATGTGAGTGGTTTATTTGTGTAGGTTATATTATAATTGAATTAAGTAAAGTTGTAGTTTATTATATTGTCATTTTTTATTTTTATTTTTTCTGATCGTGTAATGCTGTCACTTACCAAAACATACTTTAGATATCTTTCTTTAGGTGTCTAGTCCTATACTAGTACCTACTGATGTGATATCGCCGATTCTGCTAGAATCAAACAATTTACCAATATTTTAAATATGTATTTGAGACAAAAAAACACACTGTTCATAGAAAAAAGAAAAGCCCCTATAAATTATACATCTATGCCCATTGAGATGCCCATAAAGGTAAAATACCTCTCAGCTTATTACATCTGTCCGACTTTTATATTACACTAGCTGCGTCCGCGTGGGCCACTCTTATCACTTAGGAATGTGAAAATTAGCTAGTAGCCGACCTATTGAACATGCGTATACAATTTCATAAAAATCGGTCAAGCCGTTTCGGAGGAGTACGGTAACTAACATTGTGACACGAGAATTTTATATATTATAAGATTAACCGTATAGCATATAGCAAGATGTGATGAGCTATTATTAGTAGGACAAGAATGTAATCATTATCTTTTTTGTGAACCGCATTTCTTGTAAGAATTGTTGGTTATCCTAAAATTAAATAACAAAATACAGAAAATAATAATCAAACTGTATAAACACTTTATTTGTTCTGCTGGTGAGAAGGGGTCCAGAGCCCTTTAGGATGTTCTTTGTAAGCGTGTAAAGGGCCATTCAATTTATTACCTCCTCTCCCGTCCTTACCACAGGCTATCACATTTTTGATAACTCCTCTTTAAGTGTCATATCACATAATCAAGAAAACCTCGGTTTCTTTTAATGATTTTATGTAGAATGTTAATAAAAGACAAAAAGAAAAAAAATATATATGGGGCGTCACAAAGCTTTTGACACAATGTCACATTTTGGTGATCCCTTTAACGTGTGACGTTATTTATAAAGTCTTCATCATTATTTTTACATTAGGCCGTCTGCATATATGCCACCTTACCAAAAAAAAACCACCCGTCAACCCTTCACGAACTTGTCTTAAACAGAAATCAACCGTTATACGAGTTGCGAACGTAAAATTGAGCACTTGTCTTAAATTAGCGGGCGCGTTGTAAATCAGAAGATTCGGGCCAACATTACGCCATAGGATTCCGCGAATACTTCTCAAACTACGCACTGAAATGTTTATATTATGAATGATTGGCTCAGGGTTAACCATTATTAAATAATCAAATCCCACGATCGCAAACGTATCTACTCTTTGTATCTCGACGCCACTTTTAACACCATGCCTAATAGCTGAATCATTTAATAACTCATTGGGGCGAACAGTAGCAACTGGTAACATTTTCATTAATCTCTTTATAATAAAGTATATGATATGATTCATCTTCTTTATTATAAAAGATACAGGGCGTAGCTATACGTGACTAATAAAAAATTCACCTGTAATAGCCGCTACGCACGTTTCGACAAATCGTTGCGAAAAACTTTACAGTTAAATCGTTGCTAAAAAACTGCAATTTCATCGGTGCTGAGAAAACTGTGAAGATTAATCGACAACGATTATAATACACACGTATCGATAAAACTTTGCAGTGGGCCTAGCACGAACATTTCGAACCATTGGAGTCGAAGATCGGATCCTCCTTAGTGTCAATGCGGGTTGCACGAGCATTGATTAAAAGCGTGACACGATAAAGACTTGCCTCCTGTGGGCTTAGCACGAATATTTTCATCCTAAATAGACAGTTGTAGAACACGTCCGTCGGTATGTCCTCACGCTTAAGAGGTATCAGCCACACCTTGACAAGCAATAAGCCTTTCGATAAAAATGTGATAAGGGTAGAAATTCAAGAAAAATAAAAAATAAATGAACATTCCAAAAATAAAGTATCATTATTTATTATGTACCACAAGATGTTACAGTCGAAGAGGTGGTAGCTTAATAAGTTGTCGGCATTTGAGTCGATCGCTTGTTTAAGTAGCTCTTACCGGGACCTGGTCATAGTGGGGTAGCCAATTCTAAGACTGATTTTCAATTTCGGAAGGCACGTATAACCGTGGGTCCTAATTAATGTTACGAGTAATATTAATCGTAAGATTGTGGTTCCGAGGATGACCTCGACGTCAGTGTCGGTCATCTTACTTCGCCCCGCAACCACACCCCATACAATTTTAGCCGACCCTGGTACTAGACCGGGCTAACGGTGGGTAGAAGACGTATGGAAACCTTACAGTACAGTACTTACCGGTGGAAACTCATCGTAAAGCACTTTGGGAAAGGACTCATCGACGATGTAGGCCTCCATGTTCCAGCGAGCGCCTTCCATGAAGAGGCCGCGGATGTACACTCCTTCTTCTGGCGGCTCCTCCAGTTCAAACGATCGTTGTACCTGTTGTATATTTATAAAGATTTTAAACGAATCACTAGTCTTGTTTTGAGATACATCGCTCCTTAAAAGTTAACGGCATACGGCTTCATTCTATGGACTTGACGATACTATTGACAATATTATCTTTAGTTTGAATAACTTAACCTATATATGTACATGAGGTAAATGTTACTATCTATTAACACTCTGTATTTTATACAATAACCTATAAACTATATTCAGTAACTGTAGCCATCCTAGTAAGCATTAGTAAATGCGACAAGAGGGGTGTGATAAGAAACGATTTTTTGACAGTGAAGTATTTCTAAGGGCCGTCGCAATTTTAGGCAGACTCGCGAATTTGACAAACGGCTTGTTTATACATAATTATAAATGGTAAATAAAACAATAGAATCTTATAGAATTAAAAGCCCGACGATAGAAAGGTGACTCACCTTTCTAGTCTTAGTTTTATGTCTCTATAGACATACAAAAATATTTCAAGGCACAAAGAAATTTATATCATCATAAAAGATCAGCGTTACACAGATTTCTGTGGTGCAATCAGGTGAATTACTAAACTACAAGATAGACGATTTTCTCAAATAGTCTGCGAAGTAAAAGTCGCAAAATAATGCAAATTACCTATTGCAATGTAATATTTATTACCTGTTTTAGATTTTCGAAAAGTAATGACTGACATTAAGTAGAATCTAGCCCCTACAACGCCTAATTTACATGACAAACGACTGCACCGGGCGGAGTGTCACAGAATAAGCCCGTCTATTAGCAACCTCCTCGAGAGTGCTCAACTCTCTCTGTAATGAGAGCTATGCGGCTCAAATATACATAACTGACCTGTATTTCAGCACCTTGAACTCTTGATACTCTCTGATGCTTACTAGTAATATGAGAGAGAGGGTTTCTGCCCATCAGTGGGACTCAAATATACTTAACTGAGCTGTATTTTCGATTGTATGCAACTTATTCAATAATGAGAGTTATGCGTCTCAAATATACAGAACTGACATGTATTTTAGCGCTTTAAACTCTTGATACTTTCTTGTGCTTACCAGTAACATAAAAACTCATCAGTGGAACTCAATTTTACTTAACTGAGCTGTATTTTCTTTTGTATGCAACTTATTCAATCATGAGAGTTATGCATCTCAAATATACATAACTGACATGTTCGAGGAGGTCGTGGCCTAATCAGTGGTCGGCATTTGAGTCGATCGCTAAGTTAAGTTGCTCTGGCTCCGACCGGGTGATAGACGGGTGACCCATTCTAGTACTGGTTTATATTTGATATCCGACCTCCTCCGTGTTTCAGAAGGCACGTAAAACTCAAATGCTGACCACTGATTAGGCCACGACCTCCTCAAAAATCACAGATACTATAATTTTAATTTATGCATATTTATCGATATTCACGTTCTCATCATTGTCAAACATATTTAAAATAGATTTGTAATGCTAAACATCTGTACAATTAAATCTCTCAATTTTGCTTCGAAGCGAAATGTGCTTTGAGGCACAACAGATCAGTGAATGAATGAATGAAATGTATGTAGTGATGGAATGAATGAAATTAAATGGATTGATTTGTGTTTTCCACAACTTACACAAAAGTTACAAATAAATATAAATAGTACGGACAAATAACTTAAATTATTTACTAATAAAACGTTTGACACGTCAGCGCAGTGGGCGGTGACTCTGCTCTCCGCTCCGGGGTCGTGAGAGGATCTTTTCAGTTAAAAATCTGACACCATGTACAATAACCTCTCCACAATGAGTCTCCCGAGTATACCGGAGCTGTATGAATAGCTCATATATACTCATTGAACGTCAGTGACTCTATACAGACTTGCCTCCATGAATTAAAAAGTGGGGATGCATTCAAGACATCCATGACGTCACTGAACACGAGCTGTTTGAAACTAAGAAGTTTAAAATCAAATCTTTAAAGTCTCAATGATAGATGGAGGGACTGAAGTCACTTATGGTGTTCGATTTAAACCCTGATTCCGCTTTGTTCATGTCATACCCACTTACCCACTAGCTGACGTATAGATGTTTAGGTCTAAAAATGCGCGCGCCTCGACTAATTAATTGCAACGCTTGATTGTGTGCGTGTATCGTTTTTATAGTAAACTCAAACTCAACCACGCATTGTAAGGCAATTCAATTAATTTATTTGCCAGAAAGTAGAGTACGGTAGTTTCTTAAGAATGATGTCCTTAATTTCTACGGGTTAGGTGCGCAAACATTTAAAAAAAAGCAAACTTATTAAATTATGTTATGCCAATGATGTTGAATACTTTGGAGGGGCGTGCATTTTTAGACAGTACGCACTCTAACAAGAATATTATCGCAAAGGAAGAGTGTCGTTACGTAAACAATGTCCCATCTTTTATAGTGCTGTATGTGCCCTAACACCTGCACGCTGGAGGACTTAATGGCTACCTCTGATAGCGCAATTGCTGAGACAATGTTCTGGGCCGCGACGAGATAGTATTTGCTAACAAAACCCTAAGAAGAAGGCATTTTTTCTGTCTGCAGTGATATATGTGTATAGGAGCATATAAATAAAGAAAAATGTTGTCAGGATAATAAACAACTAGCGGTTTGTGTCGCATTCAACAGCTTGAAAAATGGAACGCGTCTGCCGAGATCCGCCTTTGTGTCCTGTGAACGAAAGGATAATATACGTATTGTGCACTACCTTTAGAGGTATCTGATATAGGAGCTTGCGATTAACAAGGAATTCCTTTATTAGCTGAATATAAAGCCCACGTGGTTTAATAGAATCTGATTCTTTTTTTTTTTAATAGAAGGGAGTAAACGGGCAGAAGGTCCACTGGATGAAAAGTGGTCACCGTCGCCCATGGACATCTGCAACATAAGAGGTGAAGTGCCTTTTTTTATAAGACAAGGGGCAAACGGGCAGGCGGTTCACCTAAGTGACTACCGACGCCCATGGATAACTGCAACACCAGGGGGATCGCAAATGCTTTGCCGGCCTTTGAGAAATGAGTATACTCTTTAAGGAGCCTGCACACTCGTCTTTTAAAAGCATTCGTATTGTAAGGCCCCGGGAGAACCTCAGGTGGAAGACATCGACATTTTGCACGTGCGAGAGAGGAAGGATCTTGATACACGTACATTTGTGGGCCGCCAAGCATCAACGTGATGAGGATGATGACTGGCCCGTTGGCGCAGTGGGTAGTGACCCTTCCTTCTGCTCCGGGGTCGTGGGTTCGATTCCCGCCACGAGTCTGGGTGTATTATCCATATGTATGTATTTATATATTTACAACGTGCGTTCCGCGCAGTGGACTCTGCGACGGCATCGATAACTGCGGCGACTACAGCGACGAGTTGCGTTGCAGTACGTATTCAGTAACATACATTTTATTTTCAACAAATAGAGAGGACACAAAACATGAAAATATTGTTGTATTCTTTCACAATTTCTATTCACCTACCATTAGATGGGAGCCAAAAATGAGATTTTGCGCTTTACTTGAGTGCGTAAGAAAACTGTATAGGGAGAATCTTTTCACCCTGTAATGTACCCCCACTAAATAGGAACTTTTAATCTAGGGGGGTACTTTAGGATCTTTAGAACAACGTATCCAACGTTAGAATAAGAGAAGGTAAGTTAATTACATAGTGATAAGCTTACATTTCAATAATTGACGAATTCAGTGTGAAAAAAGCAGCTGTAAGCTGATTTCATGACCTTTTCATTGGCATGCAAATTTATTGTGTGTCCTTGAATAAAGTTCTTATTATTAATATCATAAATGAGAAAATGGGAAAGTCACGAGGTTGTAAGGAAGAAACGTCCGCTCGTCGCATGTCAAAATATTCATCGTGTTATTTTTTTTATTGTGAAGGAAGGATTATGGACCGACCGACCGCCGACCCCACTTAACGTGGGAATGGGCAAAGAAGAAGAGAAGGAAGGATTACGGACAAAATATAATCTGACAACTTTCTCAATGTTGCTAAAGCTACCAATAACCCCTAAATCGTACGCTTCAGGCATACAATATGATCTTATCTTAATATAACCTTTTCTATTGTTTTACGTAATCCTATAGATTCCCACAACACTTTAGTACGTAGAAGTTTAGCATCAGGGTCTTCCTTACTATAAAACTTAAATATACAATCTGTCTAATTATATAATAATATTATATTTTTTTGCCAATGCCTTTGCTTTTTCTAATAACATTTAAAATATCCTTTACTACCAAAGTTGCGCTGTCCATATTGTTTTCTGACGGTCTCTACGCCAAATGATTCATGAAAGTTCGCATTTATTTCTAATTTCGTCCAACTTGAGAGATAGAATAATTTTTACTATCATTAATTGCCTTCTTTTTTTTTAATTTTTCTTTTAAATCTTTCCTAAATCTCTTACCCACAGCAATGCGCTGGGTCTGCTAATAAATAAGCATAAAAAATAACTTATCTTACGAATATTTATTTTAAGTTATCTTTGTTACTCATTTAAAATATACTTTTTTTTAAATTTCCCAAGACATAAACGAGTGTCTGGCTACGAACGGCGGGTGCGCGCACAACTGCACGGACCTGCCCGCGGGGCACGCGTGCTGGTGCCGCACAGGCTGGCGGCGCGACGGGCGTGCGTGTCGCGACGTCGACGAGTGCGACGAGGACGCGCCTTGTGACCATCGCTGCAGGTATATTTGTTTAATAGAGAGACAATCGATATGTCTACTTGACTAAATACTAACAAGAAGCAATTTTTTTATTTAGCCTATAGTGTACCACCACTGGGCAAAGGCCTCCCCCCTTTTAGACCACTCTTTACTATCCTGAGCTACTCAAATCCACGCCTTACCTGCAAAGGCATCCAAGTCTTCTCGGCACTTCATCTTCATCAACATTATAACCCATTGATGCATCTCTACATGTGTTTTAATTTACGCCTTGTTAAGTCATATAAAACTATATATTACACAAAACTAGCCTTATCATGTGTTAAAATAATCAACTGATTACAATGTATAAGCACAGGAGATTTTACAAAAAATTTAAACTGAAGTTTTACTTCAAAACTTCAAACACTGTCATACTGCTAAATTTCGGTTTACAGCTATAAAACTGTTGATACAAACTCGAATTCTTTGTATACATTTCAATTAAAATTATAATACCATTGTAGAAATACGCTGGGCAGCTATGTGTGTTCGTGCGCAGAGGGTTACATATTAATGGAAGACCACTCCAGCTGTAAGCCTATATCTTGTAAGTATTGTTATTTCGTATACATGTATGTTAGCTACTGATGCCCTCTAAATATACTATCCTACCACCATTGAGTGCCTCCTTCAAAATGAAGTTTGCCGGTCAGCCGGTGAAAACTCTTACGTTCCTGAGCAATTCTTTTTAGTCAAAAATATTTAAGGCCAGTCCACACCTTTATATCATTAAAAAAATAAATATATACAGGACTATATGACACACGGGCGCCTGTTCCTAATGTAGACAACTTAATGCCTGTGTTATAGGTAACAGGTGCTTGTACTATACTTATTTTATATATATGTATATATAAGCGAAAGGTCACCTAACAGGATATCTCGAAAACCACGGGACGAACAAAGAAGAAATTAAACAGAGAGGTAGATTGTAAACATCCGCTAAGAACGGATTTTGAAATAGGGCCAGATTAAGGACGTCTAAAGGCAAGCGCAGACGCAGTCAAGGGAAACAGCTAGTGTTATAGAATTCTTCAGTTCTACAATATAAATAAGAGCACTTCGCTAATAATACAGAAAGTATACCACCAAATTTTTGCTGCAATCTAAATAGTCTGGATAACTCGACCAACTGGAGCGCCGCCAACTTACCCACGAACGTATAAACGACAACACAAACACTAGTTAAATAAATAAAACTCTTAAATTAATGTGCACAAAGTTCATTTTAAATGGTCAGCTTAAAAGGATAAGCATTGAAATGCTAGTGACAGAAGCACAAACTTGTGTCTTATTGTCATCTGTGGTAAGTTCATTGTCTATTGTTTTGAGGGAAGAATAAAAACAGGATAAAATATCTAGATTTGAATGTTGTCTTAAAAAGACGTCGAAGACAACTTACGGTCATTCGAACTTTTATAAAAGGATCTTTTAGTCTGTAACTAGTTGACCCGACAGACGGTGTCTTGCACGAGGAAGACGTCTGTCTTTTGGCTCGTCTGCTATTAGCCAATTCACTCTTCTTTCTTTATTTAAAGGACAAAGAAATTAATTCAATACAATTTTTATCAACATAATATGTTAGACAATATTAAATCCCACTAAAAATCTCTAAAAAAAATTATTCGAAAACCAAACCATTAAACTCAAAGAAAAAACAATATAATATTCTTAAAAAAATAATATTCTTAAAAAATTCCAATTCTGTATTGCATAGGTTTTTCAGTGGCCATTATTTCAGGTTAACAAACATTTTCATGTAAAATGTTGTCAAGAAAAAGAGACAAAATTGTAGAGCCAATCTCCTGACTCTAAACGTCCTAACTCTACAAGTCCTGACTTCACAAATTTACCTATTTGGCTTTTAATATTAAATGCAATGCCATTAGCTGCGCCAAAATCCGTTGTACGGTGCATTACAAATGTCTTACAAAAACAAACAATGGGGTAAATTTCCCGAGAGTAGCGCGGACTGCGAAAAGTATATTAAATTCTTGGCGGACAACAATTTACTCATTAGACACAAGAAAAGGGGCCCTGAGAGATGAGATGGGGACTTTTAGCGTGGCTGGAATCCCTCCGCGCCTTTTTTGTTACCAATAATGGGTGTTTTGTTACAAAACTTATGTTGATGTTAGTACGATGCACTTATATTTGTAGACGATATAAAATTTAAATATATAAAAGTCTTGGCGGACGTCAATTTACTCATTAAACACAAGAAAAGGGGCCCTGAGAGATGAGATGGGGACTTATTGCGCGGCTAGAATCTCTCCGCGCCTTTTTTGTTACCAATCATGGGTGTTTTGTTACAAAACTTATATTGATGTTTGTACGATGCACTTATATTTGTAGACGATATAAAATTTAATTATATAAAATTCTTAGCGGACGTCAATTTACTGATTAGACACAATAAAAAGGGCCCTGAGAGATGAGATTGGGGCTTTCAGCGCGGCTGGAATCCCTCCGCGCCTTTTTTGTTACCAATAATGGGTGTTTTGTTACAAAACTTATGTTGATGTTAGTACGAGCTTTTAATTTAAGCTTAATAGAAGGGGAAAAAGGGAATATTAGACATACCTAAAAAGTATTCCTAATATTCTTTAAGTCTTTTTAAGTTTAAGTCAGAATCGGACATAATGGTGTGTGTGTTCCAATATACACTGCGAGCACTTTAAGCTGTAACGTCAATTGTATATACTTTATAGGTGTTCCTTTTTCGTTTGCTATACTGGTTACAATTTAAAACGGGACGCAGAACGGTCCAGTATACTGACATCCCCATTAAATTTTTCCATTTTCAGTTTTTCAATTTTATAAAACTATGACTGTCTTCGTTCACGATTCTTTTGTAATAATAATACTGTTAAATTGTTATTTTTTATTTAAGAAAAGCCGCTTTGTATTCGATTGTTTATGACGTCATATATTTCCATAGGGTACTGTGGCAGTATACTGGCAGTGTATAACGGAACGATTTTATCACCAGCGTGAGCATTGAGTACTGCTCGCAGTGTATATCGGAACATACCCTCTATGGAAATATAAACGGGAAAAATTAAAGTCACTTTTTAGCACAAAGCCCCTACTAAAACTAGAGAAAACCTTAATTGGTCTCTTTCCGCTGGTCTATTAATATAGCCACTCCTGCCACAAGCTTTAAAACTAAATTTCAGAAGACCTGAGTTTATTTTACAGACATATCAAAAGTGTTTCTTATATATTTAAAAAAGTTTAACTTACAAGCAGTGATGTTCAAATATCGATTCTTGAGCCTATTCTCCGGACGGTAGCTGTGATGGCTCGTATGTCCCAGCGCCGCCGACTTCGCCACCACGATCTCGTATTCTTTGCTAAAAGTAAATATACGTAGTAAGAACAAAGCAATCAAACTAGGCTTTCTAAGACGAATCGGTAAATATCGCTAGACACGTTTCGATAGATAGTTACGAAAAAGCTGTACAGTTAAATCGTTGCTTGCTAAAACACTCTGCAGTTTAATCGGTGCGTGTAAAAAAGACTGAGCACTCTATTCGACAACGATTTTTCGACAAACGTTCCCTTCACTACGGAAGCTAATTCGAAGATCTGAGGACTTAGCACGAACATTTTTCGACAGTCTGCTTACAGTTTACTTTTACGTTCCAAACCTAACGTCAAATGAAACCTTAATGCTAACCGTTTCACGAACCTTCGTTTGACTTTCCGTTTCGAAGGTAAAAGAAAGTAAATTGTCGAGAAATGTCCGTGCTAGACACCGTGTTCTTCGAATTGGTTTCAGTAGTGAAAGGCAACGTAAATTGTTAACAACTATCGTATTGAGGTCACTTTTTAAGTTACTTTCAACTATGGAGATCCGATCTGTCTCACTGGAGATGCAACATAATATCTTCGCAATCAGATAACAGGTCCGGTTTTTCCTAACTAGGGGTTGGCAACACAATTGCGAGTCTTCTGATTATGTCATAGGCTGAAATTCTTCATTCTAAAAAAAACAAAACTATGTATTGTTGATCATTTCTGCTAGACTCAGTGAAAAACTCGTCCATAACTCACCTGAATCCGATGTCTCCATCGGCGTGGAGTGAGGCCACGTGCGATGGGAACTGCCTCGCCCGCACCAGCGGGTGGGCGCTGGTGGCCATGCGGGGGGGCCGCGCCGCGGCCGGGCCCTCCGCGGTGCCCCCGCCGTTGCCCGTGCACGACACTAGCGGCGAACAATTTACCACTACAACACAAATACCAGGAAACCACCATCAGAATACCAGTATATTCTGTCAATAAGTACAAAAGAATAAGGAGTAAGATATAAGGAGAAATTCTCGAGGCGGTCGTAGCTTAATCAGTGGCTGGCGTTTGAATCGAGCATAATGGGGGATGGTGATGGGTGACCCGTTTTAACACCGGATTTCACATATCCGACCTCCCATTTAAATTAATTTATTTCAAAACTAAGTCTAGTTGTTTGTCCGCGATGGACTCCTAAACAACTTAACCGATTTTAATAAAACCCTATTCTTAAAATTCTCATTATTAAACCCAACTGACTTAAAGTAGATAAAGCAACAATTTTTTTTAAAATATTTTTAATATATTCTTTAAAAAAAAAATTTTTAATTTTTAGGACCCAACATTTAAAATGTAAGAAACAAGTGTGCGAGGAAGTAATGGTTCTGCACTTAGGCTCTTTAGAATATACGCATTATGTACTCAACGTGCAATTCTATGGGTTGAGAGAGTTCCATAAACGTTACTACATACGTGAAATTGTGTTTTATGTAAGTGTTCTTATTCATATGTACTGACCGTTGTATAATTTTCATTATATAGTAAAATATCCGGCTCAAAAGACCATATTTGGCATTACAAATATGGTCCTTTGAGGCAGATATTTTAGCACATTAGTTTTTATACAATTTTCATATACAAGTTTTGTTTTTGTTTGAACTTTTGTTGATCAGGATTTTCCTTGATAATTTTATTTTCAAATTATATCCTATTTTTTTTATTGTTTATAATTTTAAATGGTTGAAAGCAGAGGAAAATTTATGGGGATTAGCCAATAGATCAAAACTCAGTTTCGCTTTATAATAAATGTATTTCATTTCTCTCTTTGTTTTACTGGATCGAGCAAGTTGAACCACGAGAAGAAACAGCTAGAAACTCGTAGTTACTCTTTTAAAAAAAAATTCTTACAAAAAGAGGTAAGCGTTATGACTTCACAAATAGGTGTGCGCCATTTGCTAGCTGAAACAAGAATGACGCATGCACACTGCGCGGCCATATTTATACCGTTTATGAAGTTAAAAATATTTCCGAATAAAAGTATAAATTAATGGTGAATACCGACACATCTACATGAAAATTATATTTAATACGACGTATCCTGAATATAATATACACTTTTATATATATCGCTAATAATACTCATTTATAAATAACGCTAACAGATTAAAGTCCAGAAATATTGTGATCTGTACACTATGGTCATATGTTTCGAATAAGATTTTTATACATAATATTAACGTATTTTCAAATAGCAAACATAATGTGTTTTTACAGTTCAAAACGTACAACCCGGCATTCACACAAATGGAGACCTGGTTTCGATTCATATTTCTTCTAACGACGTTCACCGTGGCCGTGAGTATTGAAACAACATGCACTATACTTGTCTCACATTACTTCGTCTAGATTATTTTCACAAATATTCACTACTAGCTGTAACCGGCGACTTCGTTCGCGTAAAAGTAGGTGTAATTTTAATAGATTCAATTTTTTGTTCCTAGTTTTTCCGCCCCTGACATGGAAGTAAATCAAAATTGTTGTCATATTTTCCTTTAAAATAAGCTATCTGTCTTTGAAAGATTCATCAAAATTGACTTTGCCGTTTCGAAGGTATCCGTAAAATAAAAAGACAGGCAAAACGTTTTAAATTATATAATCCGATCAAAATTCAATCTTAGCGGACTTCTACTAACTATAGACTACCAACGCTGCCGAGGTTCAACTTTGTACGTCACGCTGTTTTCGAGATTTCATGTTGTGGGACCCTTTACTTTTTTTTTACTGACCGACCATGACAATCGTAGTTCATATGATGACATCGCGATATTTGTTTCAGTGTTGGTTCGCCCACACGCTAAGAAAATATTCAACTCAAGACTGGGCTATCGAGCAGAAGTGGCTCTCCATATTGCTGCCGCTACTTTTGCTCTATAACGGTATTTATTTATTCCTGAATAAAAATAAAATTACTAGAACTCTTTCGATTTTTTTATGTTGCAAGGGGGAAACGAGCAGGCTGTAGCTAAGTGCCCACTGACGCCCATGGACATTTGCACGACCAGGAGGCAAGCCGATGCGTTGCCGGCCTTCTAGTGTGCATCTGCCTCCTGGTGGGAGGAGACTAACTAAACAATTTTTGATATCTCCAAAGCATAGTCATGACGACGCTACAAACATTTGAATTTTTTAGCTCCAGCGAGTATGCTTATGTCACGCTGAGAAAATTGTTTATATTTTAAAATTTAACACTCGTGTATTATATTTTAATCATGAGCTCAAAATTTAATTCAAACTGTTTGGCTTTAAAAATGTTACTGAACTGTTATATTTTATTTAAAATGTTCAGTTGACTTGATTTTGTAATTGGAACAAATGTCAAAGTTAAGTTGATTTGCTTCCGCTTTATAAAGAAAAATATTATGTATACAGTCATAGCTATAGTTTCATATTTAATTCGTATTCTTCTCTTGAAAGCTCTTGTCGCTTGCTTCCAGTCTATAGTCCCACAAGTAACACTCGTATGTAAGTCTTGCAATTTTGCCATAATAGAACTTGTCAATAAGACATGAAGTGCATACATTCCAAGAATATAACCATAGTTTATAAAAGTATCTATGAATCTTAAGTTATAGGTATGTATAATCATAGCGTTTTTAGATGATTCTTCTAGCTAGCGTTATCCCGGTCTAGCACCAGGGTTCGTTTAAATTGCAGAGGTTGTGACTGTAGGAACGAGTTAAGATGACTGACTGCTTTCTGTAGTCACTCCTGGAATCCCCATAATCTCTATCTCACGACTAATATCACTCAGTGACATTAATTGGGATCCATTGTTTAACGTGCCTCCCGAAACACGGAGCAGGTCGGATATTAGCAATCTATTGTTAGAATGGGTCCCCCACTTATATCGGCCGCGTTAATACCTGTTTAAGCTAAGCGACTGACGGAAATGACCGACCACTGATTAGGCTGCGACCTTATCAGTGTTCATAGATGATTATATAAAAAAGAGACTACGTGGTAACCTAATTACGTGGCTTTGTGTAAAAATGGCACCGCGAACAACCCTACTTTAACTTAACAGTACGCCATTGCCTGACATGATGTTCCCGCTCCAAAGTGGGTCACATTTGTGCATAACAGCACATTTTATACAGTAAAAACTATACACAGTCGAAAGCCAGACTGGTTTACCTTAACAACGAGCGATAACGCCATTTTAAAGTTGCTTCGTTGTTTCAGCGACGTTGAAAAATAGCACTTTGCGCTGAGTTTTTGACGTTTTGCGCAACTTTCACGGATGTTTCCTTGAGCGTTTGTTACAAAGACGGTCATTAACGAAACACCGGCTCTATTTAGGTTCGTATAAAACTGCTTTGTGTGTTGGAGTTAAAACGCAACTAAAATATCATGAATCTGGTAATCCTACGTTGAAACATAGCGCTTTGCGCTGAGGTTTTGACGTTTTGCTTAACATTCACGAATGTTTAATTAAGGAAACTGTCTAATGAGATTTTTTTCAGAGCTGATTGAAGCAGACAGAGATGGAGATGGACATTTGGATAGAGGTGGAGTTAAAATAAAACAAATCTACGACTTGTAATTACATTTTAAAATAGTACTGCGCAGAAATTTTTACGTTTTGCGCAACTTTCACGTACATTTGCTTAAGTTTTGATTTGAGCTGCTTGGGGTGGTGGATTTAGAACACAACTAAATAAAACAAATCAGCTACTTACGCACTGTGGCTAATGAACGATATCTACTTCAACTTTCTCTACCAACACGCACGTACCTGTAAATAAATATAATTTTCAATAAATGCAATTATTAAAAACATTAATTATTATTAACGTATACAACACATAATGGAAACAGCTCATTAAAATGTATGTACATCTAATTACAAATGAACAAATATTGTATAAAACTTTAGGATGATTGATAACAGATTTACGGTAAAGTGCTTAGTAATGAATTTTAAATATACTTAAAATTTATACATTTGACTAGCGGACCCGGAACGTTGTCATGCCTGAACGTTGAGTTACTTACAATCTACTACATTATATTATTCTATAATATTATTCCCATTCTCGTTTCCTACCATTTTCCTGGTCCCGTTCCGTTGCCCATTATTTTCGAAAACTACCCGTATCAAACAGACATTTCACTAATTGCATATGACTATATGTACGACTAGCTGCGCCCGCGACTTCGACCGCTAAAAATTAGGCAAAAAAAAAAATATTTTAGCGTGATGATATATAGCCTATAGCCTTCCTCGATAAATGGGCTATCCAACACTGAAATAATATTTCAAATCTGACCAGTAGTACCTGAGATTAGCGCGCAAACAAACAAACTCTTCAGCTTTATATACTAGTATAGATCGACAAATTAAAACATTTTTTGTCTATCTGTTTGTTCCGGGTAATCTCCGAAACGGCCGGGCCGATTTTAAAGGGACTTTCACGGGCATACAGCTGATGTTACAGAGAATAACATGGGCTAATTTTCTTTTCCACCTAAAAAAATATAAAAAATTTAAATTTAATAAAATCACCGAATTCAAGCGGACATAATCGCGGGTTACAGCCAGTGTTCGATACATAAATTTGTTTGCAAACTTTTCGTGTTAACAGTAAGTTTATATTGTAAAAAAACACATATAAGTAACAAATAGCAGTAAAATTTTAATTTTATTAATAACAAAACGGGCACTATAAACTTGGAACATAGAGAGGGATAATTTATTTATAAAAATATAATTTTATTGGCATAAATGCATTTGGCATCCATTGAAACGGAAGTTGTATATGTTTTTTTTTTTAATTTCGTATTTAAAAATTCGAGTCTTTGTCAAAGTTGAGTACTTCTCAAACATATCTCTGTCCTTTTCAGATGGCAATGGGAAGACAAAGACAGATATATGTCTATGTAAGTAGCTTTGAACGATATTTGATAATTGTAATATAACATTAGGAATTCTTGGGCAAGAGCTTGTCCAAATCGCAGCCAAAAATTCAGTTTTTTTTTTTTGTAATCTGAAGGTGAAGTTTGTCAAAGGCTTTTATATAAAAATTTCTTATTCTTTTCCTTGAAATAAATGAATTGCAACTCAATACGTCACTTCACTTGGCATGTTATAGATATTAATTGACAAGTTAATCGAAAACCTTAGGTACCGTTCAACGAAAATTGCGCGGACGGACGAATATGAAATTTGGCACAATTGTAGTTCATACAGAGGAAGGCGTGCGAAGGCAAATATTTTTATGTAATATGCAATATGAATATATTAAATTGTCAAAATAAAACCACACGCACACCAGCGCCAAACGATTTACGCACACATGTATTGGATGACGTCATAGCGTAATCGTGACAACTGTATGTTATATTTTTCTGTGAATAGAACAATATATGTATGTCAAATTTCGAACAGCCTAGTGGATATTATCTGTAACCTTTCCTATTTTCGGAAATAAAGTTCTGGAATTACCTTAAATACCTTCATAAAATAATAATTTTCTTTAAAATAAGACTAACCAAGAAATCCTATAGGAGATTCTTATAAATTTGGATACTTGAATAATTAAATAAATATTTCGATGTGAAACATTATTGTTCTAAAATAACGTTCACTTCCAAATGAAGAAAACTTAGAGAACAATATTTCCTAATAGCTAATAATAATTTATAAAAAGATTCCGACGAAATGAAAACCTCCTCCATTTTTGAAATCGGTTAAAATGTTATGCCCAAAAGAAAATTAACAAAAACGCGACTTGTAAAAGTGTATTCGAATAAAAGATGTTGATGTCACCCAACACGAAATCTCGAAAACCACTGAACGCTTAAATATGAAATTTGGCAGGGAAGTAGTTCAGTAGACATCCGACAAGAATGGACTTTTCGGTAGGGCCAGATTAAGAGGGTGTATGGGCAAGTCTAATATTACGCGAACAAAGTCGCGGGAAAAGGCAAGTTTAAATACTAGCCGTAACATGAATGAAACGTCTGGACGAGCTCTTGCCTTACAACAACTCATGTTTCACGTTTAATACGTCTCTAATGGCTGGCGTACACGTTCCGGTGCACCGGACGGCTTTTAGTGCAGATTTGTCTGCTCAGTTCGACGGTACGAGGGTAACGTGTATAGGAACGTTGCGGCGTACCGTAGAAGATTGATTAAAAATTGTTATTAGATTTAGCACCAGTCGCCTGCCCAGGTTCAAAACCTTGTCCCGCACACGCTCCGGTCTACCTGTACGGGTATGGCTGTAAAGGTTGGCCTATCCGGTAACCGTAACGTGGACGCCAGGCATAACCCGTTCTATTTACGTACGTATGACGATTGAGGAACGAAGCGATGAGTATTATATAGTCCTATCTCCGTTTTGAGCAACGCACTAGGGTACTTACTATGTACAGCACTTATTGTTATATATATATAAGGTCCTATTTACATTGGTATCTCCATCTGGGGACAAGGATATGGGTTAATACAGCAATTGATAACTCAATTGGCAGATCAATTAATCACTAGCAAGTTAAGCAGTTCTTACAGCGGCCGTTTGTTCGTTGCAGCTCAAACGATGTGCCATCTTATATCGTGCCCTGCTTGCCCTAATACCTGCACGCAAGAGGACTTGATGGCTGCCACTCATAACGCCGTTGATGTGGCTAAGTTCTGGGCAATTTGTGCTTGCCAACGAAACGCCAAGAAGAAGACAGCGGCCGTGATATATGGGTGATCCATTCTGACACTGGTTTTCAAAAATTCTAACCTCCTACGTGTTTCGGAAGGTAGTTAAAACAGTGGGTCCCGATTAATGACACTGAGTGATATTAGTCGTGAGATTGTGGGGGTTCCGGGTATGACGTCAGATGACAGTCTGTCATCTTAACTCGCGCCACAGACACATCCTCTGAAATTTAAACGGACCTGATACTAGACCGGGATAACGTTAGAGTAGAAGACGGTTGTATATGAAAATATTCAAGTTATGACAATCGAGGAATAAGTCTTTGTAGATTCTACTGTTAGGCAATACGAATAAATCCCCCAATTGCAAGATATTTCGCCGCATAGTAAGAAACTAAGGAGAGGAGACTAAATTAGAATGAAGATATGAAATTAAACTACAAGATGGACTTGAACGAGGAGATGGAACTGAACTTGAACTACGAGATGGAGCTGGGCTTGAACTAGAAGATGGAGCTGGACTTAAACTAGGAGATGGAGCTGGACTTGAACTTGGAGATGGAGCTAGACTTGAACTAGGAGATGCAGCTGAGCTTTAACTAGGAGATGGAGCTGGACTTGAATTAGGAAATGGAGCTAGACTTGAATTAGGAGATGGAAC
>JANCMC010044246.1:1647568-1712745 GCA_024363005.1 Charaxes varanes | reverse complement strand
AAGAACAAGCTGGTGTTAAACAGAATGAATGTTACATACTTGTTGGTCAGCGATGGTGGGTGGTGAAGGGTGGTGGGCGAAAATTCGACGCGCTAGCCCCTCGAGGGACGGGGTTCGATCTGGATTGGTGGCGGACAACCACTGCAGTATGGGGTTGGTTGCGCAAGGCTTGTCGCTACCGGGGTTTGGCATGCACCCTCTGTCAATAATTGGACCAATCAGAAAACGCCATCGACTCAAAACAGAATTTAGGGTATGTTTGTAAAAATCCCCATCAGCTGAAAGTATTACGGGGATATTTAGATGGACATTTTACATATTAACAAGAACCAAAGCCATTATTATTGAATACTAGCGACTCGCCACGGCTTCGCCCGGGTGCAATGTTGATGAGCCAGACATAGCTCAAAGCGTTTGTACACTGTATTGTACATTGTTTGAAGGCTACAAAGTAATACAAAACTTTGCGCAGGTACGCAAAGTCCCCAGCCACACTACATGATCATGGAAATGAAGGTGTGTCTGGCTCGGGCATTATACATATAAACCGTCCTCTTGAGTCACTATGTTTTTTGATTCAAATTCGTGGGGTAGTTTAAAATATCTACTCGTACAAGAAAGACGGAAAGCGTAAGTCAATTTCTTTCATACTATGTAAAGATGTAAGGTTGCAGGAGTATGGTTTCAGGGGATACCAAGTCCCAAATCCAAAAGTAGAGGTACGTGTGGATATTATATTTTTGTGGATTGTGGACAGGAATTGAAGGAGGAGGGGTTGCGAAATTCTCACCTGGCGGATAGAAAGGGTCGCTAGAAGATGTTTATACTTAGAAGATACTTTTGCTTTACAAGTATCAAGCACATTAACAGTCCGATGAACCGTTGATTTTTGAAAAAATATGCGTCTTTGAAGTTGAGGATACTTAAAAAACAGAACGACTAGGATTGACGAAATCATCTCTTATACGAGTATGAAGAGCGAGATGATCAACTGCCGAGATGTCTGACGGCATCCCCGAAACCCCCCACAATCTCACGAATCTCATGAATAATGTGACATTAAACGGGACCCATAGTTTCACATGCCTTCGGAAACACGGAGGAGGTCGGATATTTGAAAATCGATATTAGAATTGGTCACCCATCTATCACCCGGTCGCGGTAAGCGCTACTTAACCAAGCGATCGACTCAAATGGCGGCCACTGATTAGGCTACGACCTGCTGACCTAAAGTATTCCCTAAACTAAAAAAATATTATTTAAAACAACCGACTTGAGTAAACCTTTACTAAGGCCTGCACTATGGTTTTAGATATACGAAACTTAAATATCTTTTCAACTTCCTTTCACCTCGCCCGATCACAATTTTCGTAACGCTCTCGACACGCATGCACCAGGTAACTAAACACGTCAAGCGCGCGTAATGAATTCTCACTACCAAAAAAATGTGTATAAGAGGCAGCTGTCTATAGCCGATAGATGTTTCAGTCTAAAAATGCACGCCCCTCAACTTATTGATACCTTGCTTGTGTGTGTACAGCGTTTTTATTGTAGACTCAAACTCAGCCACACATTGTAATTGTAAACCAATGTTATATATTTATTTTATTTTGACCCTCTCAGTCTAGGTCAGAGTTAGGTCATCTATTTAATTTCTGGCTATGAACAACTTTTATAATTGTCAATAAATTTTTTTAAAGAATATTAGGAATACTTTTTAGGTATGGCTAACATTCCCTTTTCCCCTCCTACTAAGCTTAAATTTGAGGCTCTAAAGAAAAACAATTTTAATACAAAGGTAAATACTTTAGAAATAGCCTCAACCAATTGGTCGTCCGTGAGCTCTATTATTCATAAAGGTGGCACTATTATTGGATCAGCAAGATGCATGGATTTCATGTGAGTAGTGTATTTATCTCTTTTATAATACAGTGGAATCTTTATAACTTGGACCTTATTAAGTAGAAATTCTCAGTACGTCGAAAAAATGCAGTGTGCAAAAAGTGGTTCAAATTACTTATACTATGTAATTTGAATTTCTGCATAGACTTTTAGTATATACTTATAGTTGGAATCTCAAATTTTAAAATCAGACTGCAAGTCAAATTAAGTTAAACATAATGATATTTTTTGAAGCAATGAATTTGAAAAAAGGCCTGCTTACAGGCGCAATGAATTAATCTATTTATTTACTTATCTAAATCAGCTATATACTATAAGGGAATAAATAAACCTAAATTTATATTTTCAATCCTTTCTTCTATAGTTGCTAACACTAGCAACAACATGAATCTTTAAGTGTGTAATTAATACAAATGTATGTACCTACCTTAAAACTGAAATCGAATTTATATATTTGAATGAATGCTTCAAAAAATGTATTCAAAAATCTCAGTTTCTTAAGTCAAAATTTTAGCCATCGTGGACTGCATATCTCGATTTTTTTTGTTAACTAGAGAACTTAATTAGTCAAAGTTTTTTGTGTTTCCCTTGACATTCGAGATCTTGAGATTCTACTGTATCAAAAAGTGTTTGACAATATTGATATGATAAAAATTTGTGTAATATTGTCTAATATATTAGCATATTCTTGTTGCAGCCAACGTGAGGGGCGCCTCAAGGCTGCTTACAACTTAGTAGCAAGAGGTATTACTAATTTGGTAGTCATTGGTGGTGACGGTTCCCTTACTGGTGCCAACCTTTTCCGTCAGGAGTGGTCTAGCTTACTTGATGAATTGTTAGAAAACAATAAAATCACCAAAGACCAGAGAGAAAAGTATAAACATTTACATATTGCTGGAATGGTAATAAGTTATACAATTATATTTTCAAATCTAGACTTTGTTTGCTTGAATACACTAAACTCGGGAACTACTAGTCTGATTTGAAAATTTCTTTCAGTGTATAGCCATTATATAGCCTGTTTTTCTAGGCCTATAGGCTATTGGCTATTATATCCCTATACAACCTACTAAAAGACCTTGGCTTGTCAAGAACTATCATAAGTTCATTACTAGAAAGGACATCTAATGCCAGCTTTGGTATTTCCGAACGGATACGACTTAGGGACCTTGACGAAAAGAGCATACTCATTTCTCAAAGGCCGGTAAGGTATCTGCCAGCCCTCCGGTGTTGCAATTGTCCATGGGCGTCGGTAGTCACTAAGATGAGTACCAGCTGCTCGTTTGCCCCTTGTTATATAAAAAAAAATGTAGTTTAAGCGGGTAAAATATTTATAAACATACGCGTTTGCATAAAAAATATATGTGTCTTTGTTGTAAAGAATTAAATTAATTTAGATCGGAATCCCACCAAAAAATATAGATATTATATGATAGAGATCGGGTTGATTATTCAAGTCAGCTCAGTTTCACCGTGAATCCGTAAATAGCGCCAACTTCAAAGTCCGCACTCGACGTATCTGTCGATACTCCAACAGTTCGTGATGTTTTCCGACGTCGTGTGCAAACAGACACGAAAGAACATGCAGAGCGTAGCGTGTCGCACAGCATTTGTCAAACAGCCGCGCGGCGAATATCCTGCAAATGGGAATGCAATCCTTGCTAACTACTGCACGCTCCGACTCGCTTTACACCTCTTTACATTTGTTGCAGCTCCGATACGAGTTTTGATAATGTACTCCAAAGTTAGAGTCTATAACTTCTTTATTTAAATGTTTTATAAAATCATTGTCTTACTCCAAAGTATTGTTTTGAAAGTGTTGTAGAGTAATTCGAATTTGCAGTACATGAAACTGAAATGCTGAAACTTCAAATTACACTTTTTTCCGATAAATAATAAACAAATCCTTACGAAGCTTATATCAACATTATCAATATCAAGCGATGTTAGATCACATTCATCATAATCATCATCCACAGCCCTTTTTCTCCCACTGCAGGGCAACGGCCTCTCCCCGCCCGTACCACTCCTTACGGTCTTGAGCCAATCTGGACCAGGTTCGACCCGCGACAGATATTATGTCGTCGACCCATGTGGTTGCTGGACGACTAAACTTTTTTAAACTTACGCGTGTTGTATCAAGATTGCCAGACTACTTCCGAACCCATCCGCGGTCCTGCTTCATGAAAGCGGTGCCGCGGCGGGACGGCTTCGTAGCGAGCTCATGAGGAAGGGCCCCAGACGGGTTTGAAACTAGTCGATATAATATATGCGTGAGTTAAAAAGTCTTTTTATAATAAGTATGAATTCCGTTCACGAAAGTCCTACGTTCTAAAATCATTAACTAGTCAATTTTAAAAGATCTTCACATACAAAGAGGCTTGGATTTCATCAATTGTAGCCACTCAGCAAATATGCTAAATGCTTGCTTTATAAGTTTTAACACATCCCCATAGAGCCCTCCAGACTCCTATTAATCGAGCACTCCAGACCCGTTTTGATTTCTTCAGAATCTTTTGTGTATTAGGACATCATCAAGAAAAGTACACTCAAAAATACTTGTCGCACTTTTTGATCATAAGTCCAAAAATTTCCGCAACTATTAGTCACTACATACAAATTGGTTACAATTAAATAAAACGGCACGCAATATTCTATATTAAAGGTAAATGTAAAAAAAAACTATGATAAAAATATCTAAAATATGTATATAAAAATACCAAAAACTTTTTCCTCAACCTTGAAGAAAATACTTGAGTATAAACATAACTGACCTTAACCTTGCCACTGATCTAGTATGTCAGCAAAGAATTTTAATTCCCTATGATAAAAAAACTAATTTCTGACAAAACTTATCTGTTCTACTTATATGATAAACCACAGATTAAAATGGATATCATAATTTTTTGCAAGTTTTTTTACGTTTTCCTGTAGCAGGTACTAGTTAGTAAGTACATATAACGAACATTTCACATACAGTTAATTCCCCAAGGTGCTATACGTAAATTACGTCACACGAATTTTAATTTTTTTTTAAGATTTTTAGTGTTATTACATAGAATGGAATAGACTTACAATATTAAGGATTGTCAGTTTACAGGCAGTGACAACAGCAGCTAGGGTAGTCTGTGGACACTTACCCGTAGTGGATCTGACCAGTTATCGGAAAGATAAAAAGGAAGATCCACCCCCTGGACTAATTGTATAAGTATGTTTTTATATATATACTTAAAAAGAGATAATATTTTTGTAGCCAGTTGTTACCTATAAAATAGGCATGAAGTTACCTACCTTAGGAAAAGACAACCATGTGTTTAAAGTCCTATGTACTGTAGCACCCACTCCCAGTAGAAGCTTTTCAGCTTAGTTACAGATATGCAATTTTAGGCATACCGAATTACTCAAAAGGGGGCCTTATCATATGTTCCAGAGATTATAAACAATATGGCTGAATAAATAAATTATTAAACCTTCACACTTCTAGTATTCATTATAATAAAAAAATATTCTCAAATACGTTTTTTCCAATAGTAAATAATACTATATTTCTAAAATATTTGCGAATATTTTAAAATTAAGACACCTAATTAGTTTGCAAACGGTACAAGACATTCTTGCTACGACGCGCAGCTTTGAACATTGATAAAAACAAACAAGTTTTCTCCAGGAAATAATCGGTTATTGTCAAACTCGTATTTAATCGAGATAGATTAATTATCATTTACAATAAATACCAAGAAGCTAGTCCAGTGGGTGTGGTTTTGTTTTAATAATATTTGTAAATACCTCAAACACAACGCCATCTATTATATCTCGTGAAAATTATGTACTTGATAGCATTTGACAAAGTATTTCGTATAGTTAACAGTTGTCATATTAAATCTATATACAAATATTACTAGCAGGTAGACGTTGTCTTGCCCGAATTTAGCCTCATCTGCTATTAGCGGGTTTAGCAAAGTTTTTATCCATATTTGTTGAAATTAGGAACATGAAATTTTGTGGTCATCTTATGTTGTCATGTTTCATATCTTTCGTCCAGAATTCACAGCACAATCTCTTTTATGCTCTCCCCATAAAACGTATCGTTGAATGTTTTTAAGAAATAATAAAAAATTAAAAGAAAAATATTTTGCTGCATTAAGTGACATCTATCATAATGTATTAATACTACGATATACTTCAAACACATTTCAGCGCGTTTCCTTGATTTGCATTCTAGTTTTGACATAATAGACTAGATGGCGCTACTGTTTCATTCATCGTATGTTTTAATAAATATAAATCAAGGTCAAGAATCAAGAAGTCGTCCGTGGATGTTCGACAGTACAATAGTTATTTGCTCTAAATTATTTATTATTTTGTAAGATGATAAAAATGTTAGTTGGACTTACGTTAAATTTAATTTAATGACAATGCCATAGTTGTTTCGCCTCTGCAGGACTCGAACCCAAGTCTTTTAAATTTGTCAATTAAACCCAGACTTTCCAATCTCCGCTAATAGATCAAATTGTCGACATTTTCCTCAATTCAAATGACTCTCAGTACATACTTTAAATGACTCAGTATCTCAACGCAACGATGGAAAGTTTAAAAATGGTTGACTTACATACATCCGAATGTTACCCGGTCCGATTGCGACCTTTTTGTTCTGTCATCGTATGCTTTATTGTAGGGAGAATAATAATTTTAATCGCTCTAATTAATTATACGATTGTTGTCAAGATTAATTACACTCATATTGAGCTTTATTTGGGATAGGGTTTGTATCTAAAAGCTTATCAGTAAAGTGGGACACCAAACAAAAGTGCATTCGCTCGCAAGGTCACTGCACGGAAATAAGTCTACAAGAAGAGGCAAATAAAAGTTTTTACTCAATTCCAATATAAAAAAAGGCTAGAGGGATTGTTGGACATACGGATAGGAAGAAGCTATTTTTGCCACAGTAGATTATCCGACCCCCAGCTATACCGTTACCGCTTGCGTCAAATAACAAATATAAAATGATTGATAGAATCAGGCGTTACTTTGCGGAAATCCATGACATGCATGAGAAACTAAACTACTTTGCTTTAATCGTATCTGAAATAATCTCGACTACGGAATAGAACTTTTAAGAGACGGAAAAATATCTCTGAGTGTGTACTTGGACCTTGATAATTTACCTCTAAACGTTTTAACACGGCAAATTTTTGGTACAACATAATGCTGGACTCCGAAACCTTATGTTATATTAACGTTTTTTATTATATAACTTAAATCTCTTTAGATCATTCACCAATATTTAACTCTCTTTGGTTCATTCGTTAGCATCGGCGGTTATTATCTACTCCTTGAATAGGGAGTTATGTATACCACAATTAACAGATTATAAAGACTTTTTTTTTTGTTACCGTCTGCTAAGAGTTTGTTAGGTTTTAAGAAGCTCTGTATGTTCAGCTGACAAACCTTACTGCCATCATTGGGAACGCTATAATAGTAATAATTGGTACAGAAGGGCCAATATCGCTTGGCAAAAACGTACGTCGAACCCTAGTGAGAGCCGTTAAGACATCGTTTCCCAAATTTATTTCCAAGGCGTGGTTATTTTTACACATAAAAATAAAAAAAAATATAAAGTTTTTTTTATATATTTTATTTTTTATCTGCGTGACGTCGAAGTTGGATGGATTATAGTCCGATATCAGTAAAAAAAAATAATTAGTGATGAAAATTTATTAATTTTATTTCTAGAAATATGTATTATTCTTACCGTTACAAGCTGTATGGTCTCTTCCATTATTTAATATTACTGCGTCCGAATCAGACCCTGTCCTTTGTTTCTTGCGTCTTAAACTAGGTCTTGAAAGCCGCCAACTGTAACCTCTTTGCACTCTGCATTTGTCTTCGCCGTTTACACTTGGCGTAATTGTGGTTAGGCTTCTAGGAATAAAATAGAACGTATTCAATAATTATATTCCAGAATAGTAACTTTGATATTGACAAGTGAAAAGGTCAACATTGCATATAAAATAAATTATTTATGTGGGTATATAGATTCTACTTCTGCCTACCGTTAACCCGGTCTAGTACTACCGGTCCGGTTAGACTGCAGAGGATGTGGCTGTGGGGCGAGTTAAAATGGCAGGGTTATAGATGGATCATCATTCAAATGGCCCGTTGGCGCAGTTGGCAGTGACACTGCCTTCCGCTCCGTAGGTTGTGGGTTCGATTCCCGCCTCGAGTCTGAGTGTATTATCTATATGTATTTAAAAAAATGCCTATAACAGGCGTCTGCTATCTATTACTATCTAACCTTGCATTAAGTTGTATACCTTAGGAACAGACGTCCGTTTTATATCCATCTATCACCCCGTCGCAGCAAGAGTTACTTAACCTAGCGTTCGACTCAAATGCGTACCACTGATTCAGCAACAATCTCCTCAGTATATAGGTATATAGATTCTAGACATTTAATTCTTAATAAAGTTGATTTGAATTCCAGTTGATTAGAATTATCCAAATGATTTAAAGACAGTCCAGTTTATACCAAATAATTTTATTTGTATCATATGAACTGAACTGAATTTCTTCTGACATTGAGTAAACGTCATATCAGTCAGTTTGCCTTTTTGGAGGTCATGAAAATATGCTGTTTCTAAATTAAGAAATTAAGACTTTTAATAACTCCAACATACTTACTTTTGGGAACAAAGCAAACTGGATTTATCGCTGACGTTTAAACAATTATCATCCTTTGCTATTGTGACTTGCAGATTCTTTTCCGGAACCATAGGCGATGGTAATGATCTCGGTGTTGTTGGAGTTGTAGATCCAGGAGTTGTAGATCTAGTTGGAGGTGGAGCTAAGGTTAGAGGTGGTGGAGCGAGGGTCATTGGGGGTAGTCTTGCTTTTTCAGCTCCCAATTGAGCGGCTGCAGAATGGAGTGTGAGGGTATAACTATTAGGTGGTTTTAACAGTCCTGGAATGCTCGTACACTGTAAAATAAGCACCTTTGATAAATATGAAGAATTATATAGTATTAAAAGTTCTCTATGCCCAATTTTATTCAAAAGATATCTTCTAGAAGAGATTCCGAAGATAAAATATTAGTTGTTTTTAAGATATCTTCTAGAAGAGATTCCGAAGATGCCGAGGAAGCGGCCCCCTCGTCAGGTCTCGTTCGCTCATGGAAGGCACTCTTGGCTTGCGATGGGGAACGATGGCGTTCCCTTCCACAGCTAGACCATTACGTGGCCTGAAAATTTTTAACAGACTTTAACGCAGAACAAATTCTATGTAGAGAAAAAAATAAAATGAGTTTTTACAAAATCTATAAGAAGTTTTTCCTAGAATAAAATACACTTAAAATTAAACGAATTGAAAAAAAAGACGAAATGTTTTTTGGACTGGGGTTAGATTCTGATTGACTTCCCAGTCTGAGTGAAAATTACCACCCACCTTCTTCTTCCTCATGCCCTTTTCCCAAGTTTATTTGGGATCGGGCTTTCTTGTGCGCTTACGCCAAGATTTTTTATCTTAGGTTGTCCATTTGGGGATGTCTAATTCACTGAAAATTAACTCCCACCCTTACGAAATAACATATAAATCAAAATTGGTAAGGTATACCTTCTTTAAGTAAACAAGTCTTACCTTATCGGCGTAGGTTCGTCTTCTGGAAGCCAGCAGTGTAGGGAGTACCCCCGTCGACTCTGAAACAACCGCCTTCTTATATTGGTAAATAATACGTATTTACACGTATTCTCTAATCGTTCTGAACAAAAATATTTGCTTCTAACTACTGAGTCGTCATTGCGGAAATGGCTGCCCCAAAGACGAACCCAGATTTTGTATAAGGGACTAAAAGAACGATAGGAATGAAGAGTGAGGACAACTATCAATACAACTTAATACTTTCAAATAGCACGGGGATTTGGCTTGTGGTGGAAATTGCAAAACTAGAGAAAAAAAACTACTGAGTCGTTATTCCGGTACTTCTGGGTCACTTATTAGAGTAGAAATTAGATGGGATGACTCATATGCGGAGGCAATAACTGACAGTTGATTACTGTCAGTTGCCTTAACACAAACATTTCTCGATAGCTTATTTTCGGTAACTGTCGAATCCAAACGTCAATTGGAGATGTATACCATCGTCTAAAGACCGATTTAGATCAAGGTGCGTTTAGACCAAACGGACATAGCGCTAGACCTCGAATTGGAGCATTCTTTCGCAATCTTTTAGTGTAAACGAAAGCTCGTTCTTGGCGTTAACACCAAAATATCAACGAGCAAACAAACTAGAATAGGAATTCGAGTTTTTGTGAACGCAGACAGAACCAATATACGTCTGTTTAAACTAAAATAAACTACGTAAAGCGGGGGTAAAATGCGCATTTGCTCTTCTGATATAAATCGGTCTTCAGACGAGCGGATACTCGTTTTAGCCCCGCTTTATCGAATTCTTTTAGTTTAAACAGACGTATATCATTCTTTCATAGACGTATATCATTCTTTCATTGTTGGATGGCTGCGTTCACAAAGAGTCTTGGAATATTTTAAGAATGCCTCGCTTGATTTAAACGGAATTATACCGTCCGAACAGGTGCTTAGAGCGTTCTTATGTGATCTTACGCGCTGGCTCGCCGGAGCGATCTCTTTCGAAGTGCTCTAGTATTGTAGCGATATGGATTGGCTCGGCTCATCCAAACTTCTATTGTGGAATTCTACTCTTATTTATTATTCATAGATAATTTGGTGTAAACGCTAAGAAAGAGGTTTCGTTTACGCTAAAAGATCGAGAAAGAATGTCGATGAAAGAATTCTGTAGCCACTTCTAGCATAAGCTTTAAAAAACAGAAGGGGTAATTTCTTCTTAACAGAAGGGGTAATTATTTTTTTTTAATTAAGCATAAGAAACTACCTTCTTCCGCGCCTCATTAATGAACTACCCTGCCCTTTAAAAGATAAGATAACAAGTAAAAATATTAAAAGTATGTTAAAAACATATCTCATATCTAAATTGAATTAAATCATGCTTGCGAAACTCGATGTCCCTGGGCGGGGGTAGGTACTTCGGTGCCTACTGCCTGCTCGTCTGCCCCCTTGTAACATAAAAAAAAAAAAAAAAAAATGACCGATTGCCGTATGACGTCATCCCTGGCATCCTCAATCTCACGTCTAATATCACTGAGTGACATTAATCGGGACCCACTGGTTTATGTGCCTTCCGAAACACGGAGGAGGTCGGATATTTGAAAACCAGTGTTAGAATGGGGCACCCATCTATAACGCGGCCGCGGTAAGAGCTGCTTAACATAGCGATCGACTCAAACACCGACCTCTATTTAAGCTAGAACCTACTTAAAATATTAATTTATGTACATGCATAATATAAAAAAGACACTTTATTTAATTTCGCTTTTACGCAACTCTATTAATGTTTTCAAAAACTAGCATTAAACTAGAATTTCATCCAAAAAACGGTAAACAACACAGAAGCAACTTACAAACTTTATCAATTATTGAAAATTTATCGGTCCTTTAATGAATTATATGACTCAAAATATTAATCTAAAAGTTTTATTACAAACAAGCTTCGCTATAAATACCGCCGGCTTCTAAACGACGGCAAACAAACAAATACAAGATTGTTTTATTTTTGGGAAAGTTCGAGAATCGAGACGCAATACCGCTAGGAGTTAAGATTTAATACCGAGTTAAGTTTTTCTTCGGTACAAATATTTTCTCACTTCGTCGATACGTTTTGTGCAAAATGTCAAACAACTGACAGGTAAATAAAAATGAAATGTCTGCCGGCGATTTCAAATAAAGCTCTTTCAAAATGTTTGTTTCTCTTTTATAAAAAGGACTGTTTTCCGTTGCAGATATTTCCTTCCTTTAAAGGTACGTTTTGTAAAAGTGTTGCACGGTGGCAAGTAAAATTGGAAGCGTGTCAGCGATCTTTAAAAGAGATTTTATATTTTAGGGTTCCGTAGTCCTATAAGGAACCCTTATAGTTCAGTCCGACCGTCTGTCCGTCCGTCTGTCCGCTCATGTCTAACTGCTACAATTATGAACAGAAATGCTTGTAATTTGGTACGGTTCTGTACGTATATGGTCCACAATAGCGTATAGATCTTATTTTTGGAATACTAAAATAATAATAATTTTACAATTCAGGTATGGCGTTTATATATGTGAAATTGAAATGCAATGAAGCGAAATTTTGTATATATCAAGTGGGGGTGAAAGTTTTTTTTTAATCAATCCCATCGTGTGGCGTATTCATGTCATTTTCCAAGGGAAAAGTGATTTTATATTCATATCATTTAGTTTTTTTTTAAATAAAGGTAAGGTTTAATACATATGTCTTTAAACCATTTTCGAGTAATTGACCTTCAAAGTGTTTTGCAAGGTGACCCCCCTACTCCTCCCCCTAGCATTTCCAAACTATTAGACGTAGAGACTTGAAAATTTCCAAGTTGATAGGACATGCTAAAAACTGATTAGGAAAATTATTTTGGGCTAAATCGGACACCAGCTTTTGATGTAATTTAACGAATACATTTATCTCGTATCAGATACCGAATCTTTTAAGTAAGCGTCTCGTGACTTTTAAATAAACGTGTATTGTCTTGAAAATTTTTACTTCTTTAGGTGCTTCTTTAAATTTTACTCGTAATATAAAAACTTGCTTTAATTCCCCAATAAATTATGAGGAGCATTATTTCTACGCAGTTTGCTTTAAACGACAATGGCATGAAGTTCAAATAATAAAGTACATTGTTACTGCTCGTATAGGGTATTGCTGTTCATAAATTCCTTTCTAATTGTTTTTAGTTTACTATATACTGACGTCATCCTCACAACCCCCACGATGCCTACCACCTTACGTCTAATATCACTCAGTGACATTAATCGTGTCCCAATGTTTTACGTGCCTTGCGAAACACGGGGGAGGTTGGATATAAAGTATAAACCAGTGCTAGATTGTGTCACCCATCTATCACCCGGTCGAAGCACATACCTCAAAAAAAGGATTCCTAACATTCTATAAAAATAATAATAATTAATCTGCAGACCAAAAGGACTGCAAGTGTGACGCTACCTCTTATTGGATATAACTTATAAATGACCTCATTAATGACACTTAAAAAAGTGGGTAAATTGTACAATTAGTGCACTTTACCCAGTTTTGTAAGTACAACAATATGCAAGCATAAATGCAGTTTTAAAAGTACTTTTTAATGTAAATTCAGATATGAAGTTGATAAGTCAGTTCATATTCACTAAATTAAGTTATAAACTGATTAGTGAGATTAAGGTAAGATTTTTTTTATTAAGAATCAAAACATGTACTTTTTTTTAATTAAAAGACTGTTTTAAAGCCAAATTTATTTACTGTTCATTACTTTTTAATTACACAATAGTTCTTGTAGTAACAAAGCAGCCACGCCGCATATTATGACTCCTTAGTCATAATATGCAGCGTGATCTTGACCTTCAAGACCATAAGAAGATGTGATACCTTTATGATACTGCTAGCCATATGGCCTTATTGTAGCAATATTTTACATGGCACTTTCATTGACACTTTTCGATGTACATTTCTTGCACATCAGCGTCGGACTCTTTTATTGATCAACCACAGAACTTTAAAGAATTTCATCAGAAAGAGGTCTGATGAAAGGCGTTTGTGTGTGCTCAACTGCCAATTACATTTCGGATGGCAAGTTTGTGTGGGGCTGTATTTGCAGTTAATAAATTATCGTTAACGGTGGGAGGTGATTTAGTGAAAATCCTGTATTATGTATTTCATTATTTATAGCAAAGAGTACTTACAGTTATACAATTTTTCAGACCTAGGAAGAAAATTTGTGAAACTCTCGTATAAAATTACATTCATCAAATAACATTGCCTCATAATCACCCATTTATTAGATAAGTTTTAGCAGAGGGAGATGAAACACTGCATAGTGGAGCATTCTTGATTAGTTGATTAAGAACAAAAAAACTGGATCACTAGTGCAAAATCTGGATTGAAAAGTAGTCCATTGTTGTGTAGTTTGTGCAAGATTTAGAGTATTATCGCCTAAAGATGTGGTGAGAACTTTACCAGAAATTAGAGTCACACCAGCTAAACTCTTTCTACAAAGTGGAGTCCATTTGGCCGGTACTATTGACTTGAGATTATCAAAAAAAAGAGGATGAAAAAACAATAAGGGATATATGTATCGGTTATTTAAAAAAAAATGGTCAATCGGGCAATTCACAATTGAGATGGCGAGAGAATTAGTTTATCGCCGTAGATAACGCCACTAGTCTTACGGCAAATAAGGAACTGATGACTCTATTTGGGCGCTGCAAAGAGACAGTCCGAGCAAAAATAGTAATTTTTTGACAAGCCGATGGAACTACATGGCATCTTGTACCGGCTGCAATGCCACACTTCGGAGGACTGTGGGAAGTCGGAGTGAAATCGAATATATTTTACTTGAAGCGTTTACATAAAAACTCAACACTTATGAAGAAATATGCACACTAACAACTCCTATGACTGATAATCTTTCAAATCTTAACTCTTCGACTCAAGGACCTCTTGTTGGGCAAAGAACCTATAACAGTCCCTGATGAAAACTGTTTCAATACGAAAATAAAATATTTAAGCCGATGGAAATTAACACAAAGAATGTATATTTCTGGACAAGATGGTCTAAAGAATATCAAAATAGATTACAGTCAAGACATAAGGGAGTTAAAAGCGACCTAACATAATAGTCGGAGAATCAGTGCTTATGAAAGATGACATAGTACCCCTATCGAAATGGTTACCTGAGTTTAAGATAAAAAACACTTTTTAAATACTTATTACTTTAAAATATGAAAATGCCGTAAAAAAGAGATTAATCACTACGGTGTGTTTGTTACGGACAGATGATACAAGAACGGTATGGCGGCGTCTTCGATCGTGGACGCCGTCGGACGGACTGATCCTGGTACATTTTACTATTGAATAGTCTCAAAGCGATGACAACGAATGACCATATTATGTCTATATTAATTGTCAAATAGATATTGTTGTAACAAGAAAATAACATCTTAATAGGTTTATATATGCATATGGTGCGCAAATCTAAAGATTTATAGCCAAATTTTGACCAGTAGTTGATCTCTAGTTAGATTTATTTTGTATCTACAAACTATGCCGGGCGGGATTTCAATCATACTCTTATGGGTGTCTGTCCCTCTACCGTGGAACTATAGAAGCTTCAAAACACTTTTTTAAATTATACCTTTACAGTTATTGCATTTCAAAGGTATCGTAAACGTCCCACCGGCATATATTCTCTATACAAAAGCTATTCGAACTATCGAATATATTTCGGCTGAGTCATGAAAACTAACAACAAAGTATGGGACAATTTGCATTAACATAGAAATGGGCCATCCATGACGTTAGCTAACCGACTTTTCACACTGACTAAATATCTCGGTTGAGGCCACCGGGGTAGTAAAGGCCCTTTCACACTGATTTGTTGGCCCCCAAATGTCACTATTGCGTCGTATTCGTTCAGTTTGTTGTCCTACTAATTTCAGTGTGACAACCAAGGAAGTGTTCTCTAAATAAAAGTGTGTGTTTACAGCTTTACTGTTCAAAAATGAATCTTATACGAGACTATCTTTATGAAGAAAAATCGTCTGCACAAACCGCTGGACCAATTTGGATTAAATTTTGTGAATATACTCCAAGCGATTTACATAGAAATGGGCAATCAGTAATTTTACCTAACCAACTTATCTCACTGACTAATTATACCGGTTGAAGCCACCAGGGCTATAAAGGTCCTTTCAGACTGATTTGTTGGCCCCTTTAAACCAAATTAATTTTTATTTATATGAATAGACTGGTCAAGCTTTTGTCATCCTACTATTTCTATATCGCTGCACTGATTTTGATAACATTTTGAGAGTATATTCTAAGGGGTTGGTAGATGATTTGAAAAGATGAATAGACCCGGTCAGTGGCGCTGCCGTCGGAATATACCAAACTGTTTATCTTTCTTGCTATAACTCAAAAACGGATGGCCTGGCTACCACTGCATCAATTGTATTATGATTCTGGGCCCCCAGGTAACAAGGGCCCCAATATATGTCCATACCAGAAATTACTTTTTTCAAATCACATTATATCAAATTCATGTAGAATTCCGAATCGTTATAAAGGAAAAGAAAGTCAGAAAAGTATTTTTTTTTCCAGGTTAAAGCGGGCGAACAAGTTAGCAACTTTCTTTGAGCCTAACACATTTTGACACAGGGCACATCTAAGGCGAGGGCGAAGGGCACTGTTTATTATGAAAGCTTAGTGTAGGAATGTGCTCGGAATGGCAGAACTCTGAGACATCAAGGTTTTCATTCCGTCCTTCTACATTTCAGCTATCGAGGCTTTATTATATTTCAAAATCTATCTCAACTAAACCATAGATTAAGTCATAAACTATTCAAAGTGTATTAGCGTTCACATTCAGCCTGTGACGACAGGCGACCACAAAATACGGCCGATATGATAAATTTGCATAGAAATGAGCAGCCCTGACGCCCAACCGACATTTCACAGGGTACATATAAGTGGAGACCACCGAGGCAGCAAGACCCTATACGTCGATCCTAAATTCTCTTGAAATTCACGACAGTTATTTCGTTACTTGTATTTAACGGGAATAAATATACATCGTTTATTATTTGATGACTTTTCAATCTTCTTCATTCTTATTAAATGAAATGAAATTTATTTATTTAATCAATCTTTAAGTAGGCTTCAAGAAAATTTCGCTAAGGGTTTCTGTTAGAAATTAACGTAATGCATAACAAGAAAAAATTAACGTTTTAACTAATTGACGTGCAAACGACATTCAACCTTAGCGTGACAAACCAATTTCTTGGTCGACTATACACTTCAATCTTAATATATATATGCAAGGATACTCTCTGACGCGCTCGAGTATTTCACGAAATCCACTCTTGGGCTCCCATTATTAATTTTGTCTTAATTATCATTCCACAGTTAATTTTAGTCGAAGTTTCTATTTACTCTTCAAAATTTCATATATCTGTGGTTGGATCCAAACTTTCTATAACTGCAGTTTCATATGAATTATACATAAACGATCAGATCATCCAACTACTATCATCATCTACGTCTTCGATAAACAGATCTTTGCAAAGTTTCAAATTTATACGACAATTTGAAATATTATCTTAAAACTCAGCCTCGGTGCCGTAACATCCTTATTTACTACCATAACTCGTAATAGGCCAGGGATGGCCAACTTGTTTAGACCCAATCGCACAAGTTTTTACTGTTCACCGACGAAATTCTATGCGATTTTCAAATTCATACTAAAATTTCAAACAAAATATAGGATAATCATAAAATCTGGTTTGAACACTATTTCTGAGCGTACCATTGTAAACTTCATTTAATTATTTATTTGATATTTCTATGATACATGCATTTAGCCGTTTCTGGCGTACAACAAAATAGAAAGCAAGTGTTAGACAATAGATAAACAGCCACATCCTCTGCAATCTAAGGGGAACCTATTACTAGACCAAAATAATATATGTAATTAAATGCAAACGAATAATAAATGTAAATAGTTCAATTGAATTTGATTTTTCAAAATATATGTAGTGCTATTATTCTACATTATAATAAAATTAAATATTCCTAATTTATTAAATAAAAAGTACAAATTATTTTCCGTTGGTTTTGTATGAGAGGAATTCTTGAATAGTATAAAATGAATATTCTGAAAGCCACTTTTTTAATGTTGTATCATGATGAATGTTTTTATACCCATGACATGGTAAGTCTTTAAATATGTAGAGGTTCTATTAGGTTATGAATTTTTTTTTCTACGTAGTCATATAATTTGTCTTATCGGTATCGACTGAAATAATAGACGCGACCTCTTGGCTATCCCTGAGATATAGAGTGTAGGAAGAATTAATTAGATAGTCAAAACCTGTTTACCCTAAAATCGGGTTTACCTAGGAAGGTACGCAAAAACGAGCATGCTTTTCAAATTGGCAGCGTTTTATAACGACCGGTTTAGTGAAGCAGGTGTACTTCTGTCGCTGTTAGAACGTCGGTTACTGTAACTAAATATGGCTTCACGGGTTAAGTATTGGACGTATAAATAGAAAATGGACAGACCGACAGCCCATTAATTATCTACTTTGTTGTGGGCCTTTAAAGTACGTCTGAAGCAAGGAGACACTTGTCACTTAACAGTTATTCGTTTTGAAAGAAAATCATTTGCTTATTAACAATAACACTACTTCTTTTAGTAACAATTCTACTAGGCTACTAAGGGACTTCTAATGGAAGAACAGCAGCATTAAGGTACTGATACCACTTACATACATGAATAAATAAAATTGTGATATGCAGACAGCTGCATTTTTTAAATATCTTAAGTTTCTTAGTGTTTTGGAAGTTTCCTCACAGTATTATATGTATATGTAGTAATATTTGGTGATTTATTTGGCTTTGCATACACTTGACTGCCATTTCGCATAAAATAGCCTAATTATAATCGAGTTTCTCACTCGAAATCAAGCGAAATTTTGGGGGCAAACTATCAAGACTGTCAAGTTTATCATTTCTACTATTAGAAATAATACTGGCTTTTTGTGGTTCGTCATTTAAAGACCGTCGTCTGTCGCTTGACTTTCGCTCTCTTCCAAAGAAAATCGACACAGTGGCCTCGTCTACGTTTTAGACACGCTGCCCCGAGCTGCGACGGGTTTTTCAAGTTCTTCGACCGGAAAAAAAAACTAGACGTTACATCCTTCTGCGCAAATGGAGTTATCAACAAGACTTTTAAATCGGATACATAGAGAATTATGAAAAGAGAAATATTTGCTATACATATATTGAAATACCCTTTACAAATAGGGGCGGATTTGATACATTGCAGTGGCTGCTCTAGGCCTACAAAAGGTTATCACCTCCTATTCGCTATAAAGCGTGAAAAATTAAATGAAAATGGAAACAAAACTATAGTTAGTAAACAATTATTAGATTGATGATATTTGTGACAACGCAAATAACAGATAACCCTGTACTAATATGTTTAGCCTATAGTAAAACAAAATGAAATTGATACACTTGAACATCAAATAACCATGTAAGCAAAGATCCAGTTGGATGACCAAAACTTTTAATGATCGTATTGGCCATACATGTAATTTTTTTTGAGGGATGCTAAGTGGATTTATTTTGGAGTTTTTTTTTGGCCCCTAGGCCCGGGCCTACTCGACCTACACGGAAATCCACCCTTGTTTACAAGAAAACTGTCCTACGCATAAAAACAGACGTCTTATGTACATATTGTCTTGCTTTTAATGGAATGCTTAGTCATACAGATATTGATACATCGACACTCATATAGCGTTATCTAAAATGTTTTGCAAACATGCAGAAACACTGCAGATATATATACTTCTATAGTATACGATTATTTTTTTTCACAATAGTTGCATAAAAGTTCTTTTTCAAAATTTAATATGCCATGTTCGAGAAATAATAGTTAGTTTAATTTGTTGCGTTATCTATTTCAGAGAACCAGACCAGTGGACGCCAGAGTTTATTGATTTTGTCAGTCAGTGCCTTGTAAAAAATCCAGAGGAGCGAGCGACAGCTGAATACTTATTGACACATGAATTTATAGGTATATGATATTTTGTATTAAGAACCGTCAATTTTCCTTATGGCTAAGTTTAGACTATGAATATACATGCTACAAACTAATTGATATATTTTCTAAAAAAATCATTCAATCACATATTTTGATTATGATCAGAGTGATGCGTTGTTATATTTGTAAAATTATTTTTATTTGGCATAATTTTTACAATCGTGAGTAACGGTCTCAAAGTTTATATTTAAGATTGTTTAAATGGTGAATTTAAAAGTTGTATTCGTCATGTCCTTCCAATAAAATAGAATAAATAGTTTTGATTATAATAAAAATCATTAATATTCTCAATAAATACAGTATTCTAGATAAAAATAATCCTATGTGACTGAGGTTTTTTTTTAAATTTTACAATAAAAAATGCATATTGAAATTCCGCCAAACTATTAATCTTATACTTTATCAGCAGACCACTTTTAATTTTAACTATTTTTTTTTTAATGATTAGAAGCTAGTGGGTAGTGGGTTAAAATAGAGGGTGTTAAGGTTTAAGTTCAGCGGGGCTAAGATTGAATGATAAGGATGTGCGTTCATTCTAATTGAGTTGAGTTTTTGAAGCTTTAATGGGTTAGTTGTTTTGTGTACAGTGTCAGTTGGTCTACAGGTAACGCGAAGCAGGCCAGTATCCTCAGCACGATGATTGCGGAGGCGCGAGAGATTCGCGAGAGTCAAGCCTTTCGCGCTGCTACCAACACGGACACCATCGCGCCGGTATGATAATGTCTTCATCATCCACAGCCCTCTCTATCCCACTGCTGGGTATAGGCCTCTCCCACTCGTCTCGCCTTCACTTTTTAGGAGACCTGCAATTACATTATATTAGCTTTTCCGAAATGAGTATGCACTTTTCTTAAAGATTCTTAAGTCGTTTCAATTTATTTGTAAATTCTGTCAAAAAAGTCTGAGAGTTAAATAGCAAACAAACTTGTCGGCTATTTAACTCTTTCACTCAAGACGGGATAGAAATAAAAAGGTTTTAATCAAAGGTAACGCCATGCTTGTAGTCCTTTTGGTCTGCTACCTTATTGGGCCGGAGCGTCCGGGTACCAGTAGCACTTTCTTGTATAAGATCTGCGTGAAGTGGCGGCAATGCTGTCACCTCAAGTGATGGTATTGTTCCCGGTGGCCTTAACCCCTCTTTAAAGGTTGGCAAGGCATCTGCGAATTCCTGACAATATTGAGGTATGTATTAGAGAGCAATAAAAAATAGTTTAGTACCGTTGGTTTGGTCGGGTGCGCGTGCGAGCAAATGCCATTTGTAATAACAACTTGGAATTCCTATTACACGGACATATTGCGGGCATTTACTTGATATTTTCAAATTATCCTTCATTTCATTTCATTGAACCAGATATTGAAGACATTGGCCGCTTTTTGTGAATTGTAATAAAAAAAAATTGCACTTACTTGATTTCCGCGCCTATTTTTGCTGCTATGAGTGAATGAGCAAATGATTAAATGAATGAACGAATGAATGAGTGAATGAATGAATGAATAACTGAATGTATAAATAAGCTTTATTAGGTTAACGCACTGCAATCTTATAATATTACATATATTTGTATGATAAGGAAAGTAAACTTCAAAATTAAACTAGAAGTTTATAACTAATACAGTGCAATGAACCTAAAGGGAAACCTACTCCGTAAAATTACCCCTTTAATAGTTCAAGGAATCAAGATTTTTTAGAAAATTTCTTCTTTAGAAGTGATACAGAAAGAAGAGATTGCCGAAAAATGACTACCTACTAAGAATGATTATTATCTCAGCACGATCATTCACCCGCAAAGTCTAATGGCAAAATCCCTTATCCACAGACAATTTTTAAAGACTAATACAGAATGAATGGAATAAGAGCCTTAAATCACCGAGAGGCCAAGGCAACGTCGCCGACTAAGTATTCAAACAATTCATATTAAAATGTAGGAAAGATAACTCACTTGGCGACGGTTTGGCGACGTAGCCAAATTAGAAGCACGGCCACTACTACTACCGGCTACTCCATTCAAACCGCTGATATCCATGGCTACGTAGCCGGCTACGTCGCCATCGCGTCACGGTGAGGTACAGCTGTCAATCGAAATCTAATATCATATTTACCTGTACCAAGGCACTAAATACGCTGACATAATATATAGAAATCAAGTGTTATTTATGAAACCCTTGCACAAATGAAAGATGTTTCTAGAAACGAAATATCAAGGCTGTCACCCCGGCAAGGTTTAGCAAGGTTGCACGTAAGAATTTATTACGTATCCGCTTGTAAATTACTAGTACAAGATTAAAACTGCATTGGCTTGTTATTCATATTTTATATGATAAGATAACCGCTCGATTAGATTGGCTGTCAAAACATTTTTGCCTCTGCTTAAGGAATGATGTTGACTCCTTTTATTGTGCATTAAAAACTAAATTACTTAGATTAAATCCGCAAACGAATACGAGAGACAATTGGTGCAATGCTGCATCCTGAAAGCCACATCACCGAACCTTTAGGTGTGTAGCCGCCGTTACATAAAGAGATGGCAATGATATCGAGAGGAAAAAGGTTACACCAAAGCAAACTAGATGGCGCTGTACGGATGATGACGACCGCAGTACAAACACAGAAAATCTCCTTACAAACCAACTCACGCTAGCTAAGTTTCTACTTACAATTACTACATATAGACCTTCCGACGAACAACTGTCGGCGAGGCGCGGCTACTCCGGGCAACTCAGACGCGAAGGTCTTTCTTTCAGATGGTTGAGCATATCGCCCTACGCCCGTTCATTCCTCGCCAAAACCTTCCGCCTTGGTGTATCTTTCTTCAAGTGATTAGGCTGCATCGTGGTAAATCCTTACAATAGGTAATATTGATATATTTGCTTGTTATAATAAAAACAACGTAACGAAAAATCAACGACAATTATTCTGCATATTGCGAGATTTTCTGTATTTATTTTATGTTACCATGGGCAAAAGATCATGCTGTTTACATGCGTTACTACCAACACACCACATCTGTAACACCAGAAGACTAGTAGATGCATTGCCGGTCTTTAAGGACGAGATCAGGCCATTGGGAAGTCTCACAAACCGAACGAAACGCGACAACAATACCATCACTTGACGAGACAGCATTGCCACTACTATTAAACGAACTTACCATAAGTGAAGTTCTATCATAATTATACGAGCTGCTTAGTCCGAAGAGATTAGTAATGTATTACCTCCCGCCCGATTACTACCCTAATCTAATCCAGGAAATATCAATATATATAATAATATTACTCTACTTTCATGTATTAGGAACATTTGTAGAAATACAGAAGAATAACATTTTTATAACTTTAGAAGTAAAAACAGTAGAAGGAACGTAAGGAAATGGAAAGGTAATATTAGGTACTGCCTTAAATATTTCTTGCACATATTTTTGATCCTGCGAGCGTAGCGTAGCGAACATTTTTAGCTTGCTATTTACAAAAATATTTGTAATTATTACATAGCTATGTTGTAGACTAGATAATATAACAACATACATTCCAACGCAAGGCTTCGTTACAAGCTAATATACCTTTCTCGAACTGTTCCAGGCACTGCAAGTAATTTCTGCGAAATGAAAGATGTTATCTACTTCGCAACTCGTACTGTTAGAAGTATTACGAGTATTACGAAATCTCCTCCTTGACAAATTTAGCTCACGGCTTTGGCATAATTATTATTTACTTTATACGAGCTGAAACTTTCAACTTCGTTCTCGAAGTTAATTAGCTTTAAATCGAAATATTTAATTTACAAATATTACGTCTATTTGTAAATTCATCATTTTTGCTGTTTTGATGCGTTGAAATAACCTAAAACCTTAAAACCTTCTCTATAGTCCAGTGTCATTCCCATTAGGATCGTAAAGGCGTTTCTCGAGATAACTTTGATCACAGAAAATAGATCCGCCATGATGATAGGGGACGATCTTGGTGGAATTTATGGGGATACCCGGTTTGTGGAGAACCTTGCCTACCTGTCTGGGTGGATTACATCTTGATAGATTTAATTTCTTACGTTTCTTACGCTTTACGTACGTTTATAAACTTTCATAACAAAATAAATATTTCGATAAGTTATATCTAAATTATAGCAGCTATCTGCGACATACGTAGTTCAATGTATAGTCTGAGAAGAAGAAGAAAACCCCCAGAGGTACTCAACCCCATTCTCTGTACACTGACACTACATTATATATCGGTTTTCCTGGTGGTACCAATTGCTTTCTCATATATTTACATAGATTCAATAAAGCAAATAAATTATACTAAGCGCTTATATTATCCCAAAAGAAACTTTTTTTGTAAGATCGGCTATGACAACTCAAATAAACCAAAGGCCCCTAGTGCCCGGCAGCTCTAAGGGGTCCGATGATAATGACGGTAGTCAGAAGATTCCTAGAGCACGGGGTGCAAAGAATCTCCGGGTGGGATCGTTCAACCGTCAAAAGACCGAGGCACAAGTAGAAATGGACACCGAAAGCTTAATATTTTAACATACAATGAGCGAACTTTAATGAAGGAAGAACACCTATTAGAATTAGAGAATGCCCTACAGGAAATCAAGTGGGATATAATAGGATTAGAAGTAAGGAGAATGGGTGAGAATACAATTGAAAGACAGAACTGTATATTCTACCATTCAGGAATACAAAATGGACAATATGGAGTGGGATTTTTAGTTGCAAAGAAATGATAATGGAAAAATAATATTAAAGAGTTTATAGCATACTCAGATCGAATTGCCGTTCTTAAATTTAAAGTTACTGATAAACATACATTAAGTGTAATTCAAACATATGCACCTACATTAAGACATCCCGACGATGAAGTAGAAGACTTCTACGATATGTTAAACAAAGCTTTTGACGAAAATCGAGGTACGTGGAATATGATCATAGGCGATTTCAATGCCAAACTTGGCCAAAAGGAAGATTTAGATAACGATAACGTTATAGGACCATACGGATTAGGCGATAGAAATGAGCGAGGCAAAACACTTATTCAATTTGCCTTTGGTCAGAATTTCAAAAGAAACTATTTTTACTAAATCTAGATGATTTTTTCACAAAGTTGTACGAGTATAAAACTCGTGTATACATATGGCTTTTCCTGTTTATGTTGAATAACTCAAAAACATGCTAAGTTCATTGTGAGTAAGATAACAGTGCAATGTGGACGATGAGAACCATATTCATTTTTTATTGCTTTATAAAGTGCATGGACGCCCTATACTACGCGAAAGTTGGTACTCCGGGATGTTTAATGTATAATAACACGTGTAAGTACTTTTAATTTAAAATATAATATGAAATTACTTTAAAGCAGTTATAATTATTTTAATATTCTAACCCACAAATATTTTCAATTAAAAAAAAAGTGGACTAAACCTGTCCTCCGAATTTTTATTATTGACTATTATTATTTTACATTATATGCGAAAATTGAAGTTTTTTAATTTTTTTTTGTTTAAATGGAGTGAAAATCTGAATCAGATTAATTTTACCACATTGTCAATTAGACACGGTTATAAAAACCTCAATTAAAGGATAACGAATAGAAATTATCTAGTAGTTATCCAATTACAAATAACAGACACTTTGATTTCGTTTATATATAGTGTATATAACTATAAATATATTAACAAATTATAAATAAAGACAAAACTGTATTGCCGTGGTGTACATTAATAGTATTCATTCATGTATTTTTCGGTCAATTTATTCATTTTTTCGATTCATAAATATATGTTTTTCAGGTGTCGATAAATGTCCTGAAAACATGCACCGTGTAAACAGCGAATGTCGCCCCACACCGTCGCAGCGGACGTGCGACGAACCCGTCGCGTTGTCTATGGGTATTATATGCGACTGGTCGCGGTGTGATTGCGATTTCCCGTTTGTCTTACATTTAAGTTCCGGATACTGTTTCGCATACGAAGATTGTCCTTAATAACCGTGTAAACAGCAATTGTCACCCGACACCGTGGTAACGGAGTTGCGACGAACCTGTCGCGTTGTCTATGGATATTACATGCGTGAGGTTGCGGTGTGATTATGATTTCCGTTTGTCTTACATTTTACTGGATATAGAATTATATAGATTACATTAAAATATATATGGGTTTTAAACTTTTTATATCTTTTGAAGACTGTATTTTTTTTTGTCGGTTGCCGGTGAGAAATAACGATTTTAACAATAAGACTTTATAATGTTATACATTTTATTTTCTAATACGTTCCCTCTTGGGAAGAGGGAACGAATTGAAAGATAAAAGATATCTAGTAAGAACTAGTATTACTAGTATACTGTACTAACTATAGTAAGAACTAGACATACAATTTTTTATTAATTCATGAATACTATAGTATTCAATGTCAATTTTCATCAGGTATTAAAATGTTCTACTTTTTATCTTGTTTTATTTTGTACTATACGGCTTCATAGTTCTTGTCGCAATATAGCCAAGTATTTTTGGACTGCAGTAATCGAAAGTAAAGACAATAATCTAACGCCGGAGTCAGATATAGCTTCATTTGAATGATCATTTCAATGATCATGTAGTGTGGCCAGGGACTTCGTGTAACTTCACAAATTTTTCGCTAAATCAATACTTTATAGATGTATTTAAAATATTATATTCTTTTTAATATTTAAATTAAATAGTTTTAGAAAGGACTAAGAGAATACTTTAAACATAAAAAAATCTTTAAATTAATAAATATATGTAGATATAATTCACTGAAGGAGACAATTTTAATTAAAATTGTTCTACAAATTGCTTCATCAAATAAGGTTCAACGAGATGGCTCCCAGCAAAAACCAATTCTTCAAATTGAGTTTATCACCGTAAAAATGAAATTGGAGACGTGTGATATTTGCTGGCTGGACGGTTTTATCGATAACCAGATATCTTTGGAAATAAAATTTCAGCTCACTGTAATATTTGAAGGATTGTATGGAATATCATATTTAAATCTTGCTGAAATATCAGAATATAGACAGAATATCAGCGCTGCAGACGATGCCAATGTCAGAAGCCTTAACGCCGAGTAGCGGAATGAGTATGGGGATTATTCACAAAAAAATTAAAACTATTCCAATTTGACAAATTCAACGATGAATAAGTCCCGGATTATTAAAAACGCGCCAATCACTTTCTCTCCAAACATAGCTCAAAGTGTTTGTACATTTTTGTCCTTGAAGTTCAATAAGTTCTACAAGACTTTGTGACGTTACACAAAGTCCCCGTCCCGTCCACACTACATGATCATTTAAATGAAGCTATGTCTGGCTCCGGCATTATGGGGGCTAGTAAACTGATTTTTTAAATATTACTAACAAATCCGGCAAACGCTTTCTGGCTTTAATTTTAGCTCGTCTACTATTAGCTCTCCAACCAATTTCTTTTATATCTTTTCCATAAAACATGACACTGACCGTATGTTTTATGAATTAAGAATATTACATGGCACGTCGAACAAAAGGTCTTGTATCATCATTCATCTATTTGATGTACTCTGAAGTAACAAATAAATTGTGCATTGTTTGTATTTTTAAATAATTTTTCGACATTTCCTCTATTTCTTGTCCTTTAAACCTTGCCTGAAATAAAAGGAATGAACCAAAATAAACAGAATTAAAATCCGTCCATCGGGTTACGAATTTTAGCGAAACTAACAGTCAACGAATGAGTTTTATATATTTTGACTTGATGACTTGATTATAAATTAATGAACGCCGACTGCACGCACGAAAAAGCATGACTCATTGTCACGTTCTACCAGAACCGAGCGTGCAAGCGAGAGTGCGGAACAAGCGATATTGAGGCTCGATCGGTCTAAGCGTTCGGTATTATCACGTAAAATTATTGTCCGCAAACCGACTTTATAGAGAACAAATTTATTTTTATCTAAACATTTTTAATTTCGAATCCTACAGATAACAACCGTAATTCTTTGAATGTCAAACCTTAAACATCTGCTAAAGTCGAGTATAAAGTGTTTTATAACAAATTAGCACTCGGTAATGGTGCTCCGAATAAACGTAATTTGTAATTCACTCAGGATATTCCGGGGCGGGAAATAACGAGGAATTTATCGTATTCCCCCGAAACAACCCCGAAACTTGTTCGCTTACCCAGATCCCAGATTGTAATGTCCGTTTTACAATAATTATATACAAATTTTCTATTTAATATGGGGCGCTCAATAGTTGATGGGCGGATTTAGTATCCGTAAGGAAGCCCGTTCGAACATCGACGAAACTGTTAAGATAAGTTGGAACTGGGACAAATTTATAAGGTATCATTAAAATACTACTGTAATTTTTACAAATTATTTATTTATTTTTCCCACTGCAAGGCAAATACCTTCCTCTGTCCTAAGGTTCAGTCTAAGGCTATGCGTTGCCATTCTTTATTATAACAAAGTTAAAGTCAAAATATTTTATTCATATAGACTCTTTTATAGGCTCTTATGAACGTCATATGTATTTAGATTTTATTATGATTTCTTTTAGTAATTTAAAAATTTGGTGATAAAATAATACGACTTAAAAGATTAAGTTTATAAGGGTTTCTCGCGCCCTGCACTGACAAGAGCCCGCAACAAACTCAGTCGGGTGACGAAACAATCCAAGTTATTCAAAATGTAATAATAATTGAAAATATTACAAAAAAATAATAATATATATAATTATTTTAATGTGTAATTACGTGAAACAAAACCTTTCGGTACAATTTTATGAAAATTGCGTGAATTCGTGCACGATTATAGTTTATATAGAGGAGGGTGTGCGAATGCAAACATTTTTATAAAAAATGCATTATAAATATATTAAATTATTAACATAAAGCCTCTTGCACACTAATGCCAAACAATTTTCAAACAAATGTCTTCTTCTTCGTCCTATCGTTATCCCAGTGTAGTAGTACCAGGGTCCGCCTAGATTGTAGAGGATGTGGCTGTGGGGCGAGTTAAGATAACCGATTGCCATCTGACGTTATCCTCGGAACCCCCACGATCTCTACAACCTCGTAATTTTCTACTAGATGACTAAGTACTTCTTCTTGTATTTTTAATTGAGGTATTTGGCTTTTACCCCCTGATTGCAAAATATCCTGAAAAAGCGAGTCATTTGACTTGAGATTGCAATCAAGAAAAATTCTGTTTAATTCGAAATTAAATTCCTTTTCTAAACGCAGATATAACAAAAACCCAAATTAAAACATTTTTGTTTGTTAGACATCATCAATCAGCACTTCAAGTAGATTATAATGTCAAAATTAACACATAAACAAATTTGAAGTGTCCTGATGCTATAATTAAAAGCTAAAAATAAATCATTACTCAGATGCTATTAATAAATTAAGCGTCTGAGTAATGATTATAACATCGAAATTAAGACATAAACAAAATTGAAGTGTCTGATTATAACATCGAAATTAACAAATAAGCAAGATTAAGTGTCTGATTATAACATCGAAATTAACACATAAGCAAAATTAAAGTGTTTGATTATAACATCGAAATTAACACATAAGCAAAATTAAGTGTCTGATTATAACATCGAAATTAACACATAAGCAAAATTAAAGTGTCTGATTATAACGTTGAAATTAACACATAAGCAATATTAAAGTGTCTGATTATAGCATCTAAATTAACACATAAGCAAAATTGAAGTGTATGATGATAACGTTGAAATTAACACAAGCAAAATTGAAGTGTCTGATTATAAAATCGAAATTTATTCGACCGACTATAAAAACAAATCTGATTATAACGTTCAAATGAAATTCCTTTCTTAAATGCAGATATACATAAGACTCAAATTATACTATTTTGTTTGTGTCTGTATTGTTGTTAGTTATAGTAAAAGTAAGTAAGAAAATATAATGATTTCATTACCTTGAACATGTTTAATTGGTTATGCATTAAAATAGTGACCGCGTTTCCCTTACGTCCAGCACGCCCAGTCCGTCCAACCCTATGTACGTAAGTTTTAATGTTTCGTGGCGGATCATATGACACAACATAGTTACAATCTGGTATATCTATTCCTCTAGCTAGAGCGTCAGTGCTTATTATTCTGAAATAAAAATATTATTTATTAAAATCTTGTTACTCTCCAGTGATGCAATTCCTTCAATCAATTAATAAATATATATATACAGGATCATATGACACACAGAGCCCAGTTCCTAAGGAAAACAACTTAATTCCTGTGTTATAGGTAACATATGCCTGATATACACAAATATTTCTTTTGGACAAATATATAAGTTCATACACATAGATAATACACCCAGACTCGAAGCGGGACTCGAACCCACGACTCCCAGACCGAATGGCAGCGTCACGGCTCACTGTGCCAAAATAGGAACATTATACTTTGTTTTTGTATATATGGGAATTTAATATATGAAGTCAAAATCTATAAAAATAAACAATCGTTGTTCGTTAGTCGCGCTGAAGCGCGAAGACCATTGTTCCATTTTAAATTTTGTTGGTATTGTCTCATTCTTCTTATTCAGGGGAGATTTAAAAGAAAAGAAATAAAGATTATTTAAAAATATTAAAAAAATACAGATATGGCTACATCAAAATACTTCAAATAGATGATCTTCGCACTGACCCTTTTATTTTAATTTTGCTACGTAGAATTTTTATTTCATAAAATATACAAGCAGCGTCACGTTTTATGGAAAAAAAAAGATCGTTTTAAGCGCTTTAAGAGATCGCCTTAAGCGCTTTAAGAGATCGCTTTAAGCAATAAGATCGCCCTTGCGCACTTTAACTAGTTTTAAGTCATTGTTATTGTTTTCTATATTGTGTGCAATAGGTATCAAATAAATAATAATAAATAAAGGATATTGGTTAACTGGCTAATAGCGGGCAAGACAACCTCCGTCAGGTTCGTTAGTAGACTATTAAAAAAAAAAACATACACATTAACTTCCGACTGGTTGAACTTCTTCAAAACCAATTCCCTGCTAGATCTATCTAACTCTTCAGGCGGGGGGGGGGGGCTCACCGAAATGTGACATTGTCTGACAACGGCCAGGGGGTCGGACGAGGGGAGGAAAGCTGATATACATACATCAATATTGACATATAATATTTATATATAATTCAGTCAAAATTGAGAGAAAGGATAGTTTTTATTTTGATCAATGCCCTTTATTAGGGTTCCTTAGTACTACAAGGAACCCTTATAATTGCGCTCTGTCCGTCCGTTCGTCTATTTGCCCGTAAGATGGTCCCCTCCCCTAGCATTTCCAAACTATTAGACGTAGAGACTTGAAATTTTCCATTTTGATAGAACATGCTTAAAACTCATTTGGAAAATTATTCCGAACGAAATCGGATAACAACTTTTGAAGTTATTTAACAAATACGTTTATAGCGTATCAGATACGGGACCCTTTTATATAAGCGTGTCTTGACACGCTTTTGCCCATTATTTAAATTCTTTTAAATAAACACTAATATAATTTAACAAGAAAGTACTTTATCAATTATTGTACGTGCCGCGGTTTACGAGATTTCGCATCCATTGAATCAGAATTCACTAACGCTATGTATATACATCACGTTTAAGTCAGGCGACGTCGTTACTCACCTTTACGAGGGCGAATCGTTTTTAAACGAGTTGGTGAGCACGCAAACTCCACAGAGCGCCGGATTTATTTATGTGCCGGAAACGCGATTATTCCCCAAATTTAAGACGCTGCCCGCAATTCTGAGGGCGGTTCACTCCGCTGCCTACCAGTAAAAATCTTAATGTGTAACGCCTCTTTAAACAACTTACCTAACCGCTTAGATCCTTTTTTTTCAATGAGTACGACATAAACGAAATTCTTTATCAACTCACCTTTTCACATGTAGGTTTAGCTAATACTATAGTATAGGCCATACCTTTTAAGTGCGACCTAGTGTCGGGTTTATTTAGGTGCTAGAATCGCAATTATTCCCCATAATTTAAGACAATTCCCTCGATTCTGAGGAGCGCTGCTCTCCACTGCCTACAACTTTAAAAACATTAATGCCTCCTTAAACAACTTACCTAACCACTTAAGATACTTTTTGTCAATAAGTACGCCAGAATAGCGTTTTTATAATCAATTAACAAACCTAAACTATTATGTACTTCAATAATAAAATTAAAAAGGCAGTGACGTTATAATTTATAACGACATTCATTTGTTTCGCTAAGAATACGAGATTTGTTATAAGTATCTATATATGTATACAGATATATGTATAGGGGAAAAGGAAATATTAGACATGCCTAAAAAGTATTCCTAATTTCCTAACCTAACCTAAAGTGTACAAATGAAAGATCACCTAATATAAAATCTCGAAAACTGCGCGACGTACAAAGATGAAATTTGGCAAGATGATAGTTTATAGTTAGTAGACATCCGCTAAGAACGGTATTTGCGATAGGGTGTAGTTTAATTTTGCTCGGACGAAATCGCAGGAAACAACTAGCACCAAATGTGCTCATTAACAGCTCGGTAAGAATTATTGAATTATTAGGAGTAAACACAACGATAGCCCAATAGAATCAAAGCTTAAACCAAATTCCTTACAGACTTGAGTCCATCTTTCTACCATCGACTCTTATAAGCGGAGAGCTCATAGCGCATTTTTGGAAAGGTGCTTTAGGTAAGTTCAGATAGCGACAAATAGTATTTTATAAATAGAAGAATCGGTAATCATGAGTCTGCCAGGGTAATTGCGGTTATTTTACAATTGAAAATAAAGAAATCCAAGTTGCTTAAGTTTAGTTTTCTTCCGTTGATTTTTTAAATTCCAACTGCGACGTTTTATCATTACTACAATGACCCTGACGGACTCATCATCAATAATCTCAGCCTATGTCGACCCACTGTTGAGTATCGTAAGAGGAAGGAGACCTATAGGTCTCCTTCCCCTTACGCCACAGTTGTCTGAGCTAACCTAATCCATCGTGTACCTTTCTCTCCTCCCCATCTACCTTTATATCTTTTTTCTCCATCCCTTTCCCCTACTCCTGTATTTCTAATTAGAGGTAGTGCCACGCTTGTAGCCGAATTGGGCCGGCGGGTCCGGGTACCGGTACCTCTTTCTTAAATAAGATCGGCGTGAAATGGCGGCAATGCTGTCAGGTCAAGTGACGGTATTGTTGTCACGTTTCGTTCGGTTTGTGAGATTTCCCAGTGGCCTACACTCGTCATTAAGGCCGGCAACGCATCTGCTTACCTCCTGGTCGTGCAGATGTCCACGGACGTCAGTAGACACTTAGCTACTTGCTGCCTGCAAAAAAAATATCTTAAACTAGCTATTTTTCCCGGGTCTACATACGCGTAAAATTAAACTTACTAGAGTCCTTAGACAACCTTAATCAGGTCCTATCGAAAAATCAGTTCTTAGCTGATGTCCACTAACTATAAACTGTCCTTACCAAATTTTACATAATATAAAAAATAACGACCATTATCCTTTTAACAAAAAAAAAAAATATATAAGCAATCTTAACAATTATCAAACGTCTGTAGCACGTCTGTCGTACGTCTATTAGCAAACTACTAGCAAAGTTCCATAGAGAAAAGGCACTACAAATAAATATACGACATAATCCAAAAGGTGACTTTAAACCCATAAGTTATAAAATACAGTGTTTTCATATTCACGCAACTTTGATGTTTCTAACGGTTATTGTTTTGTATATAACAGATGACAACTATAAACCTAATAAATTGTTATTGAAAATAGTAACTTACTCGTACAATAATCTATCTCAATAGCTCAACTACAGAAAGGTATTCGCTTTTATTCCTGATCTTAGCAAAAGCTTTATATTTACTTTGTGGGTAAACAAAAATACAAGGCATACATTAAGTATTACTAGTATTCTGATAAAAAAATAGTTAAAGTTGTGGGGGCGTGCTGCCGAGTGGAAGCTGGTGTTTCGCATGCAAAAGCGGGCAATTAGTGCTATAGCGAGAGTATCGCAGGACACATCAGCTAGGTCATTCTTTAAAAAGTATAGAATACTAACGCTTACTTCTATAGTAATCTTTCAAACAGCCTTATATGCGCGTAATAACATAAATAAAAGTAGTTTATATGAATAACAAACACATCTGAATCGCATGAAAACGCTTGTAGCACTGCCATGTATGAAGGCAACTCGGTGGCCTCCTAAAATCAGAGTTGGATGTGGCAATTCTCTCACTTCCAACATATAAGCTGAGAGGTTTTGAACCATTTTGGGGCATATCTCATTGTAGCCAATTATACAATTTATAAGGCTTTATTTGTAACTAGCTGTGTCCACGACTTCATCCGCGTAAAATTAGGTAAAAAAATTACATTCAATTTTAGCGTGATGATATAAATAGCCTTCCTCGATAACTGGGTTATCAACACTGAAATAATTTTCAAATCGAACCAGTCATTCCTGAGATTATAGCGTTCAAGTAAACAAACAAACTCTTTAGCTTTATATATTACTATAGATTGTGTCGGTTTACATTGTTATTTTTGCACCAAATAAAATTTTCTTTCTTTCTTAAAAGGTTACTTAAATCTTGCGGTTGTCTCGTCAACTATCAATTCTTGCTTTGCTACGTTTTTACTAGACCGGTATTTCCTCTTACTTGGACAATGAATTATTTCATCCTGTGATAGGCGTATCCGGTAACGATTCAAAGCCGTTATTTTTATCGGACTGAATTAATTATTGGAGAATGTACACGACGGAAGTAGCGGTATTTATCCGAGAAGAGACAGGATAAATAATTGATCTTAATTGATTAGCAAAATCCGGCGATTGGGATAGTGAGAGGTATATCCTGCATCGAAAAGTCAACATACGTAATTATCAAAAAACATTAAATATCATTTAAAAAAACTAACTAACTTTAGAGATAAATATGCTTGAAAAGAAAAAGTAACTGACCAACGATACATTAAGTTGTCTACCTTAGGAACAGACGTCCGTGTGTCATATAGTCCTGTATATATTTATTTATTTAAATAAATAAATTGGGAGCTTGAGGAATAAAGAAACCGATTTGTCAATATAAAAATCACATGCTTATAATTACAACAAATGACTATAGACGATTAAGAAATAGGCTCGATGATAAACACTGTTTTAATTAAGTAAGCCTTTTAAAATTGGAAAAGCGCAAGCCAAAATGCAGTTAAGACAACGTCCTTTGAATTAACAACTTCAAAGCCATGGCGCCTAAACAATAGAAACCTTATAAAGCAAAGCACGCGTACTCGTATAATTGTGACAATTGACGATATGTGATTAAGAATTAAACCGCATACAGCACCGATGGATTTATGTCGAAAACTGCTGACATTTCAAGGTCATAGAGAAGTGATTGGAACATGCAAATTATATCCAGGAGGTTTTTTTTTATCAGTATTCCATATCAAGGTTAATTTGCATATACAATCGAAATTATTAGATTTAATGTTTGTTTAAACACATTACGTTGGCTTATAACTGTTCTTGGTGATAATGTAGTTAAAGGAATTGATAATTGCATAATAGGTCGTAAGGGACCTTTTAGACATACTTAAAGAACTTTAGCGATAAATGAACAGTGCGTTAATGGGAATCGATGCGTAGCAAGAAGAGAAGAAATTCAAATGTCAACTGAAGTAATTCACATTCTTTTCAGTTAAAAGTTAAAAGCAAACAATTCTATGGCAGATCAATAACCTATTGCACAATAAAGGTTGAACATATTATATAGGGATAGTGACGAAATATCTTAATTGCAAATAATAATAATAATAAATATTTACATAGGACTATATGACACACGGGCGTCTGTTCCTAAGGTAGAAAACTTAATGCCTGTGTTATAGGTAACAGAGGCATTTTAAACAAATATTTATCTTTTGTAGAAATATATAAATACATAAATATCTATAACACACTCAGACTCGAGGCGGGAATTGAACGCACTACTCTCAGAGCGGAAGGCAGAATCACTGCCCACTGCGCCAACGGGCCAGTCAAAAGCATATGAAACCATTAATAACGTAATCTATCGAGCATAAACAAAGAAAACGAGAGAAATTGTGGTCACGGTCGATTATGACACAATTATAATTTATATAGAGGTGTGTTGCGAATGCTAATGTTTTTACAAAATGGGCATTATTAATATAATAAATTATTAAAATAAAACCTTACGCACACCAATGCCAAACGTTTTACACCAATTTACACACACACGTATACAATGCATCCATATGTTATATTAATTGTCAAACAGAACAATATATAAATGCAAAAAGATCTGTAAGCGAATTTTAACCAGTCGGTGATCTCTAGTATGACAAAAAAGGTATCGAGTCGCCTTTATCTTTACGTATATTAAAATTTATATTTAAACACCTTAAAAACTTACGTATTTTCTTACGGAAACTGACGTACTAGGAAGTTATAAATACGCTTATATTGGGCTCGAGTTAATGTTCGAATTGACGGAGCCTTATGAACTTTGAAGGATAACACCTTTCGATATAAATATACTGAACGAAAAACATTGAAGGAACAACTGAAATCTCTATACTCATTTATCTTACAGAACGATGTGTGCAATACACTAAAATCTAGTATGAAGTCTACGATATTTTTTTATGTAATGCCGTTCTTAGCCTTAGGCTGAGAAACTATCTGTTCAATATCTAATACTGGAGCCAGACATAGCTTCATTTGAATCATCATTTCAACGATCATATAGTGTGGCCGGGGACTTTGTGTAGCTGCACAAAGTTTTGTAGTACTTTGTATTCTTCAGGATAAAAATGTACAAACACTTTAAGCAGTGTCTGGCTCCGGCATAAGGCGGATACGTCGTTGTATTTTTCCAAGTTAATGAAAGTACATCTCAGTCATAATGAGATTTAAATTTAAACAAAGATACTAGTGTTTCCCAACGCTTAGTTTAGGTTTGTCACTCATTTTGACTGATTGGCAACAGTAAAATAAAAATAAAACACAAAAACTTAGCACATCATCTTACAGCTAATTTAATCATGAAATAACAAGATATAACACAAATACGAAAGAACTTGCACACTCTTATTGACAAGTTGACAGAGAGTACAACGTTTAAGCACCTTAGCAATTTTAGGTTCTTTTTAAGGCACTATTTTTATCAGGTTATTTAAAATATTCATAAAAATTAATACAAGGATTGTAAAAAATTAAAATTCTAATTAATATATTAAATAACTTTTTATTTATTGGAATCATTAGCATATTTTTTACGATGATGACACATAAAATAACCTTTTTTTTTCTTTGTTTACCTTTTGTCTCAAGAGAAAATGAAATGGGTATACATAGAACTTTATTCTTCGGATAGAAACTTACCTCGGGTGCAGTCATTTTGGTCTGCCGAAATGGGTTGGCGCGTCCAGGTACCAGTACCGCTTTCTCACATAAAATCAGCGTGAAGTAGCGGCAATTCTGTCCCGTCAAGTGATAGTGTCGTTATCGCGTTTCGTTCGGTTTGTGGGAGTTCCCGGTGGCCTAAACCTCTCTTTAGTCATTTGGAATTTCATCTTGGTCTGTGATTGGCCACTTTTCACCTACTTCAAAAAAGGAGGAGAACGTTGATTTGACTGAAGTTTTTTAACGTATTTATGTAAGGCGAGCGTTCCGGCAATTATGTATGTCGTATTATTCTATTGATAAATTACTGTACGTTCGCAATTGTAGCCTGCCGTAAATACCTTCCCGGAGCTGTTATAGTAACTCTCACGATAATAAGTATAGATTTTCAAGCAATACTCGTTGAACATGATGCCATTTTTAGGGTTCGGTACTACTAAGGAACCCTTATAATTTCGCTCTGATCGTCCATCCGTCTGTCTACCAGCAAGGTGCCCCCCCCTAGCATTTCCAAATTATTAGACTAGAGTCTTTAAATTTTCCATGTTGATAGATCATGCTAAAAACACATTAGGAAAATTATTCTGAACGAAATCGGACAACAACATTTGAAGTTATTCTGACAAATACGTTTATATCGTATTAGATACGGAACCCTCCTATATAAGCGTGTCTTGACACGCTATTGGCCATTTTTTTTGTATTGCCGAGTGAAATAAATGAATTTTTGCCCGATAAATTATAATAATAAAAAACACTTGGTAATTTGATGTTTATTTCATGTTTCAACATACAGAAGCAGATTAAATACTTGTGCAACCTAAGTACAACAGCTATTTGTATATTTACATGGATAAAAAATAGAGATAATGAGTCCAGATTATAATGATAAATCATTGCAGGTTACGTGCACAGAGTCATGTATTTTGGCTATCAAATCAGATTTTGCAGGATCCGGTTTAGTTGCACCAGTATTTCAGTACACGAGTTAACACGTGCATTCATTTACAAGACAAAAACTGAATGCACGTGTAATAACATGGAAATACTAGTGCCACTAAACCGGATCCTGCAAAAACCGATACGATACCGAAAACACCACTCTGTGTGTACGTCGCCTAACTCCGTCGCTAAAATCGTACCATCCTTTATCCATATTATGATTCAGTTTGTAAGTTACGTTTACTTAGATATAAATCAGAAAATAAATCATACAGAACTCAGACCGCCCGCCCCTGAAAAGCTGAATAACGACCTATCTAAGTTTCATTAGTTATTCTTAGGGGTCGAAATTTGCTCTACAAAAATATTTTTATATAGCTTGGCAAAAACGTACGTTGACCCCTCGTGAAGAACAGCTAAGTCATTGTTTCCCAATTTTTTTTCCAAGGCACGGTTATTTTTACACATTATCTGTGTGACCTCGAAGTCGGATGAATTATAGACCTTAATTATTGATAAAGATACGTGAATCAGTGAATACAATAATGTCGTTGGCTCAATTGTTCTCGGACGCTTATGTGATGCGTTTGGAAGGAAAACTGTTTTTGTCTGGGCTGGAATTTTGCAACTTCTATTCGGAGCATCAGTCGCATTTGCAAATGATTACTATACATTCATTGCCCTAAGATTTCTGTATGGAATTTTCGGCTCCGGTTCATACATAGCTGGATTTGTTCTTACCATGGAACTGGTCGGACCTAGTCGACGTACTATTTGCGGAGTGACTTTTCAAATTATGTTTGCCATTGGTATCATGCTTTTGGCTGCGTGGGGATACCTCATAGATAACCGATTTTATTTACAAATTATTTACGCTTTACATGCTGGGGTACTATTGCCTCATTGGTTTTTAATGGATGAATCGCCAAGATGGCTTTGGGCACAAGGACGAGCCCGCGAATGCGTAGCTATTATAGAGAAAGCTTTAAAAATGAATGGTTTGACACATACTTTAGATACATCTATCGTGGTATCACAGTGCAAGGCGACGTGTGTTAAGTATTCAGACGAAAAATCAGGGGGTACATCAGATTTATTCAAATCCCCGAATATGTTAAAGAAAACTTTGATAATATGTGGTTGCTGGTTTGCTAATTCTGTAGTATATTATGGACTTTCATTAAATACTGGAAAACTAAATGGAAATCCTTATTTTATCATTTTCCTCATGGGCGTTGTTGAAATGCCGAGTTACGTGATTATAATGTATTATTTAGACAAAGTTGGTCACAGAGCTCTTATCAGCGCAATGATGTTATTAGGTGGTATATCTTGCTTGGTAGTCGTTGCTCTCCCACATGGATCCACATCAGCGACAGGCGTTGTAATGGTGGGCAAGCTATTTATATCGGGATCATATTCTATCATATATAAGTATTCAGCAGAGCTATTTCCAACCGTTGTACGAAGCTCAGGTGTAGGCCTTGGAAGTATGTGTGCAAGTGTGTCTGGAGCTTTAACTCCCCTTATAAGCCTACTAGATACGTTAAATCCAAAAATTCCTACTATAATTTTCGGGTTTTTGGCTTTACTGTCAGGTTTTTCAACATTCTTTCTCCCTGAAACTCTTGGACGTGAACTACCACAGTCCATTGAAGATGGGGAAAAATTCGGCTTAGGTGATACGTGTTTTACTAATTGTAGCGGTAGAAGAATGAGTAACGAATCTATAGACATTCCTGAAACAATGCTTCCTTTAGATGTAAAGAAATCGTAGTTGCATTTGAGTACAATTATACAACTTTTAGTTGACAGTACTTAAAAAAATTGTCTAAATTTTAAAGTAGTGGTTAGAGCTTTTTGGTTTATTTGGCTTCTATAATTGAAATTGACATTTTTAAATTTTTTAAAACCAAGTTGAAATGATTATTAAATTGTAAAAACCAAGATGAAAAATGCTAACCAACTTGTTATAAGCCAGGTTATCCGCGAATCGTTTAAAGCCATGTTATTTGTATACGTAGATTCTCTACAGCCTATTACTATGGGTGATGTAATAGATATAGCTAATACATTTTTTTTCTCATTTTATAGAGTATCTTTCGAAAAATATATCATTAAGTAGAGCAAATGATGGAGCTTAAATTTGGGGTATTTTAATTTTTGCAGCATTAAGGCACTTGCACATTGCAAGATAAAACTTGTTTTTTTCTTCTCTTTAGCTTGCTCTAAAAGATGTGTCTGTTTAGTTAAAGAGATTTATGTTTTTCATTTTTTGGGTGGGTAATTTCTAGATGGTTATTATTTATAATCTTGTTTTAAATCTTTTATATTTAATGCGAGTCTATAGATCAATCATTATTTTCTATATATTATATAATCGTTTTAGAGCGAAGTAAGATAAGGTGTTTAAAATAAAATTGATAAATGCAAAGAATTTTAATAATTTATTGTTGATATCGAAGCAGATTCATGACGTTTTTATTATAACAGGTTGACACGTCATTGCCATCCTCTTTATCAAAAGGTTTTAGCTCTTTACAATCATAGTAAAATTGACAAATCTCATTTATTGTAACCTTCTCAAATTGATGCCTTATATAGAACGACACGAATGAATTGAATAATTTTTGCTGATCGTGTAAGAAGAACATCTCAGACGCTGACGTGATGTCTACGCTTGTCTACGATTCTAGAAGAACTAAGAGGTCATAAGAACCTGGTCGGCAAATCAGCGGAAGATTTATCATTGACTGAAAAGAAAAATAGACAAATCCTTTTTAATACTATGAATTGTGTTGGTGAAAAGTGCCTTTCGGATTAAATTTATTGCTCCTTCTATAGGAACATACAATCGCTTTTGGCATACAGAATTCTAGTGCGTAATTGAGTAGCAGAATAGTTTTAAGGTAATAATAACAATGCGTAAAATTGTCTAGTCAATTTCGATTTGAAAACATTAGACTGGATGATATTTTTATAATTTAGTTAAAATTTAGATAAGGCTCATAATGTTTATATATGTTAGGTAATTATTATACTGGTTTAACACGTTTCCATAATTTTTTGTCAGCCATATTCGCACTTAAAAATTAATATTCATATTGTTTTTCTCTTATACAGCACAATTAAGGAAGCTAATAGTGGGACTGAGGTTATAAAAATCTCTGATGCATATCTCGAATATAAACAGGATTCCAGAAATTTCTACTTTATAATATTTAAGCGTTTAATTCTTTGCAAATGTAATACCGATGTGTGTAGGTAGGTAAAGTAAATGCAACGAATTAAATTTATATCAATTTATATATCATGTAAATTGTCTACGTTTTTCTTAGGCAATTTAATAGATACACATATTTCGATAAATCATTGCGAAAAAACTTTACACTTTAAACTGTAGAGTTTTATTGATACTTATGTGTAAAAATCGTTGTAAAGTTGTTAAGCTGTACAGTTTTTTCGCAACAATTTAACTGTACAGTTTTATCGCAATGATTTATCAAAACGTGTGTAGTGGCTATTAGTTTTACTTTATATTAGAATATTTTTAATGTGTTCAAATGAAAGGCTTTTTTATTTGTTAGATAAGTTTTGTAATTACTAGATAGGGATCATCCATAAATTAGGTCACGCGTTAAATGCGGAGGGGTATCACCGAAATGTGAAATTGTGTGACAACGGGTAGGATGGCGTCAAAAGCTGCCAGATGTCTAATGTCAAAATTTTGTTTTTTTTTTGTCCTTTATTAACATAATAAATAAAGGGTATCTTCCGATATACACTGCGAGTACTGATCAGTGCGCGCGCTGGTGATAAAATCGTTCCGTTATACACAATCGGTATACTGCCACAGTAGCCTATGGTAATATATGACGTCATAAATAGTCGCCATTATTGTACTGTGAGCAGTGGCGCTTTCGAGCCACAGTGCAGCAGTGGTTAAAAATCGTAAAATTCGTGTAACTCAATTTATGGATGTCCTCTTATGTCGCTTTAGGCAAACCCGTATATTTAGCATACCTAGTCGCTATTATGTGGAAGTTAAAAACTGAAACAAAAAGTCTAATTGAAGTGACCAAATAATATAGTCAAAATCAAAAACTTTTTATTGTTGAAATTACATCTATCGATTAGAATCATATTTATATGTATAAATAAAAATATTTCCTTATCAGATACCAAAATCTTTATGAACATTACAATATTATTACTACTCCGCTTAATTTACATATTACTGAAATGCTCCAAGGATTTTAATGTGATATAAAGACTTCCATATAAGATAATATTACATATACCCAGTGCTAGACGCCTACAGAAGAAAAAAAAGTTTTTATTTAAAAGTTCTTATATTCTTAAAAAAAAATGATAATGATGTATTTTATTCCAGTAAAAGTCCATCCATAAAATACGTCACCCGGGAAGTGAGGGGAGGGGGGGGGGAGTTAAATATCGTATAATTCTTGTGACGTGCTTTATGAATTAACTCTAATATTTGATGACAAAATAAACTAGTCCTTCGTAATATTTTTTAAAATTTTAAAAGGTTTTATAACTTGTTTATAGAATCAGTCGTTACTCTGTGGAAATCACTGAATAATTTAAACAAAAATTGGCGCAACGCATATATTTCATAAGTCAACCCGCAATTGCAATCACAGCATTTTTTTTTGTTATTAATGTTATCACGTTTTCTTTTTTTTTTTTCTTTTTTTACGACGATTAGTAATAGGTCTTACACAAATCACGCGTCTTTACGTAAATTATTCGACTGAGCAATTATTATAATTACAAGACACTCAATAGTACCATTATCCTTTGTTGCTGTAATGCTTTTGTTTGCGACTTCAAATCGCCTGCTAATTTACGTATACATTTAAGAAAATAAGACTATAAACATACGTAAAATTCATATATATATATGTAGACATATGTGACGTGTAATCCCATTTTTAAATATACACTTTATATAGTTTATAATAATATACATTTTATACTATAATAAGTAATCTTATAATATACAAACATTAAATATATTATTTTAATATTATGAGATGACTGTTATGTGAGGTGATTTAAAACTTATAGTAGCTTAGTTATTAAAAGGAAGATTTTTATTGCGTTTAGATTTTTTACTACAATATCTTTATTAATAAAGAATATTTAACATTATTGTTTTTTTTTTCATTTCTTACATTATTTTTTTCTATTTTATATATCCGCACCGTATTTACATACGACAGAAAATATATATGTATGAGTTATATTTTTTATGTTCTTAATCTTAATTACTTAATTAAAGTTATATTACGATTTATTTCGAATATAATTCCTCGCGGCTAATTTTCGTATGCATATTAATAAATTGCTTTACATAAAAATTTCATTTGGCCTTGGCTTAGATATACAATCTCATTCTCTCTTTATTTTTAATATTTCTTTATTTAATGCCTGGAAGAAATAAAACAAATGCATAATTTATGAAACAGACAGCTACATTTTGTCAAGCTTTTAGTCTATACTATAGTTTTTTGAAAAAAAAAATCGAAGTCTATTACAACTTAATACTTTAAAGATTTATTGTATATAATGAAGATTGAAGATTATTTTTCAACATTATGTAACCGTGTAAATGAACCATTAATTTGAAACTTACAGTGATAAAATTATATAAAAATCAATCGTTCTTAGTTAGTCTCGCTAAAACTCGTAAACGTTTTTATTCATTCCCCTTATTTCAGAGAAGTTTTAATAGAAAAGAATATTCGAAAGGTAATTTAAAAATACTGAAAAATCCACATTTGTTCGATACTTCAAAATACTTTATATAGACGACGCGGAAGTTCCGACTAGATCTTTTGACTCAGGTGCCATGTAAAATTATTATTTCACTAGCGGACCCGGCAGACAATGTCCTGCCCGAATGTTGGGCTACTTACTATTTACCTCTATTATCCTATATCCTCGTTCCCGTTCCCGTATTATTAGAAATAACGAATACGTATCATTTCTGCTTTGTGCAGCGCTGATAAAGCGCAAATTGACTCTTTGACGTTAGGAACACACCCACATAACGCTAGACAACAACGAGTGCTTATAATTTAATATGAACTTTTTTGAATAGCAATAAAGTTCCAACTGACTCTACTCTACTGGTAAAAGAAAAGGGCTGTTTTTAAGGTTTTCCCGGAAATTATTCGAATTTTTCTCGCCGTAAAAATCATCCTTGGACTTCAACGAACATGTAAAAAAAACAATTGGTAAAATTGGTCCAGGCATTGTTGAGTTATTCGCTTACCAATACATTTTGCGATTCATTTTTATATATATGGATATAGATAAAACATTTGGTCAGTGTCACATAATTTGCAAAATACAAAGAATAATGGTTAATTGGCTAGTAAGAGACAAGCCTAAATTCGGGCAAGATACCGTCTGTCGGGTCGGCTAGTTGGGAATAAAAGAAAGCATTATAAATTGTTCATAAACCTAACCTGCGCCTTGTACACACAGTAATTTTTTAATAACGAGAAGTTATTAAAAATTTACAATTATTATTCACCACTCCTACAGATGTACTTAAAGATAACAAATGAATAGGGTATCTCTTTATTGGCAATTAACAAAAATGTGATAAAATTAAATATTATATAAAGATTAGTCTTTAATCTGAGGATTCATTTATCTTTTTATCTATCGAAATTCTGGTGTTAAAGATAAAAGAATTAAATGACTAATTTCTCGTTTCCACGCGGAATGATAATCTTGTTTCAATATCAGTAATTTTTACAAAGAAAGGAACAATAAATAGTAAGATACTAAAATATAGCAAATCGTATAGAGAGTCGAATTTCTAAGCATTCCAGGGATTCACCATGCTTTGGAAAAAGATAATCGCTGTTAAATAATTCGGAATAATTCCGCATTAATTTTCTTACCAAAATGTTGCGGAATGTAGTTTTAGTGTTTGTAATATTTGTAAAACTGGCGCATAGTTTTTCAGCCATCATCACTAGACGTGACAGCATTGCCGCCATTTCACGCCGATCTCATGTGAGAAAGAGGTACTAGTATCCGGACGCGCCGGTATAGTGGCTGATATGATAATGAAGAATACCCGTGGTTCCATGATATTGCATTAAAATTGTGAAAATTATTTAACCAAGAAAATGTTGGCCTACAAGTATGCACACATTTTCCGAAAACAACTCGTATATTACTCCAAAATGAAGACAAAATTCTCGCACAGATTCGTACCCAGCTCATTCGAAATGCGGAAACAAAATAATTACATCGCGTCTGCACTCCGGCGAGATATTAATGTGCCTAATAAATTACAAGCTCTGGTCTGTTTGTGGCTTCCTGTAATTTCTGCGGTATGCTGAAAAAACTGACTCTTTAACTTTAAGCAAGACTCTTATTCGTTATTTACCTAGTCCACAAAAGTTTATTTATTACTTATAATTCCAAACTAGAAAATAAAAGTTATGATTAGAAATTACAAGCACTGGTTTGTTTGTAGCTTCCTGTAATTTCTGAGGTAGGCTAAAAACAAACTGACTGTTTTACTTTAAGCAAGATATTTTTTGGTACTTTACTCTGTCCATAAAAAAATTTAAGAGTTTAAGACTCTAATTTTTAATTTACGAGTTTTGCTGAAAATCTACACTAGATATACTTTTTTAGAAATTATAAGCCGTGGAATGTTTGTGGCTTCCAGTAATTTCTGTGAAACACTTTTATTTCTTAATTTGCTTTCACAGTTTTTCAAAGGCCAAAGTTGTTATGTAGTACAAGAACAGAACAAGTGAATTGAAATCTTTAATATAGCCGTGTTGCACACAATATCTTTGGTTAAAACTGTATACATTTTATTTGGTAATAAATTCGTACCAGAAATCTCGGGAGGTGTAGCAATAAGTCTGTATTACTTGAAGAGATCTGTGGTTTGGATGTTAGATATAAGAATGTCTAGACTCTACTAGGTTGAAAATAAACCTTAATCTCGTTTCTTGTCGAACAACGTTGTTTAGTACTTGATAAAATTAATCTTCTTTCTTCAGTTCGTTTAGATATAATTGCTCTTTTGTGATCAGATATTTGAACAAATATGTGATGTTGTAGATCATATGTATGTAAGCAAAGAAGTTCCTAATGTGATGTGTGTGTTATAATAAATGATATTTATTAGTTGGATTGAGAACTTCCTTTCTTTCAATGTACATATGTTACTTATAATTTTCTGAATATTATTTACTTTGCAACATCACCGTGCGTTCCATAACAGGAGTATTAGATTATTTATTATTTATACGCTTTATTGTACACCACAAAAGAAACTAACACATAAGAAAGTAACATACAGCAAGAAAAGAAGTACAAAAGACGGTGTTATCGCTGAAGAACGATTTCTTCCTCACAACCAAAATTTAGATGTGGGGAAGAAATCCGCAGAGCTGAAGTGGGAGTGGGCTGGGCATGTGGCAAGGATGGACCCGCAAAGGTAGGCCAATGTTAGGACAGTATGGACTCCCATCAGTGGCCGCCGATAACCAGGTAGGCCGAGGAAGATGTAGTGCCTGATCCCACTGAACACAAAATGCACGATGGTACAAAGATTGCACGAAAAAGTACAGGTTTTAGAATTATTCACTCTCTATTAGTTCACAATCATACTAATCCCACTAAAACAACTACGAGTTACGAGTAGACCAAATAGTAAAAAAAAATCTATAGTTACAAGCAGAAGTCAATATTACCTGTCATATATTAAAAGGTACTAACAAAATTGTATTATTCTGACGTAAATTGTTCAAGGTTGTTACGGTTAGATGCAAAATTGAGAGTGTTGATGCCTCTGTCTCCCCACCCTCCCCCCTCCCGGTGACGCTGTCGAGGCCAATAGGGCCAACAGCAAGAACCACACAAAAATAAACTTCGTCTTGTGCAAATAAAATAGTACACACATTCCTTCACATACTCCTCTACACTTACACATCTTCACATAAACATTTAAACTTTATACACTAAATGTACTTTTCACAGAACTTATTTTAATTTAAATTCTTTTTTTAATATTGTTGTCTTCACTTAAGAAAAATTTTAATTTTACCTATATTCCGGAAGAGGGTCATGATATGCACGCACAATGGTCACCATAAAGTGACTGAGTGCGGAAAAACAGCCCGCGAAGAAGAAGAAGAAGAGGGTCATGATAACTGTTACAAAGTTATAACTTTTACATTATCATCGTTGCCATTCAATATTGTACGTCTAGTTTTCTTCAATTAAATAAATTTTCATTTTCACAAAAATGTGTGGTTTAGGTTTTTTTTTTAAAGAATATTAGGAATACTTTTTATATAGAAATACTATGTGGGGAAGTAAATAAAGCACGTTTCTTTCTTCCACATATTTATGTACAATATTTATACAGATATTTACTAGAGATCACACTGTTAATTTTATCTTAGTATTGTTGCTAAGGTAACGGCCGAATGTCTCAAATCACGCATGCGCGTTCACACTTATTTCAAAATTCAAAAATACATGTTTTTAATAAGCGGCCTGATATATCCACGTCTAATACTCCCCTTTTCCCCTCCTATTAAGTTTAAATTAAAAGCTAAGGGTGTGACAATACCCCAACGGCGGTGGGGCTTTAACCAGGTACCTTGCGGATTTCAGTCCATACCTTATACCGTTGAGCTAATGAGGCTAAAAGATTGCTAGATTTGAATCGAGTTTAGCCCGACCAATATTCTTTATTTCGCCCAATTCGTCAGTCGTATCGTGTAAAGGAGCCGTTATAAAACACGTGACATATCTCAGTTTTCAATGCTACGTATAAAATAAATACGAGGCATATTACGGTTAAGCGATCGGATCTTTGTTTATATTTATTATTATATATTATAACAATATTGCAGTGACATAACATAGTAAAACAAAGAAATGTAAAATTATTTACTCTTTTAATAAATAATGCTAGCTATACCCCGCGACATAGTGTGATTTTAGTGTTTTAGTTAAATTTTGAGTGTTTGTATTTTTTTGTGCGGAACCCTACTTGTTTATCTAAAACTAAAGCTGCCTATGTTACTCCTTGCAACATCCACTGCTATCTGCCACTGAAGGTCCCGTCCAAATCGGTCCTGCCATCTCGTAGATTACTGGGAACAAACAGACAGACAATTTTTTTTTAACTTGCGCTTTTATTACAGGTAACGATGTCTGTCTACATGAATATAACTGTATTTACGAATATATTGTCAGTAAAAATAAAAATTTCGATTTGACCCTATACTTATATAGGAAAAACGCAAGTTAAAAAGTACGTCTGTCTGTTTTTTCCGAGTAATCTCCGAAACGGCTGGACCGATTACGATGAGACCTTCACTGGCAAATACCTGATATTGCAAGGAGTAACGTAGACTGCTTCAATTTTTGAAAATAATTATGGTTCCGCACAAAAAAGTAAAAAACCTCTAAAATTTTACAAAATCACTGACGTCGCGGGAAACAGCTAGTATAGTTTATACATACGAAGCATGCGCATGCATATTTTTTTGCATGTCACGGTTATAATATTAGTTCTTATATCAAACAAATTACTGTTTGCCATGTTGGTAATCGTAAATAAATGTAGTTTTTTTATATAATTGGGTTAAAATAACTTACCTAGCGGCTAAGATTTTCCTAAATGAAGGTATAAAAGTCAATTTGAATATTTTGCTGTTCGAGACTACTAGTAGACCCGGCAGACGTTGTCCAGCGAATGTTGGGCCGCTTACTGTCCCCGTCCCCGTCCCCGTCCCCGTCCCCGTCCCAACTCGTCATTAAGGGCCGGCAGCGCATCTGCTGGCCTTCTAGTCGTGCAGATGTCCATGGGCGCCGGTAGGCACTTTGGTGCCTGCTCGTCTGCTCGTCTGCTCCCTTGTAATAATAAAAATTTAAAAAAAATAGTGGGCACGCAGAAGAGGTGTGTTTGTAAAAATGTCAACATACCTTAGAGATGTTTCTGTAATTGTTAAAATGATTTAAGACTATTTAATAATTTATACTATAAGATACGAATAGTACGCTTGCAGTTTAATGTTTAACTTTAAAGTATTTCTCAATAGGTGATTTTTTGTAATTCTTTTGACAAATAAAGAACTTAAACCAGAAAAGAAACCGGGCTTCAGAAAAAAATTGAGAAACGCTTACGTAACGCGTTATTCAAAGCGCGCGACGATAAAAATCTTTTAATGATTTATTAAGCGATTCAAGTTCATTCAAATATTTATAGAATTTGTTAATAATGACAAATTATTAAGTAACATATTAAGTGAACGATTTTATACGGATTAGGTATCTATATATTTATTTAAATTAATTATCTTTTAAAGGGCAATTAATAACTTTAACTACAAAGATTATATCATATAAGCTTCGGAATATTTTTTCTAAATGTATACAAACGGCCGATAGATAAATTGATTTCTTGTATAATTTATTCCTTTTTTAGGGTCCCGTAGTAATACAAGGAACCCTTATAATTTCGCTCTGTCGGTCAGTCCGTCCGTCTGTCTGCCCGTAAGATGGTTCTCCCACCAGCAGTTCCAAACTATTAGACGTACAGACTTTATATTTTCCATGTTGATAGAATATGCTAAAAACTCATTGGGAAAATTATTCTGAACGAAATCGGACAATAACTTTTGAAGTTATTTAACAAATACGTTCATAGCGTCACAGATACGGAACTCGTCTATATAAGCGTATCTTGACACGCTTTTGGCCGTTTTATTTTTCTCGTTAAGTATGACCACATGATTTGAAAAATCGATAGCATAAGCGAATAAGGGCGAACTCAAAACCGTATTATTAAAAGAGCTGCCTATAAAAAAAACCACCCGGATTTAGATCAAATGAATGTCTATATATTTTCTTACGTTTCGACAGAGGTTTAAGTCGTATCATTTTACTTGGTAACCAGTTTTAATATGGATTGGTGTAAACATGATTATCCTCGAGACATTTTCTGCTGACGTCAATGGCTGGAATCGTTAAGCTAGTATTCTATACATATATTAATATGTTATAGAAATACTTCTTTACAGCCGCTACACACGTTCCGATAAATCGTTGCGAAAAATTGTGCAGTTTAATCGACAACGATTTTTCATACACACGTATCGATAAAACCTGACAGTTTTTTCGCAACGATTTATCGAAACGTATGTAGCGGCTACATACGTTGTTGCGGTGGGAAATCCTGACGCACAAAATAATTGAAGTTTAATTCCAAACATTATCATATCTATTTGACTAGTTTAATAAATTTGGAACTTTATTATATAAAACAAGGGCAAAACTGGCTGGTATTTCCGACGGCAAGGGACATCTGTACCACCAGAAGGCTCGTAGGAACGTTGCCTGCCTCTAAGGACAGGTTCGGGCCACCAGGAACTCGCACAATCCGAACAAAACGCGACTACAATACCATGACTTGACGTGACACCATTGCCGCCACTTCACGCCGATCTTATGTGAGAAAGAGGCACTGGTACTCAGACGCGGTGGCCCAATTTGGCTACAGACCAAAAGGAATGCAAGCGTGGCGTTACCTCTAATTCGTTTATGCTAAGAGTGCCATGATATTTTCACCTTAGGGAGCCAATCCATCCTACGAGGACGCCATAGCTTATTTAGTGACCGACATTTGAGTCGATCGCTATGTCAAGCAGTCAATAAATGTGTGACCCATTCTAAAATTTCTCCGAATATACGACCTCCTCCGTTTTTCGGACAACACGTAAAAATATAATGTTTATTAATATTGTTTTATCTAAGGTTATGACAATGTCAGGAATGCGGAATTTTGAAATTTGCAGCTTATTTTCTATGGGATATGTATGAATAATTTGAATTAAATATGGCTCAAAAATTGTGAATGTTTCTCCTCAAAATTTATTGTCCAAAATTAAAAATTTTCATTTTCTCTTTTAATTTTTTAATAATTAGTTTAATAAATAAAATACCAGCATAGTCGACTTACGGTAAGTTATTTAATAATCATTGCATAATATTAAGGTAAGTTAAACCTAAGGCATCCCATAGACCTACAATAACATTGAACAATAAGATTGACTGACACTCTGAATCCAAGCGATCAATTATATTGCACAATAATGTGGATAGCGCAATATTTATATTATAATAACCTAACTTTCAGATTTTCTGTTTTTCTGCCTTTTATCGCGCGCAAGTGTAGGTATTCCTCGTCAAAACATAAACATAAACTGAAAAAGTAAAGCCGAACAATGACCTCACAAGATACAGTAGAAAAATGATGCTATAAAAATAAACACGCTCAAACTTTCGTTCAATCATTGGACAATCTTTAATGATAATACAATCAATAATATTGCACAATAAGTGTTCAAAATTCGAATTAGTTCGACGAGCGTCAGCCTATATTCTAAAATAATACGTTCACTAAGTCACAGGCTGTATGCTGCACGCTCGTTGCCTTTTTATGTCAAAATGAAATAAATGAAAAATTATATTAAGATTTGGTGGGAATTGAAAACAAGTAAACACGGTGCTGATTTTAGATATATCTAAAATATTACTAAGAGGATAGACTCGCAAGATTGTTCATATGTATTTATTAAATAAATTAGATCATATAATAAGTGATAATATAATTGACCGTTTAGGGAACGCCTTAAAGTAATATTGAAATGGGGATTGGCATTAAAGACGAAGTTTGCTTAAGATGTAAAAGAGCAAAGAAAAAAGAATTACCACTTCGTGGCCATGAAAAAAAGTACATACTGGTTACCCACGATGCTTATCGTTGCGCAGAAAGAAACCAGACTGAATTTTTCCTCGGGCTTTTTGGGCAAGATCCAACATGCAACAAGATTCTGATCGTTTTTTGGCTAAATTTGGAACAATGGACGCAACTTCGCGACGACTTGAAATACTTAAACTTCTTCTGATATTAAATTTGTTTTTGTCTCCAGATTTTAAAAAGGAGGTTTGGCTGGTTGGCAAATCTTACTGCGGCAATATTTTAAAACATTATTCACATATATAAAAAAATAATATCGTATTAATTTACATATTTATTTTACTGCAAATACGACGAAATATAGTACGACAATGGCAATTACACTAAAATATTAACATTGATGTCCCTTTAAAAAGTGTAAAGATAAAAAATGACAATTAAAAAAAAATCGCAATGAATAAACAAGAAAACAAATAAAATAAAAACTCGAATTATACGTTACAAAAAATAAATAAATAACAAAATAATTGAATGGTGAAAATATTTGATAAAAATATAAATATAAAAAATATCTGATTTTGAACAATTTGCGCGATAATAAATTTTGTTCTAAATTATTATGAGATGTTTTTATGTATTATTACTTGGGACCCAGATATTATTATCTCAAACCAAAGATCAAAAAATTGGATCTTTATGTAGACTCTATATACAGATCCAATTATCCAATTTTCTTTAGAGATACGTTTTTGGTAGCTTTATCCGGTTCTAGTACCAGGGCCCACTTAGATTGCATAGGCTGCAGGGCTAGTTAAAATCACCTACTGCCGTGTGACGTCATCCTCGGAACCCCCATAATCTCTACAATCTCAAGACCACTGTGTTACGTGTCTTCCGAAACAGGTAGAACATCAGATACCACACGTTTCGAGTTTGTCTGAATGCAAGTACGTACCACCTCAAAAAGCATATTTTATTCAAGTAGACTTCTACGAGGCCGCTCTCGCCTATGTCCGGGATTGGGGAGTCAGAAATAAGCTTAAATTCGCCCCACAAAAAACCAAGGCGATGGTTATAACTCGGAAGTTAAAGTATGACTCCCCAATCCTGAGCATGGGCGGGATAGGCGTTGACCTGACCTCAGAAATTAAATTACTTGGACTTATAATTGACAAAAACTTGACGTTCAACGCGCACGTGACCAGGACTTGTGGCAGGGTGCATGGCATTTACAGACAGTTGGCTAGAGCAGCCAGAACAAGCTGGGGTTTAAACCCCCAAATTATTAAGACCATATATACTGCTGTAATTGAGCCAATTGTACTATATGCCGCAAGCGCCTGGGCACCTGCCGCCAACAAGCTAGGAGTCCGCAAACAACTGAATGCCATCCAGAGAGGTTTTGCGCAAAAAATCATTCGGGCATACCGAACTGTCTCTTTAAACTCGGCACTCGTGTTGGCTGGAATACTCCCCCTCGATTTGCGTGTCAAAGAGGTGGCAGGTTTATACGAAGCAAAGAGAGGGGCATTCCAGCCGAGTTTGAGAGACAGGGAGGTAGAGGCTCGTGTGGATTTTAGGAAGCTGGATCACCCAGCTAAACGCATGGAAATCCAATATGTAAGCCTGGTGGACAATGAACACCACGACTTTAACAGTCGTGAGGTACATATTTTTACGGACGGGAGTAAGATTGAGGGCAAAGTTGGGGCCGCGCTATCCTGGTGGGATGGCGGGGCCGAAACTAAAACCCTCAAACTTAAACTCGCCTCGTATTGCACGGTGTACCAGGCTGAACTATTGGCATTATGCAAAGCAACTTCTCTGGTGGCGGACAGTGTTTCCGCAAAGATATTTAATATCTACTCTGACTCAAGGTCCTCTCTTGAGTCGGTGGCGGGTCATTCTCTCCACCCGCTGAGCGCCAGGATAAGGGACAACCTGAAGGTCTGCTCCAATCAGGAGAAGAACGTCAGGTTGTTCTGGGTCAGGGCGCACATCGGATGGGAGGGAAATGAAAGGGCGGACTTCTTAGCAAAGGAGGCGGCACTGACGATGAAAACTAGACCCGACTACGACCTATGCCCCGTTTCATTCATCAAGCGAACGCTTAGGGCGGAGACCCTTGAAGAATGGAACGAGAGGTATAAGACAGGACAGACCGCTACTGTGACGAAACTCTTTTTCCCCGACGTAGAACTGGCATACGCTTACAACAGATCCCATGAGCCTTCAGCGTTGACGACTCAACTTTTCACGGGACACGGTGGGTTCTCCGAATACTTGCACCGCTTCAAGTGTAAGGATGACCCATCGTGTGCCTGTGAACCGGGGACAAGTGAGAGTATTATACACCTCATCTTAGACTGCCCAATAAACGCTGGAGATAGGACCGACTTAGAAATCATAACTGGACAGAAAATAAAAATAGATAACCTAAGCAACATAATTAAAAACAAGAAATACAATGAAACATTTTTAAATTTTTGTAAAAATGTAATTACAAGAGTAAACAAAAGAAATAAATAGACATAAGAAGTTGTTAAAATAGACAAATAACTAAAAATGGAACAAAGAATCTATGCTAGATAAATGTATAATATAATATACATACCCCTAGCATTTAATAAGTAATGTTAATAATTATCATTTGTATGATCACTAGAATTGTAAAGTTGTTTAGATAATAAAACCATGTTAGAAAATAAAATAAATACTAGATTAATACCAACCTTTGTATGTAAGTAAATAATTAAGAAATACTTGTAGCCCGGTAGCGCGCAGCAGTAGAATCAGCATCTGTAAAAGAACAACACATTTGTTAGTAGATAATAAAGTAAGATGACATATTAAGTAGAAATAATATTGTTAAAGAAACGTAGCTCTAAGAAGTAGTTCCATAATAGTAGATCTTAACTGTAGTAGTATGTAGAACGTCTGATGTAGATTGTCTCAGCATCTGAAAATAAGATACTCCATGTTTCGGAAGGCACGTGAGGCAGATGAGTCATGTTAGTCGAGAGATTGTGAGGGTTCCGGGGATGACGTGAGACGGCGTTCGGTCATCTTAACTCGCCTCACAGCCACGTTCTCGGCAATTTAAGAGGACCCTGTTACTAGACAGCCATAACGCTAGGAAGAAGAAAATAGATAATACCCAGGCTCGAGACGGGAATCGAACCTTCGACCCCTCGAAGCGGCACTGCAAACTAAGCCAAAGGGCCAGTCAAACTCCAAATTTTGGCACTCTCTCTAAGTCTACCAGAGGTTTGGATAGGTTATGTGTTAGTACCATCGCGTAGGTTCCGATGACTCGTAGGTCCGTGGGCGACAGTGGGTGTTTGCTTTAATGACATTAAGGTGTCTGTATCGGCCTTAAAATCTGTTATAACGGAATTATGGGCTAGGTGTATTTATTTATTAGGCTAATGATTAATCTATAATTCCTACCCTTTTTAAGATACATCTGTGATTCCTTTTCTTAAAAAAAAAAGATATATATATGTACATATATATATAAAAAAGCGATCACCAAACGCGAAATCTCGAAAATCGCGGAACTTCAAGGGTGAAATTTGTCAAGGAGGTATAGTTTATAATTAATAGATATCCGCTAAGATTTGATGGTATTAAATTAAGGAAGTCAATGGCTCTTATTATTTTACGTGGACACGTTAGGTACACTTATTAGGTATGTCTAATATTCCAGTTTTAATTAAAAGTTTAGGAGTGAGTGCGGACAATACCACAGCGAGAATTTGAACCGGGTACCTAACGGATTGCACTCCATCCTTTCTACTTTGTATGAAACATCTAACGCCACGTATCAAACCGTCTATGAGCGACTATGTAGCCACGCTATATGATATTATAAACTACATGTTACACTAGCTGTTCCCGCGACTTTGCCCGCGTAAAATTGCGAGAGCCCGAGAAAATCGTTATTTAGTGGTGTACTAAAAATAAATCACCTCCCTGCCAAATTTCATCTTAGTACATCCCGCGCTGTTCGAGATTTCATGTTAAGTGACCTTTTGTATGAATAGATACAAAACAGTGTGGCGATGTGTCGCCACACGCAAGTGACTCACTCTGTCACCACTTGGCTCGACAATCCCCGCATACTCTCGTCGCATTGAACTCATATACCTATAGAGTATACACCATCAGACATCACGACCGAAAAATTCAGGTGTCAGGTATGGAACCCTTCAATATAAGTGCCTTGACACGCTCTTGGTCACTTTATCTAATTTTCAGTTGGAACTTGTATGGCACAATATCTCCGTGGAACCAATTGCTAGCTTCGGTGATTCCTAGTAGAGGAAAGACGTCTCCCAAAGGTCGGTAGCGCATCTACGTGTCTTCGATCTCGAAATAAAATTGACCGCCTGTCTATGGGCCCCTTGAGATTGAAAAGACACACTCAAAAACACAAATGCATACAAAGAAATACCTGTCTATTTCGCGTCAATCTAGGACAATAGCCCAAATAGTCCCAAGGTCACTCACAAAACAGTTCAGAGGTCACTGGTCCTCGGATTGGCCAACAAATTCGTGTTAGTACAGTGATTGTATGTAAATTGGTCATCGGTGTCTCATCAACACAATGATTAGCGACTTACAATCTCTAACGAAGTTCTGCCAACCTGGTACTTGGTATTTTTTCAATAATTGTTTTAACCATCATCTCCAATCCAGAAGAGGTCGCAGCTTAGTGGCCGGCATTTAAGTTGATCGCTAGGTTAAGCTGTTCTCTCCGCCAGCTGATAAATTGGTGACTCGTTCTAAATCTTTTTTCAAATTCCCGAACTCCTCAGTGTTTCGGAAGGCACGTAAAACTGTGGACCCCGATGAATGTCACTGAGTGATAGTCGTGACAGAGTAGTTTGCAGGGGTTTCGAGGATGTCGTCAGACTGTAGTCTGCCATTTAGCCATTTTATCTCAGGTAAGAGATATTTGTCTCCTTCTTCTTTTTCCTAGCGGTAACCCCGTTGAATACCAGGGACCGCTTAGGTTGTAGAGGATGCGGCAGGTAAGAGATATTTATGTACATAAATAATTTCTTATCTGCCTGATTATCTACACTAATACTAGCGGACTCGACAGACGTTGTCCTACATATTTCAAATCGATACAGCCGTTTAGTTGCAGTATAAATAAATAAACTAGGTACCGACTGCCGCGCCATATGCCGGGCTGATTGGTGAATCTAAATCATCCAGCGCGCTACCCAAACGCACACACTAAATGCATTAAAATCGGTACAGCCGTTTAGAAGCTCAGTGACATATACACGTACAGTTCAATTGATGTAAAGCCGAAGAGTTTGAAAAAAGAGGTATATATATATAGTCCTATATAATAATTCTTTCAGTGTTTAATAGTCCATTTATCGAGGAAGGCTATAGGCTATATATTATCACTCTAAATTTTTTTCATCTAACGCTTAAGAAGTCGCAGGTCTACTTAGAAGAGGTCATCCATAGTTTATTGAACACGAATTTTACAATTTCTGGATTCATTACCTAAAACGAACTCGTATGTAGGATCTCTATGTTGTCCATCTGTCTCTCAAGACCCTTTTTCTCGGAACGCGTAGAGCTGTGAAGCTGAAATTAATTCCAAATACTGACGTCTGACGTCCCTAGATGCTGTATTAAAATCAACTCTCGAAGTGTACGCAATCGAAAGATATGGCCGTTTATGTCACAGTTCCCATACATTTGCAAAGGGAAAATGGTACTTATATGGTACTTCCTATTGCCCAGAATGATGAAATTTGGCAAGACGCGACATCTTGTAACATAAGTAAAAGAAAACATCCGAAAATGTCATAAAGCTTTTGACGCCCCCCTTAAACTTGTCACATATTTTATGGATGACCCCTTATATTCAGAATGAGATTATTTGTCCTATGCCTGTATATTTTTTATACCATTGAATATTATACAAACAAAATCCAGAGTTAGATCAACTCAAAAGAATGACATTTTTAAGCTTATGTTAACCATAAAACAAAACTGGGAATATATTCTCATTAGCCCTCCAGTTACGTTTTTTAATAGCCTGTGATATAATTGGGCATGCCCAACTAGACTTTAGCCTTGCACACTCGTTTGAACATTACAAGGTTCAGTTCAACATTCTATATGGACAACGAAGTTTTCTTATGTACATCCTTCCCTTCCATTTTAATTAAAGGTAGCGCTATCCTTACAGTCCTCTTGGTCTGCAACCTAATTGGGCATGCGCGTCCGGGTACCCGAACCTCTTTCTCAAATAAGATCAACGTGTAGTAGCGGCATAGTGATTGTATTGCTGTCGCGTTTCGTTCTATTTTGATTGTTTTCGCGATTCAACGCATCTGCGAGCCTTCTGGTGGGGCAGATGTATCTAGTCACCGCCTGCTCGTTTGTCCCTTGTAACATTAAGAAAATGTATTAAAACAATATGCATTTGTTTATCATTCGGCTATTACCTATAACGCATTAAGTTCCCTATCTTAGGAGCACACGACCGTGTGTATATAGTCCTATATAATAATGTATATCCGGCCTTACCTTCCACTCATTTAAAATTGCCAGCCTAGTATGTGCTGTCAATAAAAGGTTATTTTAATTATAAACAGGAACAATAGTAGAGTTAAGCACCAGCAACGACAATGACTCGTGCGAAGTGGGCACGGGGGTGGCGAAATGTCGAGTCAAATTCGGCGATGGCACCCAGGCGTGGGCGCCGGTGTCGTCCCTCAAGTTGCTCAGCGCGCCGCCCGCGGACGACGGCAGGATCATGTGCGTGGTGTGCAAGAGGCGCGAGGGCCCGGCCGCGAGTCCTGCCGCCAACGCCAACCCCCCTGCAACATCACAAACTCTCAACCTTTACCTCTTTGAAATATTATAATTTAAATGTTAAAATATTTTTGGTGTACACACCCACCTGGAACACTGATTGTTACCTATTTTGTAAATTGTTATGTGTGTGCACTGTTGGTGTCCCATATCAATAAAATAAAATAAATGAATAAAAAAAAACAGCAGTAAACTTACGCGTAACATGTTATAATTATATTATATTATATATATTATAATTTCTTAATGCGTAATATTGTGGAACGACCGCAAACGGAATAGCCAAGAGGCTCGGCGTGTAATCGATCATCTCCGACGTGTGATGAATAATGGAGTGTGCGATTTAATATTGATAAACCCGCCGTCGCTGATATAAGTAAAAAATACCCATTATAGCGCTAATGTAAAACTTGTTAAGAACTTTTAGGGTTCCTCGGTACCTCGAAAGGTAAAAGGCAGCCCTTTCATGGTCACTTTTAAGTATACGCAATAAAAAGATATGGCTGTTTATATCGCATTTTCCATCCCAGTACATTCGCAAGGGGAATCAAAACTTATAGGCTACTTCCCGTTGACCTACAATCATGAAATCTGGCAAAAAGCTGTATCTTGAACTACGAGTATAGGAAAAATTCTAATAACCGGAAATATAGCACCAAAAGGTGCGATGACTTTGTTAAGTTAAAATAAATCTTTTGAAAAGTATAAATGAAATAACCTGATAAAGTATTACGTGACGGTACGAAACCCTTAGTGCGTTAGTACAAGCGATACTCGCCCGGTTTGCTACTTGCTACTGACAATGGTCAGAACCTCGATATACTAGACGAGTGGACTGAAAACAACGAGGGTATGTCTTTCTGTCCCTAATTTTTTTGGAATACCGTTGCATTCACTCTTTGTGGAAGCCGTAATTATTATCGGGCATGTTTAAACTATTCTTAGTATTAAAAAGTGTTGTACTTTGTATGTTTGGGTTTGAAAAAACAGATAAATATATTTTAAATATCATATAAATTTTTCAAAAGCTGTTGCTAATTATGTATCTAATATTGCGATATTGTCTTTAATTGTATGAGGGAACGAATGTTTTGAAAATGTGTTGAATGTGAGAAAATCTTGACCATAAATCTTATATATAACACGAAAATCATCTTAGCATATAGCCCTCATTCGCAGGACAGCTTTTTTAACGTGCGTTAAAAAAAATGTTCAAAAGAGAACATATGGATTCTCAAGTATATATTCAGGCGACAGCTTTATTATAAAGCGACGTTTATTTGTAGAGCAAAGTTCTATTTTCAATGTTATAACTGTAGCTATACGCAATATTTTCGTATGGACGGCGCTAAATAAGTGCCAACGCCGAGATTTAACGCAAAGCTGGTTTAACTCGTGCGAATGAGGGCTACTGATTGTTAAAAGTGTGTTGCGACATCATGAGTGACATGATGAGTGTGACACGATGACACACGTGTAGTATTTTTGGAATAAATTTGTATAAACTAAAATGATATATAATCATCTCAGTCATGTATTGAGATGTCGCTCACAAATCACAGCTAGACATTCGATGGTATGACTTGAAGTTTATATATGTATGACTATAAACATATGTATATTGTCTACGTTGTACACGCGGTGATTTATACGTCATCTCGTATTCGCATCTGACTCGGCACGTCATATATCAATCAGAGGCTGCCCATCAATCATAATATGAAGGCGAGTTTGTGCACTGATTTGGCTGAAGGTTTATATCAACGTGGACATTTTTGTACATATTTAAAAAATATATAACAATTATGACACTTTTTTATCTAGGAATATCATAAATAAATCTTAAAAAATAACTTTGAGAGCGTCAAGTTATAACGGGTATTATTTTTATACAGCTAGCACTTGGATATTAAATGTTCGGTACATCCCACGTAAAAACTTTTCCTGGAGCTGACTGTCACACTGATCACGTATTATTAGTAGCTTGAATATCCATACGCCTGAAAAAGCCAAGAAAGACTACACAACCACACCTTAAATACTTAACTTAATTTCTAAAAAATCTAATTTAGACCGAGAAAAATGTTCACCATTTGAATGTGGATTTGACCCTAAATCTATCCTTTCATATACTGGAATACAGGACACGCGGTAGAGGCTGCCAGACTTAACGGGGAAAATAAGATTATATACTATCCAGCCCAACTATTCAGTGGGAAACAAGGTAGGTATAACGCAGAAAAACTAATTCACATATCACAGATATTAAAACATATGATTGAGCAATTACATTCTACTCACAAAATTTTCAATTATTTGTAGGAAAACTATGAAACAAAAAAAAAACGAACACCGGCTACCCGGGGATCCCAACAGAAGTGGATACGAATCTTCATGGGTGTCGGTAACGGTGACGTCAAAGTCAAGCGTTCGATGACAATGACGCGAGTTTCACCCCTTTTATTCACTCAAAATTTATGCACATATACACAGTACACATATAGCTCATGGAAAGCGTTCGGTGACGATCATGCGTTTTTCCCCATCTCAAAAATGCCCTACTAAAGAAATTTTAATTTCAGAAATCCGTTGATTCGATCGCTAGATTGCCTGACTTTAAAATCGTTTGTATGTTTGTTACAGTGATGGGCCTCACGGTAGATTTGGAGAAGAAGTGGTTATACTGGCTGGTAAGGAGCTACGACGGCTCCGAACTGCATCGGGCACCCACGGCTGACCAGATACCTGCTGGCGTGAATGAGGTTTGTATTCGACGAATAACATTAGTAAACATCAGCACTAACTACCCATAGTTACAATAAGTGTATATGTCTTTTTTTATGGTTATAGAATTTAATACGGACAAAGGAATCATTAACCTCCGTTCTGGTGAAAACTGTATAACAGTAGACTGGTCTAATTACTAAATTAAGTAACTTACTCCATATTATAAGATCTTATGACATGATCTACATCAATCGTAATTATTTTATTTAATTAATCGTTCATAAGAGTATCAGTATTTGTGTATGAATACGTGAAGCGAAAAATTTAGGCACCATTTTACGAAAACTGCGCAGACGGAAGAGTATAAGATTTGGCACAATTGTAGGTCACATAGAGAAAGTGTCCGAATGCTAATATTTTTTTATAACATGCAATATTATTATATTAAGTTGTTAAAATAAAACCACGCGTACACCAATGCCAGACCATTTATACAATTTAAACACACACGGATGGTATCAAATCGTAATTGTGACAACAGTATATTATATTGTGAAATATTATTTTTCTGTTAATAGAACAATATACGTCGTTGTACGCAAAAAGGTTTGTGGGTGAATGTCGACCAGCCGACGATCTCTAGAAAAAATTAAGAGGTTTATTAGATTGTTATTTACTCAGCACAAATATTTTCACTCCTCAGGTATCAGGGTCTCTCGTGACTCGTTTATCGGGCACAGCAACTCTCGGGCCGCTGTGCTACTTCAGCGATAGGCTCGTTTGGGTTCAGGATGCGTCGAGGGCTGTGGTGTCCGACCTTGCGGGAAAGTACACAGCGGAGCTCATCTCCCGAGTACATGTTATTGCTGTGAGGGATCCCACTCTGCATAAAGATAGTGGTAAGGAGTTAATCTGTTACTTCTCCCAATGTAGTACTGAATACTAGTTGAACTGCAGAAATTATATTCAAATCAAGCTAAACGAACTCAACAGCATACACTCAGACTTTAAATTGCTGAGTACTAATATTTAACACTACCTGTTTCCCAGGACTTTGCCCGAATAAATTAAGAGATTTGTCATACATTTTTTTTATATTTTAATTTTCTTCGTGCTCAAATTACTTTGAGCAAATAGGAAAAGGAAATAACTATTTTGGAAATCGCCCGTAACAAACAGACAGATGAGAAAAAATGTTTTAGCTGCACAAACCTTGTCCTGATAATAAAGAACACAACAGAAAATGAATTATCAATTTTGGTGCAGTCGTTAGGAAGTTATACGCGTACATGTATTGTTTATGTCATTCACTATTCAATCATTTTAATATCTTGTGATGAGATTAATTTAATCTAACAGTAATTAAAATAATTATTTTCTCTTGAGAGTAGACAAGAATATTAAGATTTACTAGCTAGATAAGCATAACCTATTAGACTAACAGACATCTCAAGACAGATTTTAGCACCTTTATCAATAATTTACTGGTTATATTATTATTAAAACTACATTACAAAACATTAACATGACAACTATTTAAATATTTCATAAAAATATACTATAGCAATAATTTTAGTTTATTTAAAAGAGGTTATATGTCTTGAATAATTTTATAACCTTTATTGTAATTTATAGAAATATATTTTAATCTAAATATATGCATTTAGTAATTGATTTAAAATAAAGTGAAATTTCAACAGCCACATGACATTGGCTGGCTGAACGATACGGATGTGTTACAAGTTGTACGAAAGGGTGACGATGCCCTACATTTCACTAAAGAGCCTGTGGAAGTTGGCATAGAAGTAACACAAAAGATAGATTGGACAAGGAGGTTTGATCATATGCAACAGCATTCAGGTGGAAAAAGTTTATTATATACTTTTTTTTAACCGTAAATAGGAATAAGCAAAATTAAAATTAGATTTTTCAAATAATAAAATTTGAGTATTATAAGAAACTGAATGATCCTAGAATTTATATTTCCTACATATTATTCTGTTGTTAGCTTTCTAAGGTTTTGAATTGCCCTATAAAATATATTTTCTGTATGATGCATAGTTCCTTTTAATTAACTCTGTGACAGGAAATATCTATACCACATTTTGGAATTGTATATCAGAAAATGTAGAAAAAATCCATCATTTCATAACTAGTTGATTCTAAATATCAAAAACTGCCCGTGAATATTTGTGTTAATTCCTCTAAAATTGTACACATGTAAATAAATTACTGCATTTTTACAGTTCATTTCTGCTATGATATTTATTAGAAAGGTGTTTTGGCTAGTCTGCCTAGCACAATACTACCTATATATTTTAAATGTCATTACTAAATTGAATTTACTCTTTATTGATGAATTTACTTGCTCATACTAATCCATTTACCGAAAATGAAATAAGATTCGATTTTTCTTTGTAGTCAGCAAGATAGAAATAACCTTGTAAGTGATTAACAACTTAATAATCTCTTGTTAAATTAATTGAATTAATCATCTTTGAAAATAAATTTTAGGTCAGCATTTATTGTCAGCTATTCTTGAAAAAGAATATAATTTACCAACAACAAGTTGGTGGTTAGGTGCTGAAGAGTCTCATATTGAATTAGACTCAACGTGCATCAGTGAGGAAACAATAAAAGCTGTTGAAGATCGGTGCAATGTTCTCATACAAGCAGCTATACCTGTTACAGTTAAATTTTTTAAAGCTAACGATCCAGAACTTAACGAGGTAATTTTTTGGAAAGGTGGATAACCTCTAAATTTTTTAATGATTTATTCATTTAACATTATAAACAATTTTCACTATATAACCACTAGATGAAGGTCTTTATTGTTCCAGGCACATACAAGGGGACTGCCTAATGATTGTATGGATACGATTCGTGTTATTTACATTGGTGATATTGATGAAAACATGTGCTGTGGTACACATGTATCCAACTTGAGGTTACTTTATAATTATTCCATTTTTAAGGAGTTAAACTATGAAAACACTAGAATATGCAAAAGCTCTTTGTTTAAATGTTAATTAAAATATAAATAAAGACAATCAAAAGTCTAATTCAATTAGGCCTAAAAGTGTCAAGTTGTCGAGTGCTATGAATTTTTTTGACATCATTTAGATATTATCGCTTATTTATTTAAATAAGTATATTAGCGATGAAATGAAAACTAGCTATGAAACTTCACCTGCATGAATTCAGTTATATTTTAAGGATGTTCGATTTTATGTGCGGGATCCTAATTATTTTTCTAAAACTAAAGTAGCCTTTGTTATATCTTGTAACATAAGCCAGTGAAAGTGCTGTACAAATTGGCCCAGCCAAAAAATATTTTACCTTTTGTTTTTGTTATAGATGTTATATACTTAAATGGTCATATGCAATTAGTTAAAATGATTAATTTCGATGTTATAGACAATTTTATCTTTATGTATGATTGTTAAAAAATGTACACTAACCAATCCATGCTTTATTTTAATTTCATAGCCAACTTCAAGTAATAAAGTTATTAGGTGTTGAACCAGGTAAAAAGGCAAAACTGAACCTAAGGTTTCTAGTCGGAAATAGAGTAACAAGGACAATGCAAAGAATGTTGGACAGAGAAAAGTCACTCACAGTACTGTTGAAGTAAGTATTTATTTGGTCGCATTATTTTTCAGTAATTTCTAATTTACTAAATTTTTTATTTGTGTAGGGACTCTAATTATTTTGATGATCTTAGATTAAAAGTTATTTCTTAAAATCCCAATAAAATCGGATAGGCTTCCTTATTTATT
>JANCMC010044246.1:1571198-1647468 GCA_024363005.1 Charaxes varanes | reverse complement strand
CTAATTATTTTGATGATCTTAGATTAAAAGTTATTTCTTAAAATCCCAATAAAATCGGATAGGCTTCCTTATTTATTGGGAACAATGGACTTAAAGAAAGACTTGTTTTAAACTACATTGTTTAATTGTGATATTTTCTCTAGTTCTTTGACCTCCTTTTAGGATCAAATTAAGTTAGTTCTTGCATAAGCCATGTTTTTAATTTAATTGTTTAAAGTTTTTTTTATTATAATTAAATTGTAAGTTTTAAAATTAAGATAATTAAGTTTTCAATTAATTTTTAATTTATTAGGAAAGGTGTGATAATTTACAGTAGGTGTCATCCCCTATCAAGTCACTCTTTATAAAAAAATATAATTAGAACCAGTTTATAATACACTTATTTTTTTTTAAACCTAGTTTTTTTTAAGATTTAACCAAAAAAAAATACACAGAAATGGTGGTGATAAGTTTGTAAATTACAGGAATGAGCCAAGCAAACATGAGGAATTAGTTACAAAATTGCAAAGAAATCTAAAAGTTTCGAACAAAAATCTTCAAACAGTATTATCAGAATTGGCTGCTCTTGAAGTGGAAAGGATCAAGAATGCCAACCCTAAGCCAAAATATTTGTTTATGTTTAAAAAAGAAGCAACACCTGATTTTAACAGGGCCATTTGTAAGGGGTTAGAGGGTGAGGGATTGTTCATTTTCTTAGTTTCTGAAGAACCGGAAAAACCAAAAGAAGGACAAATAATTATTCAAGGGCCTGAGGAGTACTGTAATGCGTTGGGCCAACAGTAAGTATATATTTATTTAGAATATTAATTTTTGAAACAAAACTATTGTAGCAGTGATTGTACTTTATAATAATGTCCAACTTCTAGTTACAATAAATAACATTTACTGTATGCACTTTCCGTAGTATCCATATTTGTAAAAACATACAAGAGAAAAGAGAAATGGTTATATACAAATAATATCTTAAGGCTTCAGTATGAGGTTGACAAAATTTAGCTGAATTCAACCCTACAAAGACACAAGTTTGCACCTTCAACTCTAAAATGTCCCTCTTCATTGTGTATGCTTGTTTTTAAAACACTTCTGATTGCCTCAGCCAGCATTGGAATACTGAGAGTCAACATAAAGAGCGACGTTTAGTTCTGCAGTCTCTTAGAAAAGAAGGCCAAATTAACTTCTAAGAAACTTGGTGTCCTCAACACGGCAAAGCAGTACTTCATGCCGACCCACTACTTGCACCAAGGCGCGAGTTCGGCCTTACATGGAGTACTGCTGCCACCTTTGGGCGCCACAATTCAGCTCCTTCCTCTTGATTGCATTCAACGTAGAGCGGTCCGAATCGTCAGTGACCCAGCTTTTTCCTATCGGTTCAATCCTTTAGGATTGCAGAGAGATGTATGTTCACTCTGCATCTTTTACCGCATATGTCATGGGGAGTGTTCAGACTTATACCAGCAGCTGAATTCCACCACAGGACATTTCAACAAAATCTGAAATTTCACCCTCATCACCTTGATACCCTAAAGCCCACAACTGTGCGCTTTTCTATAAACTTCTCGCCTCGCACAATTTCTCTGTGGAATCAGTTACCAGCTTTTGTGTTTCACACCCAATATGACTTAGGGACCTTCAAGAAAAAAGCATACTCATTTCTCAAAGGCCTACAATGCATCTGTAAGACTTCTGGTTTTGCAGTTGTCCATGGGTCTGCTTTTTTCCCCTTGTTTTATAAAAAAAAACACACACTAATGTTATTAATACATATAATGGAGTATAATAATGTACATAATTTATATAAACTATACTGCTTAAGGCAAAACAATCGTAACTAACTTTCAGTAATTGGTTTAATACAAGTTTCTCTATTTATTTTATAGATTAACGGAAATCCTGAAGGGCAAAGGTGCATTTAAGCATGGTAAGTTTCAGGGAAAAGCTGGCGATTTGGGTGGTATCAATAAATGCAAGAAATTAATAGAAGATTACTTTAATCACCTGGAGAAATAACAAAACTAATACAGTTTGTTTTAAATAAATGCTTCTACTATATGATAGTTTCTTTCCTTAATATTAAATTCCTTACCATTAATAATAGAATAATATTATTCTTATATAATAAAATGTGAATATAAAATATTAAACTTAATATATGGCAATTGGTTATAAAGTTTGATATCTATTATTTGGTTCTGTAAAATTAGGTGTTTAAACAGAAAATTGTGTATGTTGGTGTCAACATACATATGTTTCTGAGTTGAGTCAATTTTAAATATCTATATATAATTTTTGAATGAAATATGAACCAATAAGATGTTGACTTAAATTAAATACTTTTATTATATAATATGATGGCTCCAATGTAAAGCATTGTAAGCCACATTTTGTCAATTTCACTTTTTTACTTTCCTCCCTCACTGCAGAGGATCGTGACTCCCAGAGTTTTTGGGTAAGTTGCTTCCATTGGTCACGTTTCGTTGCTTGATGGAGTGCAGAGATGACATGTATTTCTAGATGTTCAGAAATTGGTCCGACCACTTTTTGGGACTTCAGCCTCTAGGTCCTTTGCCGTCCATTTTTCCGGTCACTATCAGGCGGTCAAGATTGTCCGTAGTTCTTCGAGCGACATGACCACAGAATGTCTTATGTGCGTTGCGAACAGATTTTGGATAAGCGCTGAGCATTTAAAACACTCAAGTTCATATTGAGAACATAAAAAGCTGACAATGGCGAAACTGTGGCTTACGATATTTTATGTATGGAGAATTAACTAGCAGACAATAATTTTTTTATTTCTTTCGATTTAAAAACAGATTTTAATTACTGCATAATAATCTAAGAAAAAAAGTGATTACAAGTGAAAACCGATCGATTCACAACAAACAAATATCAATAGTAAGGAAGTACATTTTTATGATATTATCTTGTAACTCAATGCTGAACATTCAAGAAAATGACATTTTTAACAGACACTTCATGATAGAAATTTTATACCAATTCATAATACTAGTCAGTACCCACACTAATGAAAGACAACACAAATAAACATTCAAACCTTATCCAACCCTTATTCCAAATGCCTTAAAAAAATTCCTATTCCGAATCTTTATCTTTGCAATCGATTGAATTGGAAGCATTTATGCTTGCTATCAGTTTTTCTATTCCTAAATTAGTCCAGTCTTGGGACAGGTCATCGAGGTAGTTGTCAAAATCCACAAGGTCTTTCTGGACCTCTCTCTGGAGTAAATGAGACACTGTTTCCAATACATATGGAGACTCTGAAAAGGGAACAAATGATATTATATGTCTAGAATAATAATTATTAAATGCTTGCTGGTATTGTCTCGCATACTCACATCACAAGCTTCTAATTAAACCCTAATAATTACTCCTAACATTCTTTTTATTAAAAAAATGTGGTAAACATTAAATATGCGTGTTCAAATTATATGTTAATGTTTATTTCTTCTATGCCTTGGGAAGTAAGCTAGTAAATGTATAACGCAAATGGTGAATACTTGATTATTTCATTTTGTTCTTGATAAATTTTAAAAGTACTATTTTGTTCGAGACATTAAATATACTCTGTTTAAAGGTAATAAAATTGTAAATTCATTTTTAAGGTTATATAATGTATATAAATTTTACTTCAGTTCTTTGGTCTATCAATTATAAACTTTTTTTTAATTTATTAAATAACACTTACGAAAAAGAACTTTATTGGAATCCTTTAGTTTCCATTTTCCTTCACTAAATCTTACGCAAATTCTGCGGGGTACTTTTTATCAAATACATTTTTAATTATTTATTGTAATTTTAGTAACTTACTTTTGGATTCGACTTCGAACAACACTTCTTCGGCCCGGGATCAACGGTTAACGTCTTCAAGTTTTGTTCGCTGAAATTCCTCGGCATACCCAACCTTTGCTTCTCTGATTTGTCCTCCATTCTATCATCTGTTTTAGAAGAGCGTTTGGATGATCTTTCATCGGACTTCGCAAATTCATCAGCGGATAACCTGTCTTCCATTTTCTGATCATCCTGGTTGGGATTGTCGTTTTGACAGTCGCATGAATCTTTGGTGTTGACCTTTAACCGTTTCCTTCTCAATTGTGCCTCGTGCAGTTTCTGATTTGCTTTCGTCACGTATTCCTGGTACATGTCGTGTGTTATTTTCAGTTTGTTTTCGATCGCCAATTGCCAGACGCGACCTCTTATGGCGGGTGGGAGACCACTCCACCATAACTCCAAAGTTCGTTTTGCGTTTTTCCTGTAATAAAATATAAAAGTATATTTAGAGGAATACAAGGGCTACATACACTTATAATAATAGAGACATTTCATCACTTTTGTTAAAGGGAAAAATTGAAAATACATCAAAATTAAATACAAAAGCCTGGGTTGATTGGCCTAATTGGGAAAACTCTAAGTACTTTACGTAAAACAAGCTTGAGACCTTTAGTCCCTTCATTTGCTTCGAAAACAGCGTTTACCTGGAAAGTTTTTCGGGGGGTTTAAAAATTGGTCATTTTATAGATTTTGATGTGCTCTTTCCTAATTTTGACTTTGCCACCTCTTATTTCTGCCCCTCGCTCCACCATATGGGAAAAATTGCTTCTAAAAGTGTTTTTTTTTTTAAATATTCCGACTGTTTTCACTATAAAAACAGTTATACACAAAATTAATCTAGAGACGATTGATTACCTACAATTTAAGTATTTTTTATTTAAGTCAATAGTTTAGTCCTCTCGAACGAGCGTCGCAAAGTATACACCAAAATACATAAGTTTAGGTCGTTATATTTCTGAATTAAAAAAAAAAATATTTTAAACTAAACTATACTAATTATAGATTTGGGAACAGACTAACGAACCCCCGACGAGCAAGCGAAGCGCGAGGGCACCTACCTTTTCAAAGCTCCCGGAAAACGTACTAGGCAAAACTGATTGGACTACTTACGGTACCTATTTTTTTAAGAAATTAACTGTTACCTGTTCAAACAGGAAAACAGACTACTCGTAACTTGACGGAAAAATAACTGCCAAGCGACAAAGACACTGCATAAAATATTATTTAGAAATGGGTACACTTGTATACGACAATAACAATGACGAGTGCAAAGAAAATGTCAAAAAAACAATCGAACCCATACACAACACTGCCATTGTTCCGATCACAATACCTATAACCTGCTTCCATTACCGGGTGGCGGATTTGCTTTTGCGAGAAATAACGGATAGTTCGACGCTTTAAGTAAACTGCGGCTTTACAAGTATTTCACAAACACCGAGTCAAATTTTGCCAATTTTTTTTTGTTCCATAATATTACTCAATTCAACAAGAAAATAATGTTAGTCAATTTAACTTGAGCATATTGTAACTCAATTTAACATGAGAATAATGTTACTCAGTTCAACTTGAGAATAACGCTACTCAAGTCAACTTGAGTAGCATTATCCTCAAATGAAATTTCAGTTGATGATGTTTTTAGAGGATTACAGTTGTCAGATCGATGAGAGAAATGAGTAGTTTGGAAAATCCAAAGTGCACGCATCATAACGCTAATCTAAGAAGATGAGTTTTTAATTAATCTTATAATCTATAATAATACATAAAGCTGAAGAGTTTGTTTGTTTTGTTTGAACGCGCTAATCTCAGGAACTACTGGTTAGATTTGAAAAACTCTTTCAGTGTTAGATAGGCCATTTATCGTGGAAGGCTACAGGCCAAATTAAGACCAAATATAAGTCAAAAATTGATAAAAAAAATGGTGAATAAATGATCCAATATCAAATTAGGGATACGTACGCCAAAACCTCCAGTTTATGGACCCCAGATCGGAAACGACATCCCGGCAGGCCAAGAATGAGATGGAGGAATGACTTGGATCGTTATAATAGAGATTGACAACGCATAGCCTTAGACAGAACCTTATGAAAAGAGGGTAGGGAGGCCTTTGCCCTGCAGTGAGAAAAAGTAGGCTCTAAGTAATAACAAGGGGCAAACTGGCAGACGGCATTCACATGAGTGACTACCGACGCCCAGGGACAACTCCAACGCCAGAGGGCTCGCAGGTGCGTTATTTGAGAAATGAGTATGCTCTTTTCCTGAAGGTCCTTAAGTCGTATCGGTTAGGAAATACCGAAACCGCTAACTGATTTCGTAAAGGAATTATGTGAGATTAGCAGTTTCTAGAGTATCAACGGTTTAAGGGGGCATCGTCTGTCTTCTTAAGTTAAAATTTAAATTACCTCCTGTGCATAAATTTAAATTACCTCTGTAACAAAGAAAACGAACCTGGCGTTTACTGTCGCATGTATCGGACTTAACATAACTTTTTACATCACAAACTTTTGGTACGATTAGTGACCAGCAAATCATGGCTGCGTCCGGTGAGATCATCTCCTGACATACGTCGTATATCAAGTCAAATGTATTCAGGCATACTTTTACAGCATGAGAAAGGTGGTTTTCGCAACGAATATTCATTTTTCGTAGATATTTCAGCTGATATTTTTGACTCTCATCGGTATCTTCATTGAAACTAAAAATAACTAATAGTAAATTTGATATTTTTGGTTTATTTTATAAGATACATAAACTGAAATAAAATTGAATTTTTTGTACAAACTGTTTATGTTTCGAATCTTTTCGTGATGTAAGTGTCGAATTGAATAAAGCATCAATTAAATCATTTTCTACTTTCATCTGTTGCAAGAAACCAATTCCTTCGATTTCGCCTTCTATAGGAGATATGACATAATGAATCAACCTGAAGAGAAGTAGAAGATGTACTAAAAATTAACATATTTACGATAACCCTTATTTTATAAGCTTTTACAGTTAAGGTCGAGAGGAAACGAAAATGTCTTTTTTTAAAGACAACACAAAAAAATGGCCAAGAGGGTGTCAAGACACGCTTACATATATAAAAGGGTTACGTATCTGATACGCTATAAACGTATTTGTTAAATAACTTCAAAAGATGTTGTCCCATTTCGTTCACAATAATTTTCCTAATGAGTTTTTAGCATGACACCTAATAAATTTTAACATGGAAAATTTCAAGTCTCTACGTCTAATAGTTTGGAAATTCTAGGGGGGAGGGACCACCTTACGGGCAGACAGACGGACGGACGGATAGAGCGAAATTATAAGGGTTCTTTGTAGTACTTCGGAACCTTAAAAGACTAAAACTTAAGTGCATTGTAAACCTTATTGAATCCTTTATACTGTCAACTTCATTAGGCAAACTCAAGAGCGCTTTATTCAGAGGACTATACATGCGAGCATATTTTGTTTTGGAAAGATTGTACGATAATTGAGTACTGCACGCAAATACCCTTACTACTTCCTTTGCGTTTATTCCCATATTAATTATTGGACCTAAAATAGAACGTCGCAGGCTCAAATTCAAATAATTAACAACTACAATCGTAAGATTTTGAATTAAAAGCTGGCTTTATAGTTCGTAGAAATAGCGTGGAAGCTTACAAGTTTCAGCTTCCGGGTATTTTTTCCATATAAAATAATAACTTAAGGGGCCATCCATAAACTTTACAAAATATGACATTGTGTGACAAAGGGGGATTAAAGGCTTTGTTACGTCTAAAATTTAAATTTGTTGTCATTTATTAACATACTACATGAAGTAATTGAAAGAAACTGTGATTTTCTTGATTATGTGATATCACACCAAGGAGGAGGACACGATATTTATTTTACGGCTTATATACTTAACGACATTAACTCAGCCCCCCTTAACGTATAACGTAATTTATGGATGATCCCCTTAGCGCCAATTATGGCCATAATTTACTTTTTATCGTTCAATGCGTCCAATATTTGAGACAAAAAACTCTAAATGCACGTAAAATGAACAACGGAAATTTAGACATAAACTTGTTATGCAATTTAATAACATCCTTATCGTATTACAAGCGATTTTATTAAACTTTTTATGTTGGTTGTGCTATTAGATGGCTTACGAAAAAACATAGCCGGCGCTCGGACTATACTGCCCTGGCAATGTACCAAATGTCCCTAGTTGCATAACCAGCTCTGTTTGAGAGCACATACGCACACACAAATGATAGCTGCATTGAAGCCAAGCAGAGTTCTCATTGCCGTTTGATGTTTTGCTTTTGATGTTTTGAAGTTTCGCGATTAATTAATTATTTAGTGTTTATCAAAATATATAAAAGTCACCTATCACGAAATTTCGAAAACCGCGGGACGTACAAAGATGAAATTTGGCAGAGAGTTCATAGTTAGTAGAAATCCGCTAAGAACGGATGTTTCGATAGGGCAGGACGGTCTAAGAGCACTTGTAAGTTTAATTATACGCAGACAAAATTGCGGGAAACGGCTAGTTTTTTATATATATACTAGAGGCAAACGGGCAGACGATGCAACTTTTTATGGTTCCGGAATATTTCAAGGGACCCTTGTAATTTCGCTCAGTCCGTCCGTCTGTCCGTCCGTCCGTCCGTCTGTCAGCCCGCAAGTTGCCCCCCGCCCCCCTAGCATTTCCAAACTATTAGACGTAGAGACTTAAAATTTTCCATGTTGGTCGAATTTGCTAAAAGCTCATTACGAAAATTATTAAGAACGAAATTGGTCAACAACTTTTTAAGTTATTGAACCATTACGTTTATAGCGTATCAGATTCGGAACCCTTCTGTTTAAGCGTGTCTTTACACGTTCTTGGCCATTTTATTTAATATATAACAATGGGCAAACGGGCAGGTGGTTCATCTATGTTATTACAGACGCACATGGACAACAACGCCACCAGGAGGCTTTAAGGTGCGTTGTCGGCTTTTTTTAAAGAAGTTTTAACATTTTGCCAGTTATTTTCAAATAAACAAGGTAAGAGTAAGCTGTGGTCTCTTGTAAGTGTAAGACATAAAATTTATTACAAGTGTAACTTACATTTATGTCCTGTTTTATTTTAGGATCCCTAAATCTATATAAATATATATTAAAACGAAAGTTAACCAGATTAAAGAGGGTCAGGTTAAGGAGGTCTGAGAGCTTTCGTAAGCTTAATTTGACAGGGACGAAGCCGCTGGCAGCTAGTATACAAATAAATAAGCCTAAATAACTAAGCGCATATATTTGAGGACCTTATGGCATAATCAGTTGTCGGCGTTTGAGTCGATTGCTAGGTTAGTTAGTTAGTTTAGTTTTGAATTTAATATAACGTTATCCCGGTATATAGCGTTATCCCAGTCTACTACCAAGGCCGCTTATATTGCAGAGAATATGGTTGTTGGTTGTAGTAGCTTAACAGGGAAGTGAATTTAACAGTAACAGAAGTTCCAGTGGAACTATAAATACGCACATTTGTAGCGTCATCCAAAAATGTTAAATGATTATATTATAGTATAATTACTTTATCTAGCGTTATCCCGGTCCAGTAACAGAGTCCTCTTAGATTGCAGAGAATGTGGCTGTTGGTTGTAGTAGCTTAACAGGGAAGTGAATTTAACAGTAACAGAAGTTCCAGCGGAACTATAAATACGGACATTTGTAGCGTCATCCAAAAAAGTTAAATTATTATATTATAGTATAATTACTTTATATAGCGTTATCCCGGTCCAGTAATAGAGTCCTCTTAGATTGCAGAGAATGTGGCTGTTGGTTGCAGTAGCTTAACAGGGAAGTGAATTTCACTTTAATCGATTATTCTTTTAGTGGGCACGCTAATTATTGGAAGTTATACGTCTATAGTTATAAAAATATAGGTTTTACAACTTTCGATATTTAGCGTGCCCCAAAATAAGAAGTAACAAAAAAAAATGCCTTTACAAAAATGAATATTACTTCAAGATATCCTGCGGATAAGTTTTTTTTAAAAGCGTGTATTCGGGGCGGCCACGACAATGCCAAAGCGATGTTGGATTTGAACTTGGATCAACCCTTTTTTTTTAGTCCATCCCTCTTACCGTTGAGCTATTGAAGACTACCCCGTTGGCGCAGTGAGCAGTGACCTGCCTTTCGCTCCAGGGGTAGTGGGTTCGAGTGGCCCGCCTCGAGCCCTGGGTGTTATATCTATATGTATGTATTTAAATATTTCTACAACAAGAAATATTTGTGTATAACAGGCATCCGTTACCTATAACATAGGCATTAAGTTGTCTACCTTAGGAAAAGATGTCCGTGTGTCATATAGTCAATAAAAATGATATTTTGTATTTTTCTAAAAAAAATTTACTTTCTTTGTGGTGCAAACGATGTATTAAACCTAATAATGCATGTTAAGTTAGCCTATAAGTGGGACTTTAATTATTAAGAAATGTAAAATATCTTAATTAAGTTTACATTGTATATCATGTTGGCTTCCTATATAAATAAAAATAAATAAATAACTCAAAACCGGCTCAAACTCTTTGACTCCTGTCTATTTTGTTGTTATCGCATTTATTATTGTATTTCCACACCAGGACCGGATTAAAAAGTTCTAAGGAGTCTCGAAAATTTATTTGAACGTCCTTCCTTTTTCACTTACTATAAACTTGCAATTTGGCATAGAGGTGACCTCGGCTGAAGAAGGATTTTATGACAAGGCCAAATTAAGAAATTTTAAGGGTTCTCGCAACTTTGTCAGAATTTTTTTGCTCCAAACTTGGGTTTTGGCAAAGAGCAGTCAGCAGACGTAGGTGAATGATATTTACTCTACATCGGCCGACTTCACTATAAATTCCTAAATCATTTTTTGTCATAGAATAATCTAGCTTTTATCTCCTAATCTATGGACAGGGTGTAAAAGACATCGTATCGCAAACTTTCTGATAAGGCTACATTTTAATGTCCTAATAAAATCACAAAAATCATTCATCCCGGAAATGAGAAGTTACAGATATTGCCATCCTCATCCCATTCATGAGGGCGCAATGTATCGTGAACATTGGGAAGCCATCGTCGACAAAATGGTGACGCGCAAACCAGTCAACGACCCGCGCCGCGCTGCCCCTGTTACGTACTTTTAAGTTTTGTTTACATTGCGGTTTGATGTAAAAATATTGAAGAAATTTGTTTCTGATTGAAAATCGCATTGGGACACATAGTAATAATGATATTATACAGAATTCAGCTAAAAAATGGTAAAAAGATTGTACTTTTTAGAAACAAGCCGACGAAAACTTTTACCAGAGAGAATCTAGAATCATGTACTGAACCCATGGGATGTCTTTTACACCCTGTATGTAAGCTTAGGTCACCTAACGCGGAATCTCGACAACCACGGGACGGATAAAGATGAAATTCAGCGAGGAGGATTACCTCCCCTTTTTTGCCATTACACTATTAACGGCAAAAAAATTAGGAACAAAAAAATTAAATCTATCAAAATTTCACCGAATTGCAAGATTTTGTGTTAGGTGACCATTCGTTTTTATACATAAAGATTTAAAAACACAATGTTTTAATTATGTAACTTTAATTATATAAATAAATATATTAATAAATATATACAGGACTATATGACACACGGACGTATGTTCCTAAGGTAGATAACTTAATGCCTGTGTGACATGTAATAGACGCCTTTTATACACAAATAATTTCTTTTAGAAATATATAAATACATACATATAGATAATACACCCAGACTCGAGGTGGGAATCGAACCCACGATCCCCGGAGCGGAAGGCAGGCCATCAAAAGTGTTATAAGATTGTTTTCGTGTGATTTAGCCGAAAAAGCTCTTTCGGATTATATCCGAATATATATTATTAGAGGGCAGCACTTCTATTAGGGGGCAGCACTAATATTAGAGGGCAGCACTTCTATTAGGTGGCAGCACTGACGGCTTAGGTGGCAGCACTGATGGCGCATGCGCGATGAGGATGGCGCGAAAAACTCTCAGGCGCAACCATCATAAAAGTCGGTGCATTCCACCACGGGGGCTCACTAGGGTATCGATTTTTGCGTGCGATATTTCGTGTAGTGAATTTGTGTTGTGAAGTTTATAGGATTAAAAGAACGTTTGTAATTTTCATAAGAGATAATTTTCATAGGATTAAAAGAACGTTTGTAATTTTCATAAGATTAAAAGAATTTAAAATAGGTGATTGGTTTTTGTCTTTTCTCTTTTAAAAAAAAATATTTCCGTCACGATCTCCAAGATCAGAAGTGGGATAGGACCGACGTATTGCGGTTCTATCTCGCAGGCCATCTGTTTTGGTTATTGTGAACGCAGGAAAGAGAAAGGACAAAAATGTCAGACCGTGAACGTGGGCGCCGTAGGAATCGCTATAATAGTTGTGAGCGAAAGAAAAGTAGATATCGTGATCGTACTACGGACGGTAGATTAAAACGTGAAATTAACACGATGTTAACACGGATAAAGACGTTAGAAAAACAGTTAATCGTGCAAAACGTGTCACACTCTGTGCAACGCAACGAATCATCGTCGTCTAGGCGTTGTGACGAAAATAGGCCCGTAATATCTTTTTCACCGGCTAGACATGATTTACCCGCGGTACTCTCTTCAACACCGCCATTGCCTCGCTCGGATCGTGCTCCTCGTACGTCAAATTCAGAATTCGAACGGGTAGTTAGCGAAGTAAATGCACATTCAAAAGTAACTGATCGCATTGCGGACGCGATTCGTTCAATAAATACAATCGCAGGTTCAAATCAGCACTATTATATTTCCAATTTTGATCCAAGTTTTCATAATATTGACGATTGGTGCGAGGAGGTAGACCGCGCAATGTCTTTGAATAATTGGAGTGATCTTGAATGCCTATCGCGTATAGGAAATTATTTGAAAGGCGAGGCCAAGTTGTGGTTAAACGAATGGGTGACGACTGAGCGTAGTTGGAGTAATTTTAAAAAGGAATTTAAACCTTTATGTCCAAAGACACTTAACGTTGCAAATATTTTGTTTGAAGTAATGAATACTAACTCTGATAGTTACATTACATACGCCGACTATGCCCGCCGTTCATTACTTCGTTTGCGGATAGTTCGGGGACTTAGCGACGAATTGATATCAGCAATTGTGATACGTGGAATAACTGACGCGCAAATTAGGGCATCTGCTACAAACGCTAAGTTGTTACCTTGCGATCTAATTGAATTTCTTTCGACATACGTAAAACCTAGTACTTCTAAAGGCATTGTCTCGCGTGTCACGTCTCATAATACGTATACGACAAGGAATAAAAATGTTTCAAACTCATTTTCGCGAAAACGACGATTTGATGAAGGCAGGTGTTTTGCGTGTGGCCAGACGGGACACAAACAAGCCCACTGTAATAAGAGATTTAAGGCTGGTACTGCGGAAGTATCCTCTAACGTTACCACTAATAACGCGGATATTAAGCCCGTTCTTGTCGAAACTAAAGTCAATGCGTGTTCATTTTGCAAAAAGATAGGTCATAAAATTGAGAACTGCTTTGCTAAACAGAAGAGTGAATCTCGGAATACAAATAATGTAAATCTTTGTCGGGAAAACCCACCTACCTGTAATAAAGATGTTATCGTAGCGGTGGTTCAAGGAGTACCAGTTGACGTTTTAATAGATAGTGGGTCGACTATATCGCTAAATATATTATACCATATTTAACGTTGGTATAATATATAAAATACTGTTTTGGCCTAATATGATATTTGATAGAATTTTATAAATTTCGAAATGCAATAGGTCCAATACTTAAATGGCACGGCTACAAACAAACGTCCGTGCGCGTGTTTGTCCCTTGTCATCACAGACGGCGCTTTATTTGCTCGGTCAGAAGCTCGCCGACAGCAAACACGCGGCTACTGCTGGTAGGAATCACTTGAAAAAACAATGCATTTACGCGGAGTTCTAATTTTAAAGAATTACTTCACTTTGGAAAGGTCTTAAGAAGAAAATTAGAAGTCCTTTTAGTATGCATAAAGCTAGATTTGGGCGCGACAGTAGTCTCTTGGGAGTCGGGGTTTAAGACGGTTTCAAAAAAAAAAATCTACCCTCACCCCACAACACACTGTAAGCTGAGACGTGTATACGGTAAAGGTGTTCCTTTTTCGTTTGCTATACCGGTTACAGTTTTAAACGGAACGTGGTCCAGTATACTGATATCCCCATTAAATTTTTCTATTTTCACTTTTTCAATTTTTCAAACACACGATTTGTCTTCACCAACGATTTTTTAATAACATAAAAGGAGAAAAATCGTCAATTGAATTTGTGAATTTTTTTAACAAGAGCCGCTTTGTTTTGTTTTTGATTGATCACGTGATCAAAGTACTGAGATCACTGTAGCAGGAAAGCGTTAGTTGTCACAGTATAAAAATGGAGACTATTTATGACGTCATACATTTCCATAGGTTACTGCGGCAGCAGCGCGATCACTGACTAGTGCTCACAGTGTATATCGGAACATACCTTATATTAGACCTTAATTTTTTTTAATTACAGCACGTATGACTGGTTAACTCTTTGGCATTATACATTGTCTTAATACATTTCCCTATGGAAAAACAAAATAGACCTACAATCTAGTTTCTAGATGTAGAAAAAACATAACTTGAAAAAACAATGATGTCGATAAAGATCTCGAGGTCTGATTCGCACTTACTCAACATACACTTACTCTATTTTGGTAAGACTAAGAAAACGTATCAACTTGGTGCCTTTGAACTACAAATCAGAGATTATAGTGCACTCTATTATACTTCTATAATCTCAAATATCTCATGATATATAATATTAACATCATAGGACCTTATCGCGTCCGCGTTAAGATCTAAAGTCCCAAATACCAGAATCAGAGTAGCTCTTTACCAAAGCTCCTGCATTTATTGACATCTCAAACATACTAATTGACAGGAAATTGTAACATTATTCATTGTTTATACTTATACTTAACTGTCTGGGTGAAGTTGTGGATCCTTTTGTATTAGTTTTTGTGTAAAGTTGATCCTTTTGCCGTCGCATCATCTTACATGGCGTCAGTGTTCAACCTCAATGCGCACTTCTTTACTTATGTTTTTTTAATATTATCCTGATCTCGTATCAGGCTCCGCTTAGATTGCAGAGGATGTAGCTGTAAGGCAAGTTAAGATGACTGAATGCCGTCTGACCCGGAACTCCCACAATCTCTACAATCTCACAACTAATATCACTCAGTGACAATAGCCAGGGACCATTCGTTTTTCGTGCTTTCTTAAAATAATGTAGAGTTATAGAAGAGCGGGGCCAATTGCCACAAGTACTAGTAGCGATACCAGTAACTTATAAGGATGGTCCCAATTTGTGTTCATAGTTTATGAAATGAACAATTTTTTTTAATTCTTTTTCCGTTTCCGTCTTATATTTGATAGTTCGTGAAAAAATCAACTCGTATTCGTTTGCGGTTTGACTTCACGAATATTCTTTGTAGAGTCTATCTATATACGTGACTCAAAACTAACAGTTTTCCGCGACTTTTTCCTTGTAATATTATATTTGCCCTCAGGCCTCCTTACTCGGCCCATTCGAAAAGTCCGTTCTTAGCTGATGTCCCTTTTTTATTTTATTATTAAATTTACGCACCACAAGCATGTGGCCCGTGCCAATCGTTATATTGTATTCTTAGCGGATGTCTACCAACTATAAACTATATCCTTGCAAACATGAAGCAATTTATATTGCATACCTCCTCACATCGTTTATATTTATTGCACGAGAACAACCATTTAAAAGCGCTATTTTTTACGTTTATATGACAAAGGATTAGAGGAGATTTTAGCTTAATCAAGTGCCAACTGGCAGTTTTTACAACAGCCGGGTGATAGATGGATGTACCACTTCGCTACACTGACACTGGTTTTCGAACTGGTGTCCTCGGTATTTCGGAACACACAAATAATGTCCCTGAGTGATGTTAGTCATGATATTGTATAGATTGTGAGACGTCAGATGGCAGTCGGTCTACTTAACTCGGCCCACAGCCACGTTCTCTGCCATTTAAGCAGACCTTAGTACTAGATCGGGTTAACGCTAAGTAGAAGAATGACAAAGGATTAATTAGGCAATTCACCCGATTATAAAAGAATATAAAGGTACTCACAACCAAGCACACGTCTTTGGATATCACTGCTTCAATATTCCCCGATGAGTTGCCGGCCTATAAAAATGAGTATATGAGTATCTAGGGAGGATCGAATGTCGTTTCGATTTGGAAACGCCGGACCATTTGATTTTGTGATAGAACTCAGAATTATATTATTATTTATAACTACACCTATTAGCAATGCTTGTGCCTACTGCGCAAAATGAATCAAGATTTTAAATGTTAATGTAGTGCCGGCTATAATGTTAAACTATACTATTAAACGGCTGAACCGATTTGTTATGTGTATTATTGGCTTAAATTAACTTCCATTAGGTAGCGATATCGTGGGTTTAAAGGGTTTTTTTTAATACTGAAAACGTGTTTTAGAGCTAGAGAACACCTGCTAGTGCTATAATATATATTTGCGAAAAGTCAGAGAAACATATGACTTCCTGAAAAAATATAAAACAGAATTTTGAATGAGACTGCTTTCCGGTTTTTACAAATTACTCGGCGCGTGGCCGGGAAGTGGTTCTTTAAATTAAATTTAACCTTTTACTGGTAAATGTTGTTCATTTATGTACCGGCACCTTTCCATTTACGAATATACTCGTGTAACGCTACTTAAATATTTCTTTGTTGCTTTATGTAGGAAGATTGTAATCTCGCATAGGATGCCGGAGCATTTTTTAAAAATTATGAAATTTTCCGTTAGTATAAAAATATGTTTCACACTACCGCAGTACGTTATTTATTAAGTCATGGCGCTACAAGTTGCAATATTTTAGAGGGAATGTATTTAGGAATCTCCTTGTATTTTTTAAGACCCGGAATTTATATTTTTCAGCTCATCTTGGAACTATTTCAAACTACTGCTCCGCTTCCCTCTTTATATAAGGGGCTCTGAGAATTATTAACTGCGTATAGCTTTCATAAATCGCATTTTCCTGGCATAAATCAGGCTTCCCTCTATTAATCTTCGTCAGACGCTATCCATATCAGCGTAAAGAAAGATAAGACGACCTCAAAGGGAGTCCCTCTATCACCAATGTCAGTGATATAATATACATAACTAAATAACTTATTTATTTACACAATATCTTTATATTTTCATGCGAACGTTAAATACTAATGTGGTTTAAATGGATTATCTCTCAAAGCTACATCCAAGTCTCATGTGACAGCCACTACCTTGGTTCCTTCCTCTGCAACGCAAAGCAATCCAGCACCCACACGTTGATTTCATAGTTCCTTGTTATATTTTCAGTTTGGTTTTTTGGTCTGTTTTGTAGTCATTGCATTATGCTATTTGCTCTATTTTTATAAGTAAATTGGCGAATATGATTCAAATATCCTTTTAAAAATCTAGTGGGAATGAAATACTTTCTATAAAAAATTTCAATATGGTATTTTGCTCATTTTTCCACTTTTTGCGTTGCGGGAAATTTAATTTTCAGATATAATTGCAACGGTAACTCTTTTTGGAAATAATGTCAGAGAACTTTTAACTATGCAGTCTACTAATATTATAAAGTTGAATGTCTGTTCGTTATTGTTGTAGAGATCGTGGGGGTTCCGAGGATGATGTCAGATGGCAATCGGTCATCTTAACTCGCCCCGCAGCCACATCCTCTGTAATCTAAGCTGACCCTGGTACTAGACCGGGATAACTCTAGAAAGAAGAAGAAGAAGAAGATGTATGTATATATTTATAGGTAAAGTGAAAACTTTCGGTACCATTTTACAAAATTAGAATGGGACACGCACACCAATGCTAAATGATTTATACACACATGTATACATTTTACTACATATAAGTCCAAGCATAGGTCATGACGATCGTGTGTACATTAATTGCCAAATATAAAAATAACGTTGTACAAGGAACTATTATTTTGTTTACAGTGTTAAATGAGCATTTGGTAGACAAATCTAAAGATTTGTAGATGAATTTTGACCAGTCGACGAACTGAGCCATCACAAATTCGGTTTATTTAAATTCCAGATTATGGGACGCCGTGGGTGGTTTCCTGTTCCTGTTTTCGCACATGCAGGACAAGTTGTCCAAACATTCCTCTCAGGTGGACCTGCTCAAGGAGCTCCTCAACCTGCAGAAGGACATGATCACCATGATGCTGTCTATGCTGGAAGGAAACGTCGTCAATGGTGAGACATTGCTTCCGGTGGTTTTTGGGTGTTAATCTAAAGAGACTGTCGTGTGTAGTAGAGATAGTGTGTAAATTATCCGGATTCGTCTCTTAAATACCGATCTAAGCGAATCGCAAATCGAAAAGGGCTCAGCTTTTTAGAGTATGTTATTACTAGTAAGATACTCTTTTCTGTAAACCTCGATTTATAACCGTTATTGAATAAACCGAAAAAGCTAAAAATAGAAAAAAAAATCTATCTTTAGTTTTTTCCAATTTATTTAAAATAACATATAGAAATCTGAAAACTTGTTTGTGAATTCACATAAGCTGTTTTTTTTTTTTTAATCTAACTTATTTAAGGGTCTGCAATCTATTACAGGTTATGCCAAAAATAACATATACTTTATACATAGCACATAAATGACATATCTATGTTGATTTACAAACGTGAAAATGTTTTTAAAGTATATATGTACAAATTCCTTTCTTCAATAATGAATAAGCAAATATCAAAGGCGAACTCAAATTCGTAAGGTACCCCGAACCTGCCGGGTCTACTCCTGGAACCTGGCAAAAAATCAAATTCTTTGAATGAATAATGCAATCAGATATAATATAGACATATATATAAATAATTGTAATTCTTTGTCAAATGTAGTCGAACTAACTTTTGCGTATTGGACAAACCTCTGTGGCTTAAAATGTGCAATTTAACGATATTTTATAATGTATTTTGTTACAAAATTAACTAATAATAATAATAATAATCGTAGAAAACTCACTTCCCTGCAGGAACAATCGGTAAACAGATGGTGGACACGCTTGTAGAGTCCGCGTCTAACGTGGAACTGATCCTGAAGTACTTCGACATGTTCCTGAAGTTAAAGGACCTGACCACGAGCGCCAGCTTCAAGGAGATCGACACCAACAGCGACGGCTGGGTCCTCCCCAAGGACTTCAAGGAGAAGATGGAGCAGCAGAAGAGCTATACGCCGTAAGTTCCTAAATTATTTAAAAACCGGCAACGCACAACCAGTCCCTCTGGTGCTGCAGGTTTCCATGGGCGACGTTGATCACCTGATCTCGGTTGATCCGTTTGCTCGTTTGCCCGCTTAACCTATAAAAAAAACGTGATTTTTAGGTCTACCTAACATTTCGGTTGAAATAATTAGCTTAAAAACTTAGAATTCGCTAAATAGACGGGCATCATGCTCCAACTTATAATATACTAGCTGTTTCCGGCGACTTTATTCGCGTTAACTTTTCTTACTCCGATTCTATGGAAAAATCCGTTCTTAGCGGTTGTCTGTTAATTATAAACTATACTTTCATTTAAAAAGAAGACGTATTGACTTGTCTTCAGTAACCATTAAAAGAATGGACGTCGCCGATTTCGCGTTGAGTTGCTGTTTTTTTTTTTGTATTCGTAAACTTGATTATACAATTACCCCTTTAATAGACCAGGATAATGCTAGGAAGAGGAGGTATTGTGAAAAACTGTTTTTGGATTATCAGTTCAGTTAATTTGAAATTAATTTTTATAACACTTATTTTTAGGTTAAGAGGTTAGAATGCAGATTTTTAAATTATTTGTTGCTTGATTTTTCTCACTTTGCTTGCCATTTATTAATTACTAGCTGAAACCTTCCACTTGTGCTTCGCGACATTGTTAAATTTCCAGGGTTTTTTTTGCGTAACCCTAATTATTCAGCGATAAGCTAAGTAGCCTATGTAATTCCGCGTTAAATCTGCTATCTACCAGCAAAAGTCCTGTCCAAATCGGTCAGCTAGCCAAACAGACAGACAAAAATTATTTAATTTTCTTGTCATAGGTATTGTATATGTTGACTATATATTGGAAAAAAAAATTAATTTCTATTTCATTCATAGATATAGATGCATTATTTTTTTCAACAGAAGTCTTCTATGATAAAAACCCCAATAACAATACATGCACCATGGTGTTTAGTGTGCGGCACTAATGACAAGCTTTGGGAATGTACCAATTGTCCTGCCTCATTTCATCTTGCTTGCCGCAGAGAATGGTTAATCAATATTATACGTAAGTAAGCAATTATTCATATGAATAAGAAATTCGTCTCATATCGCTAAACTGTGTACAGTCTAAAATTACACACTCCTCCAACCAGGATTATTCAGCACGGTTGAAATGGGTAGATGTGTTATAGGTATAGATGTTTCAGTCAAAATGCACACCCGTCCATCAATTAATTGCAATGTTTGCTTGTGTGTGTGCAGTGTTTTTTATTGTAAACTCAAACGTAACCACACATTTTAAACCCATGATTTTGACCTCGTGGGCTTGGATGTTGGGGTATAAAGGCCAGTTTGCAAGTAGAAATGAATACTTTGGAGGAGTGTGCATTTTTAGACTGTATGCACTATTATAGTTGTTGTTTCGCAACAAAGTTGATATTAATTAATTTACTTGCAATATATTTTATAATAAATTCAGATCGCAAAAGTCCACCAAAGAAGGCCCAGAAACAAGTGACGCTGGTTGAGAAAATCTTATCAAGCACTAGAACTATTTGCTCCGTTCAAAAAGAGAAGGAAAACCTAGAGGTCTGTCCGAGTTGCATGTGGGGACCTAAAGTCGGGTTTGTATAACTTTATCTGCCAAATATTAAAGCAACATTAATCGTCTAAACTACAAAGAAGACATGCTTGATGTCTTAACTGATTCTATTATGAAATTTTCTGTAATAATTAATTTAAAACATGTTAAAGGCACACTTATTTGTAGAGAATATTGTACAGTTGAAGATTGTATTAAATATTAGCTGTTTAAACTTGTGAGAAAATTGATAAACCGTTTCGAGAAAAGGTAGTGCCCTAGCAGTTCACTTTTGCCTCGTTATAGGGGCACTCCCGTGCACCATAAATTAAATGCTTGTTAGAACTGGTTGTGACAACACCCCAGCGTAAAATGGCGTTTGAACTTGGTATGTTGCGGATTTAAGTCCATCCCTTCTACCGTTGACCTATTGAGGTTCAATGACTGTCTAATGGTGAATGTATTTTTATGAAATTAATGTTTCTCATATTTCACAGGCAGATAGCTTAATGAGCTGTTTAATTACTAGTTGACAACATATATATATATATATATATATATGTTCTTTATTGCGCACAAATGAACAAGTTAGCCAAAAAGATATAATCTATACTAATATATAAAGCTGAAGAGTTTGTTTGTTTACTTGAACGCACTAATTTCAGAAACTACTGGTCCGATACGAAAAATTCTTTCAGTGGTAGATAGCTTATTTATCGAGGAAGGCATATATATCATCATGCTAAAAATGTTCACCTCATTTTACGCGGACGAAGTGTGGCTATGGGGTGAATTAAGATGAACGATTGCCATCTGTCGCCATACTCGGAACCCCCACGATCTCTATAACCGCACGACTAATATCACCCAATGTCATTAGTTGGATCCCACTATTGTACGTGCCTTCCGAAACACGGAAGAGGTCGAATATCAAATATAAACCGATGTTAGAATGGATCAATCATATAGTCGCAGTAAGAGCTACTTAACCTAGTAATCGACTCAAATGCCCACCACGACCTCCTCTTATGGTAAAATGGTCATCACGTAAATTTGTTACTTCTCTGCCAATGAATTCGACTAATCAAGTATTAAAGTATTCAGCAACGTATAGCTACCCCATTGTAATGCCAGAGCCAGACGTAGCTTCATTCGAATGATCATTTCAATGATCATATGGTGTGGCCGGTGACTTTATGTAGTTGCGTAAGGTTTTGTAGTACTTTGTAGAATTCAAGGACAAAAATGTACAAACACTTTGAGCTATATCTCGCTCCAGCATAATAGTCATTTAGTATCATTATTCGGTAAGTAATTGATCAAGTTTACTCCCCATTTGTAAAATTAGGTATTTAATTGCAGTATTATCAACTTTGGTGCAACAACGATATATTGTTCATATACTATCTATAGTTTTTAGTTTAAAAGACAATTTTCCAGGCAAGCGCGTATTACTTTAAAATGGGTATTGTATTTTGGGACAGCAAAATGGCAGACGTAGCAAAAATAAAAATAACTTAAACGCGATAGCGTCGTTCAAACGCACTCAGGCGTTTTCTTACTGTTTTCATATTTTACAAAATGGCACGGCAGTCTCTAGCAGCCATTTTGTAATGAATTTTTAATTTAGGTACGTGTGTTAAGCGATGATATTAAAATTCATTCCCTGAGCTGGTTTCAAGTAGACCCTTATACTGGGTGATATATGATGCTTTAGATTTATATTTTATTACGCTCACACCAGTAGGTACATATATACTCTCATATGCAAGTGGTATTAATATGACGTTATTAGAAGTTGAGAATAATGGGTTGGAAAAATAATGCCTTCATTTCAAAACAGACAATTAATTGACATAATTTTAACGCAGTAACGATTGTTATCCTTATTTGTTGGACTGTTATCTTTATTGATCCCAAGAGCCTAAATGAAGAAGCCCCGATACATACAATACCCTAGATTTAGCACCCTCCATTTTAATATCATAGCCGCTAGAACTACCGCCAATAGAAATTCCTCATTCGGTTATCAATGATGGTAACACTGCAAACATGATATGTCACTATTGCCGTCATTGCGCCAGGCCAGTAACATTCGTCTTACGTCATGATTGTCTTGGTGGCAACAATGATTAGACATTTAATACAGCTTACAATGAACCTTTTACTTAACTAAGTCTATACATCTACTTTTATAATTTCAATTATAATTGTAACTAACACGATGTTAAACTACATTTACTTGAAGTAATGTTCATTTGTACAACACTTTCTCTGGATTTAATTTCTTTTTTTCTTTTTTTTCTAATACTTATGATTTGAGTAGTGTTGGTGATAAATAATACAAAGACGTAATTGCACTTTCTATATTGGTCTCAAGGACCTAAGTTTATAATCCCCGATACAATTAAAATATTTACACATTGCTTTTACAGGCACCTATAATTTTCATCTCTTTGTTGTCATAAAAACCATCAATCGCATTTGTTGATACAATTCTCAATTATGGTAGCACTGTTATAAAGACTTCATTGGTGCCGCCATTACGATCGAACAATTATACTCGCCTTAAGTCATGTTTGTCATGGTGGTAACAGGCATTGAACACAGATTACATACTAAAGACAAGTTAATACATCATTTTATGTTCTTTTTTATTATTTTCTTTTTTAAAACGAATATTAGGAATACTTTTTAGGTATGTCTAATATTCCCTTTTCCCCTCCAACTAAGCTTAAATTAAAAGCTTGTATGTATAGAATTTCATTTAACTTTTAACGGTAAAATTTACTATAATATTAATACTCCTACCGATCCTAGAACCTGGCGATCGGAGAGATTTGAAGGCATTTTCCAGCGAAAAAAAGGACCTCTCCCTTCAATAATATTATATTCACCGTACACTGTGACACTAGATAAACAGATCGGTAATATCAGATTTGCAAGCGTGCATTCCTAAAATCCGATAGCAAGAGGGACTGACGATCTAGTTTGAGTTCAAAAGTGAGGTTTTCTAAAATGTTGAATATATAATTAGGTAAAACAATTGACAAACTTTTTACAGTCCATATCATGTTCAAAACTATTTTTACGAGTTTCTATCGCTTAAGGCTAAAAATAATTGTATCAACTGGAGATTTTGGACTGCTTGTTGTTTGACTTGTTTTGAAACGTGGACAAAATACCTATTTAAAAAAATCTCAAAAGCATTTAGATTTAGCGTACTTTGTGGTCAATAACAGTGTTTTAAAATAGAACCTAAGCAATTAAGCTCGTCTGTCTGAAAGCAAAAATAACATAAAGTGTTTTGTTATAAGCTCTCAATATTTAGTATCATTCTTATTTGCTTCATATATGAATCTTTTCCTGCCTCTGATCTTATAAACTGGTATATTGTTCTTTTTTTCTCATAATTTATAAAATAGCTGCAGATATATTTGTTGGGTACACGAAAAGCTTTATAATCCTAAAGTGTATTTGATAAATTTAATTTATTTCTTTATTTTCAGTATTACCAATAAAAATATTTTTAAATTCTATTGTACAACTCGTTCTTAATCTTCTGTGCACTGTACTCTATAAAATTTTAGTCAAAAATTAAAGATAATTTACGAGATTTTAGTAAGTTTGTTTAGTTTTAACATAAATAAGTGCTATTTTATTTATTTTGAATTTAAAGGAGTAACAACGGTATATTATAAACAAAGTTTGTAACAAAAGAGAAACGAACACTGAGAACTGTTTCTAAGCAGCGTAAAATCTATTTTATTAGCAGTGGCTGACACATTCTATTTTTATATACTCTGATTTAGAAAGCTACTTCATAGAGAGAAATGAGCGTTTAAATTTTTAAAATGATTGTAACTATGTAACTGTAAATCGTATCCTTAACTTGTTCGTCTTCTTTATCGTATCCTTCACATGTTATACGCAAAATATTTTTATTTAAATCGTGCGCCTTAAATCCTGTTTCGAGATTTTTTTTTAAAATAAAACGTGAATAGTATTAATGAGGAAAAAATAATAATTCACTTACAATATGAAGCATACTATGCAGAAACAGCTGTTAAAAACTCCCTTCGCAGCCAGTAATAATGTAATCTTGCCCCGATACCAAACGAAAACACAACATTCAATTAGTAAATTATCAAGTCTGAATCACTTTTATATATTTTTCAGCCTAAATATAAAATTTATTACGCACAATTCCCAAATTTAAGTGAATATTCGTAATATTTTTAACAGGTGTAAGAACAAAAACTGCGAACGCACAGTAGTCACGATAACTCCGCGACACACGTCTCGTCCTCTAACGTTCTCAAAACCATTTGTAATTTTTTTGAAGTAGCGAATGAATAAAGACAGAAAACAAAATACACACAGTGCTACCAGCATTAAAAAATGCTCAAAAAATTTTTCATGCTGTAAAAAATTCAGTCTATATAATTAAAATTACAAACATAATACTATTTTAATATAAAATTTATATTTCATTCGATTTTTAAGGCTATTACAATCGCGGAGTGTAATGATAATGTGAAATACTTTATGAGATTATTAAATAAATATGTGTCTAAAATGCAAATTACAGTACAATAAATATCGAACATGGCGCTAGTGAAATTAGCGAAATAGTCTAAACTATGTTTAGTTCGATAAATAAAATAGATCTAGAGAAAGATGAAAAAGATACATTGCTTAATATTGTATGTGTTTAGTACTATTTACTGTTTTAATTTAGTTTTAGTTGATATAAGTTAGTAAAACAGTTCAAGCGGGCTTTTAAAAGTATTTTCCAAATTATTTACGTTAAAGGTTTTGCTATGATTTATATCCTTTGCTATAACTTATGACTGCTATGAGCAGTCATATTCTATTTTTGTTAATAAAAAAAAAGTTTTGAAACAATTACTTTAAAAATTCAGTTTAATTGTAACATTAAATTGTAATTTTTTATGCTATAAATTAAACATTAATTATCCCTAATTTATTATAAAAGAATGACAATCCTGAACATAAGGTCATGAATACAAGTTATTATCTGGCAACATTTTCCATACGTCCATTTTCTATCAATCAGCAAACTCAAAAAAAACGACGACGAAAAAGAAATTCCTTTTGTCGGTTAGAAGAATAGTTCTGGTTAGACAATGTGAATTATTCCCTATTCATGTGTATTGATTTTGGTTTACCTATTTTATATATCTTGACATATTAGGAATAGTTTATTAACGGTAAGTTATATTACCTTCAAGGTACTTTGTTTGTATTATAGAAAGTGACCGTTGTCGGGCGGCTGCCCAATTTATGTGGTCTAGTTTCTCCTAGTGCATCTCCAACACGTGCATAAATAAACTGGCTCACAGTTAAAACTGCAGAAGTATTTTTCAGGGTAGCCATTATGATACAATCAGTGCGGCACCGTTGTTTTCTGAATCATCAATTCCGAGCGATTTACATCTTTCTCTCGTTTTCTAATTTTCATTTTAGCCAACTACGCAAAAATATTCCTTATACGTTAACTGTAGTAATTATTTAAATAACGAAATAAGTATTAAAGTGAACAAGTAGCTGTCTGTATAGTGTTTAGCTAATAAAATAAATTCTAAAAACACTTTCTCTTTGTAAAATAATAAATAAACATGTATAAAATCTATACATTTATCTGATGCACACATTCTGCAGTAACTGCAATCCTTGACCTTGGTAGGGAAGTATATAAAAGGTTATTCAACATATAGAACATGCATATTAAGTGCACCAATTTAATTCATGGCAAACAAGAATCCTTATTAATAAAGAAAATGCCCAGATCTTATTTAAATTGTAGTATATATATAAATTATACTTCTAAAAACTGTAAATAGTTTATTGTAAACTCCCTATTAAAAATATTATTTGGTATAAAAAAATATATACAGTAGAAAAATCATGTTTTTTATAAACATTTATTAATTTGTATTTTAAAATTCTTGTATTGTAAAGAGATAAAGTAGTGTATATTCAGTATAAATCATCAAAAAAACAGTAGTGTCTGCAATGCAGCAATGTGCACTGCAATAATTGATTCATATGAATATTTCTTTATTCATGAGATGATAATATTTTGCTTATTAAAACTACTGCTGTTTTATTGAATACATCTAGTTTCTGATAATTTTCTACTTTTTATCTGAATAAATAAATTTAGCTATACTAGCATATTGGTAGACAAATGAAAACCCAAACTAGAATATAGAAATTTGGATTTCTTACCGATATGTCAAAACATTTTTCAAAATTTTGAAACAGCTTATGAGGACCATTTTTTGAAAAAAATCATTTTGTACACAGATGTTATTATAACTCTTTCTACATATACAATAGGCTGCTTGATTATTTTTCAGAAACTAGTTAATAATGAATAACTAATTATACCTTGCAGTCAACTGAACCTGAAATAGAAATATTTCAGTAAAAAACAAAGTTTTGCTGCGATAATTTTAGCTTCATGACATTGTTTTGACATAACATTTTACTAAACAAACAGCTGTACTTGAGTATAAATGGAGCATATGTTTTTATGAGCAACAACAACAATTTGTTTGGCAAGATCATGTCATGCACTCTGCACGTCATGCACTCTGCACGTCATGCACTCTGCTGGTTGTTTGGTGTCACATGATTTGTCATTAATTAATTGATTATTTTCAAAATATAAAACAATCTGACATAGTTTAGAAATTTCATTTGATTTAAAGGACTATCAACCATGTAGAACAAAAAAATATTGGGAATTATTTATGTTTCAAGTGCCTTATTACTTTCAGTTTGTCATTTGTAATATAAAACTATATATGAACCGAGATCTGTTCATACCTGTACATATAGGAGTATTTATTTAATTAGTACCTTTTTGTGTTGTTAAATTTTTCAACCATTTCAGTGAATCCTAGGGATCAAATATGGAGGACGAAAATGAATATATAAAGTTACCGACAGAGGACAAATGCATTCATAAGCTTTGGAAAGCTAGAGTTGCAGGTTACGAGGAGGCTATCAAATTGTTCAATCAGATTGATGATGAGAAAGCACCAGAATGGAACAAATATCTTGGACTCATTAAGAAGTTTGTTACTGACAGCAATGCTGTAGCTCAAGAGAAAGGTTAGTTAGAAGAGATTAACTTCTTAACATTCCATGGATTCCCTTTGTGGGTCCTGGTTCTTTCACTTTGCAGAGAATAGAACCATATCAGTGTCTCAAATTTTTTGATATAAGATATATATTTACATTTTTTTTTCCCACTGCAGGGCAAAAGCCTCCCTTCCCTCTTTCCATAAGGTTCTGTCTAAGGCTATGCGTTGCCAATCTCTATTATAATAATCCAAGTCAATCCTCCTTTTTATTCTTGGTCTGCTGTGATGTTGTTTCCAATCTGGGGTCCATAAAATGTAGACTTTGGCACAACGATCATCCGATATGCGGCAGACATGTCTAGCCTAATTGTACTTTAACTTGGCCGCTGTTTGGGTCACATCGGCGATTTGTATTTTGGAGCGTAGTATTGTGTTCTCTATTCTGTCGGTGAGCTTTACACCCAGAATGTGGACTGAGGACATCAGGGCGGATTTTAGTCAATGTTCAAAGATCTGGTGTGAGCATCATATGTGTGAATTGGAAAGATGCAAAAAATGAAATATGGGAAAAAATAAGCTCTAAATAAAATAATACATTTACTTGTCGCAATTGTGACTAAGCATGTAAGTGTTTGTGCGATGTCATGTTTTTGCAAATAAATAATTTGAATTTGGGACTTGGCGACGCAGATTTAGATTGTCAGTCCGTGTGTCATATAGTCATGTACATATTTATTTATTTAAGTACAGCTCTAGGCAGTGAAAGAAAGTTTTTCAAGTTATATAAAAATGTGATCAATATGAAACGCTTCTATACAGGTATATCTGAACAGGTTAGCAACTTTTTATGATGTGAAGTGATTCATTCAATTACTCACAAAATATTTACAAATAAACAATTGGGACTAAAGATTATTCATGTAATTATACTCTTGTACTCAATTGTGCTGTCTGCAATAGTGCTTCAATAATGTTCGCTTTAACAATCAATGGACAGGAAATGCATGCTTGTTCATTTTGTAGAATTAATAATGATTGGCAATGTTAACCCAAATGACTTTTAACTTGTGGTTACTGATCATTTTCTGTCAAATTAATTTGCCTCAATTTAAAAAAATTGGAACAGTTAATTGTTAAAAGTAATATAAAACATATAAAGTTTCTGAGAATTTTAAGTTTATTAAGAATTTGAAGTATTTTTTTTATATACTTTGGAGATCACGAAAAGAAAAATGAATTTTAATCAGACAAAATATTATTCTAGTCTTCTTCCTAGCATTATCCAGGTCTAGTACCAAGGATCTACTTATATTGGAGATAATGTGGCTGTAGGGCGAGTTATATAACGGATTGCCATCTGACGTCATCTGCGGAACCCCCACGATCTCTGCAACCTCACAACTAATATATCCTGTGACATAAGTTATTGTTAAATAGCAAGCCAAATGAACGTATTTTTATTGTTGTGTATATGTCTATCAGGTTTGGAGGCAGCTCTAGTGTTTGTTGAAAACTGTGGTCATGCAGGAAAAACTACAGGCGAGGTTATGTCTGGCATTGTTGCCAAGTGCATAGCTGCACCCAAAACTAAGACAAAGGATCTAGCTTTGCAGGTAACATAAGTATTTAGTATATTATAGTTTCCATCTGTCTATTTACAATACATACATCCCCCACCACTATTGAATTTCCAAATGTAGATTATTGAAAATTTTCATGTTTAGGACTCCCTAAAAGCGCATTAGGAAAATTGTTTTGAGCGAAATGGGACCACAACTTTGGAATTTATTTAAACAAATACCTAATAGATATGGATCTCTTCTACATAAGCATGTCTTGAAACACTCTAGCTGCATCTTTTTATGCTTTATTATTGCTCCAGGCTATTTGGGGAAATGGCTATACTAGATTTACATAGAGATGGTAGCTAATCACGCTCGAATGATATAAATAAAAATCCTAGAATTGAATGGGTGGTATTTGGATCTGAGGCGGGTAGTGCGATGGAGAAATGTGGATGATGGAATCAGTTTAAATAACTCTTCAGAAAACTCTCCGAACATAATTAGGTTTAACTAGTTTTATCGAGGCTCAACTGTTGTTGCGGATAACAAGATAAAATAGAAACACGGACTCTAGTTTCTTCTAAGGGTAAAGGTTGTCTTTAGAGTCGTTAAATAAATTAACGCTTTTGAGTCTGATAAAGCTGGACATTCTACAAGGGGGGAATGCCCAGGTGAATCAGACTCTATAGTGTTTATTTTTATAATTGCAAAATGTACGTAATCAAATCTAGGCCAAAGTTACGTTTAACGTCTAATGCCGGAGCCAGACATAGCTCAAAGTATTTGTACATTTTTGTCCTTTAAAGACTACAAAACTCTGCGCAGCTAGTCTCCGGCCACACTACATGATCATTCAATGGAAGCTAAAGAAAAAAACCTTTCTCATGGGAACTGCTAAGGTGTGGAATGCTCTTACTGCGTCAGTGTTTCCTGACAAATATAATCTTAATAACTTCAAAGAAAGAGTGAAAAAAAAAGTGGTAATCGCCGGGTGCGTGATTACAGTCAAGCGCTAACCTTTCGTACATAGAAAAAAAAAGAAAAACTTTGCTTGGCAATAAGAAAAACTACACTTCATACGTTTACGTCTTTACGGAAGGCATAATCGAATGTTGAAGCTCTTTAGCTAAAGAATAGCACAGCCAAAGACTATCACCAAAAATTCAAACTTGTTCCTAATTTAAGAGAGTTTGTGCCTAATTTGATAGAGCCTCAAATTGAACCTAACTTAATTATAACATAGCCAACCTAATTAAGTAGAACTCTTCCAAGGCCGTAAACTAGATGACCACGTCTGTATGATGTCTGTTAAGAGCTTACCTTAGCAATGAGACCGCCTTTGCAGGCGTATTTATAGTTTTTAAAGTTAAATTAGTTATTTCTTTTGTAAACTGTATTAACAGTGTGCAATAAAAAAATGTCTATCTATCTATCATGTCAACTAATCGCACGATCGGTTTAATTGAGCTTTAGCTGTTAGAAGGCCCCAATGGTGAAATTTTTCGTCGGCTTTTTCTTCAAATGTAATTTTTTTTACCATTTTTTTAACGGAATACTGTATAATATCTGTCCCAATGCGATTTTAAATCAGAAACAAATTTCTTCAATATTTTAACATTAAACCGCAATGTAAATAAAACTTAAAAGTACGTAACAGGGGTAGCGCGGCGCAGGTCGCTGACTTGTTTTGCGCGTCAACATTTTGTTGACGATTGCTTCACAATGTTCACGATACTGATCACTCAAGAATTAGGTGAGGATGGCAATATCTGTAACCTCTCATTTCTGAGATGAATGATACTTGTGATTTTACTTAGGACATTAAATGTAGCCTGATCACAAAGTTTGCGGTGCGATGTCTTTTACACCCAGGATAGTCATATGCAATTATTTAGAAAAAAAATTTGGACGTCACAAATATAACCTACAATTTTATTCATGAGTATAGTAGAGATTTAAAAGACAGGAATTTTCTTGTCAATGTTTATTACGGTCAGCTGATGGAAAACATCAGATTCAAATGTTTCGATAAGAATTTTGAGGGACAGTGAGCTGTTATCAAATGATGAGTGTGATGTAAGATGAGGCGACATCGTACGATGTACGTCGAGATGTTTCTGCAACAATTTGCTGTATTGTGGGCTAATAGGGATGTGACATTCTATTGTGACCAGCGCCCGCCACGTCTCGATCCTTCCCTGCACGGTTGACACTATTTTAGTGTTTGCTAACTTTAACCTTGACTTGGTTATACTTGTTATAAATTAAACCATGTATTTCTCAGTCCATCTTTTTATTCCGAAAGACAACGTCATTCCATTCTTCTTATAATCATAAAGAAGTGTATGTCACCAGCCAGTACATTACATTTCCCCTTACCATTCTGTTGAAGCAGATTTATTATTGTGCTAGCTGTTTCCTGCGACTTCGCTCGCGTAAACTTTCTAAAGCCGTTAGACTTTCTTAATCTGGACCTATAAAAAAAAAATCTTATCTTAGCGGATGTCTACTAACTATAAAACAATTCCATCTTTGTATCTCCCGCGGTTTACGTGATTTCGTATTGCATGACCTTTCTCTTTTACATATATAGGTGAATAGAGATAATATAAGCAATTAATGAGGTTTTGCACGTAACCCACCGTCGCTCTTGGCCCTTAACAACCCAAATGTACATTCTTGGTTCATAGTACTTAGGCGCCATCGGGGTCGTTCATCTGCATGTTGTAATTGAATAATGAAATTAAAAACACACTGCGAGGTTTATTTATGAAGAACTCGTTATAAGATTTTATAGTGATGCTCTAACGCCGGCGACCTTGTCCGCGGCACGCAACCTTGCGGTATGTGTTTGGACAAAAACACCTCTTAATATGAGAATTTTGCCTTTATCTTAACATTAGTTGAACTTTTTGTGAACTGCTAAGCGTTACTGTGCTCAAAGTTATTGTACTTCTATAGCGCAGCGGTTAATAAGTAGGACTTTATGTGGTATTGATACGCAATCTTGCGGCGTGTGTTTGAACCAAACACTTCAATACGAGAATATTGCCTTGATCTATCTTGTTCTTTTTCTTCCTAGCGTTATCCCGGTCAAGTACCAGGGGCTACTTAGACCGACTGCCATCCGACGTTACCTCGGAACTCCCACGATCTCTACAACCTTACGACTAATATCACAAAGGGAAATTAATCGGGTCCCACTGTTTTATGTGCCTTCCGAAACACGGAGGAGGTCGGATATCAAATATAAAACAGTGTTAAAAAGGGTCGCCCATCTATCACCTGGTTACACCAGTAGCTACTTAACCTAGCGGTCGATTTAAATGCCGACCACTGATTAGGCCACGACCTCCTCATTACCTTTATAACTGGCAAATATTTATTAAAAAAAGAAATTAATTTATTGTTATTTGTTATCTGAAAAAAAAACATTACAGTGTGTAAGTTTGTCCTCGGATATTGAGTGTAATAAATTATATTCTACTAGTTGTTTCGAAAATTAATTTATCCAATGTCACAACTACTACGGAAGTTAAAATTTGCAACGCAAAGGATTCAGATTTTGTTTTATTGCGAATAAGTATTTTTAAAGTATGACTTATTGGGTACGTTACCAAAAAAATTGTCCTTAACGTATATTAAAAGCTTTAACTAACACTAAATAATTTTTATAATTTCTTCCGTGGATCTATGTTATGTGAAATAAATAAAAATTAACCTATATATCTATTTACGAGCGAAAGACCAGCTATCAGGAAATCTCGAAAACCGCGGGACATAGATGAAATTTGGCAAGGAGGTAGTTTATGGCTAGTAGACATCCGTTTAAAGTTGATTTTTCTATAGAGCCAGATTAAGTAAGTCTAAAAGGTCTCGCAAGTTTACGCGAACGAAGTCGTGGGTAAAGCTAGCACATTAATAAATCCGTTTCGACAGAAGTTGTTTGTCCAAGTAGCGTGTGAATAGGGACGTCTTAGGGCAAGCCTAATTTTCCGCGGAGGAAATCACGAGCAACGGCTGGTATAGATAGATAGATAGATAGATAGATAGATAGATAGATAGATAGATAGAGAAATTTATTTGACCAAAACACCAACTTAAAATTTTACAATACAATTTTTAAAATCTAAAATAGTATGCTAGTGTTTCGGTCAAAAAGGTCACCGTCTCAGCATAATGTCACAGTCTTACCGTAACGCTGATTTTAATAAAATTCACCATCGTCATCATTTTCTTCAGCCCTTGTAAAACCACTGCTGGGCATAGGTCTCCCTTTATTTCTGCCACTCTCCCCTATCCCTTGCCAATCTCATCCAGCCACCTCCACCCCTGTCCTTATTTCTTCGGCCCATTGAGACGTGTAAATATAATTTTAGAGTTATAATAAAATAATTGATCACTGAAATTGCATTTTACTTATTTTATTTGAATGCATCTTATGGTGACATCCGAAGACACTCTTGTGACAAGATTTGAAGACACTCTCATATCGACATCCAAAGAAGTTAACGAGATGACATCCGAAGAAACTCTCGTGACGACAACCGAATACACTCTTGTTGCGATATTCACAATGTCGCGAGGGGACACTTTCATGAAGACATTCGAAGAGACTCTCGTCAAGACAGCTCACGATGTCGTGAGGAGATAGTCTCCTTCGAGATGACGTTACGACTGAAATAGTCAATCATCTCTCATATCATTTGCAACAATCAATCACAGTCGCTAGTGAGACATTAAAACCACTAAAGTACACTAAGCGATCTGCTATTAGTTAAAAGAATATGCTTTTTTACTACTTCCCTTACCTGAGCAGCCTTATCTTAGCAGCTTTACCTTAGCTGCCTTACCTTAGCATAGCCTTGGATGCTGAAGTAAGTAAAGTAGTAAAATACCTACACAAAAAACTACAAAAATAAGCAATTCTGGCTTCCTGGTGAATTCTATGAACCCGACTAATCTCAAAATGATCTCGCACTCCACCGATTTGATATTTAGGCCAACAAATACAGGTTACTCTGAGAGGTATTCCAGTTAGCATTTAGAAACGAATATTTTGCACAAACCAAGAGTTGGTGCTTATTTCGGTTGTTAAACTCTTTTAAAAAGAATTGGCAAACTTCGCTATTTTCCGTTCCGTTCTGAAGAGTTTTATATGTATATTTATATTTTATAATAATTATACGAGTCTAGGAGATTTATATCTGTATTTATCAATATTAATAGTTCGGTAGATAGGTTGAACTAAACTCCATAGAGTACCAATTTTTTTTAATTCTCACATACAAAAATATTTTAAAACTTATTACATCACCAGTGTATCATAAACCCATTCGTCACCGCTTGTTCGAATATGCGTATTTCATAGTGCAAAAAACAGTAATACAGGGCGGCTATCTCTACAACTATTAGCTATTTATTTGAAAGTAATTTAGATAAAAAAGAAAATTATTTGATTTTTAATATTTATAACCGACTTCAAAAAAAAGGAGGAGGTTATCAATTCAACTCGTATGTTTGGTAGCGGTAAGTATCTACTAAATCGTATGACAGTACTATTTATATTTTGGTTTTTAGTTCCTCGCCTTTTTGTTTTTGAAGGCGGTTTTCTTTTTATTTAAAAATAATTTATGTGGAATATTCTTCGTTAGTGTAGGTACTTTATATTGCAGCATTTATTTGCCGTAAAGATTACAGTATCTTGATACTGTGTATGTCACCTTAGACGCGGTTCGTGTTTGTTTTTTGTAGACGGCATATTAAGTTTAAAGAAGTTTAAGATATGACACATTTTTCTTCAGTTATTTTGATCTGAAAAGCGAAGGTAAAAATTTTTCAATATTAATTTTTTATTCGTGTATATGTTAAAAAAATTATATCGTACGATATATATTTTTTTCTATCGTTAGTAAGAAGAAATTATTAACGATATCAATAAAAAAAAATGATTAAAAATTTTATCGTTAACGATAAAAATATTTTTTTATGTTTTTTTTTCTATTATTCCTAATAAACAGCTAAGCGTACTCGCAAGCAATCTCAATCAATGATAGATAATGTGAAAGGTCACCTAACCCGAAATCTCGAAAACCACGGGACGTACAAAAATGACATTTAGCAAGGAGGTATTTTATTAATAGTTAGTAGAAATCCACTAACAATGGCTTTTTCGAGGAAGGAATTGCAAAGGCTCTTGCAAGTTTAATTTTACACAAACGAAGTCGCGGAAAACAGCTAGTAAAAAATAAATGTGTTTTTTTCTTTGTTGTGGAACCCTAAATATGATATCAAGATATTTACTCAATATTTATCCGCTGTCGAGGCGGAGTGTAAAGAAAGCTACCTGCACTCGAACAGGTATAAATTATGACCTTTCGTCAATCACACAACTATAATAATCCTAACACACCGAAGCCGGGGTGGAGCGATTCGAGGTTTGGCTTTCACGCGATTTCACGACCTATTAACCACTAGAGCTGTTTCCTTCTATTTCATCCGCGTAAAATTGCAAAGGCCCTTGGACATCCTTAACCTGGTCATATCGAAAAATTCTTTATTAGCGAATGTGTACTGTACTAACTGTATACTACCACACTACCCATCACTATACGTCCCGCGGTTTTGGAGATATCGTGTTAGATGACCTTTCGGTTTTATATACAGTGCAACCTCGATATAACGAAACTCACGGGATTTAAAACAATTAGTTATTCTGCGTATTTTGTTATTTTTTTGTTTTGTTTTAATAAAACATGAATAACAATTGAACAATTAAGTGGGAATTTTTGATAGGATGCGTTATGTGAAGGTTGTAGGTTGAAAAATTCGCAAAAATGAGGAAGGTTAATGCCTCCTATCGATATTCTGCATTCGTTACAATTGAATTGATAAATGTATTAGAAATGTAAAGGTATATTTTGCTGTTGTTATATCTTAGGGGCAGTTCAAGGGATTTTGAAAAAATCGAGAAATCCGTTATATTGAGGCTCGTTATATAGAGGTTACATTGAATACAGATTAACTTGAATATGAGATTGATTTAATGAATGTTCAACTATGCACCTAGATAGACTTATATCTTTACATAGATTTCTTCTTAACCTTTATGTGAATTTGTTTACAAATTTCTACTTGATAACTGCAGAAGTCGCCATCAGAAGTAACTGATAACATCAGTCAAAATTGAACCTATTAAAATTTGATTCTAAGTTGTATTTTCCAATTCAAAGAATACTTTTCTTTTGCAATTACACACATACACACATTCACGCACACGCACACACACTCACACACGCACGCGCACAAACACTTTACGGAAGAGCGGAATCCCCAAACACATGTAATTCTTTACTCAAAAGGAGACTCCGATCATAATTGAGAAATTGTAAACAAACATGGTTAGAAATAAAGAATTTTTTTGTGGTTATTTACATCTTTGAAAATGCTTTTTAACAAAACTCTTATTATATACGCCCTTCCTTTTGTGTGGTATACACAATAATGTGTATTGGAATGCTACATAAAGTAACGTATACGCGACCGTTCTAACCTGATTCCCCCTTCCCCTCAATTACCGAACGTTTCAGGAGGTATTAGGTGGTGTCGCTAAGAAGTTGGCGGATCAATTTAGATTGGATAAGTTAACCATTCGATGGCACAGGAGCTACTTAGGACTATGAATATTTATAATGTATTAACGGAACATCGCTTTCTACCAGCGGAAATTTCGTTCCACAATAGAATTATACGGTTTTATTCACAGATTAGTGTCATGCGATCAGGTCAATAAACAGCATTGCTATATTTTAGTTGTACAAAACAGTTTATTGGTGTTATTTACATGCTAGCCCGAATTCATGGATCATTCAAAGCTTTTATTATGAATGTATGAAGATCCTCAATAGCTCAACGGTATAAGGTATGGACTGATATCCGCAAGGTACCCGGTTCGAACTCCACCGCCGCTGGGGTACTGTCGCACCCAACATAAACTTTTAATTTAAGCTTTGTAAGAGGGGAAAAGGGAATATTAGACATACCTAAAAAGTATTCCTAATATTCTTTAAAAAAAAATGAAGACTAGAATATATGCGAAGATGAAACTTAGTTATTTTACACTAATAAAATTTTACATACAACCCTTTATATAATAATAATAAAATTCTTTATATTATATATGCACACAAACAGAAAAGAAATTACTGATTTTAACAATAAGTACAAACATGGTATTACAGCCAGCCGTGAAATGGTAAAGGTAAATACTTACCGAAAAGCCTTCCGAATGAAAATGTTATCGTGCCTTAAAGTGACTACCGACGCCCATGCACAACTGCAACACCAGGGGATCGCAGATGCGTTGCCGGCCTTTGAGAAATGAGTATGCTGTTTTCTTGAAGGTACTTTGTATTTAGTATTTTCCAGGATCTGATGATGGAGCTGTAAGGTGTCCATAGGAACTTTGTTATAAAACGACGTAATTTCATCGAGTTTGGGCCGGTCTGATTCGTATTGACGTGTACTTTGTATTTAATAATATGTAGGAGATGGAAGGTGGACATAGGAACGGCGTTAGAACTTAATATAACCGCTTCAAGTTCCATTTCCATACATTTAAATAATAGCTTCTTTTTTAAGTTTTTTAAATTAAAATTATTAATACATCTATTGGATATCCTTATCACGAAATAGAGCTCTGTGGAAGTCAATGGAGGACGTCTATGTCCAGCAGTGGACGTCATCGGGCTGAAAGGAAGAAATACATCTATTTGCAAAAAATATAAATATTCGCTGCAATTTTTAATCAAAGAGTACTTTAAAACACATTTTAAAAGTACCTACATCTTGTTACGATGCTCGTTTCACTATTCCATTTCAGTACATTGAAATAAAACCTTTTTTTTAAGTCTTTTAATTTTAAATCCTTAATACATTTACTTGCGAAAAATAAATATATTCATTGCAATTTTTAATCAAAGAGTACTTTAAAACACATTTATAAAGTACCTATGTACATCTTATTTGTTACAATGCTGGTTTTTTTTTTTTGACAACGAATTATTTTCGATACTCACTCGAATTATTTCTGAGTTCAAAATTTCTAGAGTATTAATAACAAGCTATTATATACTACGTAGAATTTTTTTGACCCTGAATCAAGTTACAGATGATTCCGATACTTTAACTTCAGTGAGAACTTTATATATAAATTTCGATTATTGTCGTTAGCGGTCATTTGTTCGCGGCTGTTGTACATTAAACAACAGAGGGACATTGCCTAAGTAATTTTTTTTTTAAGATTGAGGACAGTGCCCTTGTCGTTCTTACATTTGAAGTTTAATAACAAATATGGCGGAGGAATTGGTTAATAACGAATTGTATTTAGAGAAGGCAAGTATTTTTATTCCGTATCAATGGGTCCTATATATGAGGGACTAAAGAAAGTTTTTTTTTTTTTGCATAAGCTCGCGCCTTGATCTTTATGCCCGTAATAAACAGCCCAATTTTTTTTTTATCATAATTATTTAGTTATTTCATATCAATACATATTTTTTTTGACATAATATATTGTAAATATTTATATTTATTAAGTTTTTTGTTAGTAAACATTTACTATCGTTTGATCTTTACGTTTTTTTTTATCAATTGTTAGTGTTTTGACTATAATATCTTAATCAACATTAAACTATTTCTTAGTGGCCTTAATTAGTGAAGTGGTTAACTCCAATAGCAAAAGTCAAATCAACCAACTCTTTTCAGTTATATTACAATATAATTACAATTTACTATTATTTATTAAGATAATATGAGATAATATATTTACATGAATTAGTGTTTTATGTATGTGTATGTATTTATATGTGTAGAAAATGTAGATTTATATTCCCGTATATATATATTTACTTATTGTTTTTGCACCAACTCATAATGGTTTCCAAAAATCCTTTCAGATCTGGGGGTTGCCTGTAAAAGATCGTCTTAAGCGATAAGGCAGCCCTTGCGCACTTTATAATTCTGTTTTTTTTTTATTGTATTGATACTCTTTTCTGCGTGTGCAATAAAGTATAAATAAATAAATTAGAGTGTTTTAACTTATTTATGATATTTCTTTTTATTTAAACTTTCTGAACGAAAAAAATAATAATAAGCCAAATTAGTGGAGCCGTTACCAAGTATTGCGTTTAACAAGATTCATTTTTTCTCTTTACTGCTAAAAGATGTTACAAGGGGGCAGACGAGCAGGCAGCAGGCACCGAAGTGCCTACCGGCGCCCATGGACACCTTAAAAATTAATTTAATGATAATCCTAATATGTCCTATGTTTCCCCAGTACTTTATTACGCTTGCGGAATAGGGTTGAATAACTATTCATATATATTCTGTAACTACATACATATTCTGTAACTACAGAGGATATGTTCAGACGTTTTCAAGTTCTCGGAACAAAAGCATATGTATAGTTGACCATGCTTTACCATTTTGGATGACAGCTCCTACTTATAGAAAATTTTACTAAGGGTTAATGTTATAAATTAACATCATGCATAACAAGCAAAAATGATCCTTTTTAACTTACCGACGTGCCAACGATATTCGACCTTAACGTGGCAAACCAATTTCTTGGTCGACTATACATGTTATATCACTCTTCAATAATCCGTTAGGGATCTAGTGACTATTCTTACTTGTTTCCTACTGAGATTCAGGAGACAAGTAGTAAATTTTGGTAACTACACCTCAATAAGTCTATGTGCATGCCTCATGCCAACCGCTTCTCTCCATAGCTGGAGGCGTATTGAGGTGATTTTACTTTTGAGGTAGTAATTCAAAGGGCCAGTGAATATACATATATACCACCTCAGCTTCTTTTCTATATATGGCCAGTGAATGTATGGGATTAGTGTCTCCGTGCTATTCGGTACCATTGCAGATACTGTTCAATATTAAACATACGGCTTTTAAACATGTTATTCTCTCACAATCTCGTGAGGTTTTATTAACCAATACAATGCGTGTCAAAACCAACATTGTAGTTGCGTGTTATTCGTAGTTTTATATACAGACGAAAATTAATTGAATCTGAAATTCGCTCTCCATGTTTCAATCCGGCCAATATTCGACCTATAAAGTATTTTATACAAGCCCATTGTTTCATCAAAAGGCTTTTTGTTTCAGAGTCTAGTTTTAGCTAACCTAAATATTGAATATTTTTAGAAATATCCAATATTTCAATTTTTTAATCCAGGTGGTGGATCTTGCTTTTTATTATCTGAATAATAACTGGTTAGATTCAACACGAGTACGTGATCCCGAACTACCCTAGCTGATATTGTCACTCCCTCTACATTGTCTGTGACAGTAGTATCCACATCTTTTCTCTCCTCTCCATCTACCTTTATATCCTTTTACTCCATCAACCTATACATTATTTTACTCCATCCCTTTCCTTTACATCTGTCTATCTAATTATAGGTAGCGACACGCTTGCAGTCCTTTTGATCTGCAGCTGAATTGGGCTGGCGCAACCAAGTACTATTACCGGGAGGTGGCGGCAATGCTGTCACGTCAAACTATGGTACTCTTGTCGCGTTTCGTTTGATTTGTGACACTTCCCGGTAGCGTAAACTCGTCATTAAAAGGACGGCAACGCTTAGCTAGCTAGCCTCCTGGTCATGCAGAAGTTCATAGGCGTCGGTAGTTACTTAGGCTGCTCCTATGCCCCTTGTAAAATAAAAAAAAAATATATAGTTTAACCATTGCTTAGTTATAAAGTAAGCAATGGATGAAATAATCAAATGTTATCTATTAAAAGGTCAATAATTTAATTTTAGGCTAATAATAGACTACGCTCTTTCCCAAATAAAAAATGTGTCTAGACATTTAATTTAAAACTTAATAAAATATTTCTTATTTGACCTATATCTTCTTTTTTTTCAATAAAATGACTGAGTAGGTATTAATCATATTAGGTATCACGAGAAGAAAGGGGCGGTAAGTTTTATGAACTCAATGTAGACTTTCCTACCAGGTGATCAACATCTATTATATAAATGCGATTATATAAAAGCGAAAGCCTAACACGAAATTTCGAAAACTGCAGGACGTACAATGATGAAATTTGGTAAAGCGGTAGTTTATAATAGACAGCCGCTAAGAATGGAATATTTATCGTTAGGGTCTGATTAAGGAAGTATACGGACTCGCTCAAGTTGACACAGACGAAATCGCAGGAAACAGTTAGTTGCTTCATATAATACTAGAGGTCGCCGCTGAAACGGAAAAGAACGTTAAGGAATTAGTGGACGCATATGAAAAGGTCGATGGCACTGCCACAGTACCCACTAAAACCCAGGGGAGCCCGTATCATCCACAGAGTAGGACACCAGAGGCTCCCTTTGTGAGTACTCTACTCTGGTGGCTGTCTATCTCTCTGGGATTGTGAGTTTGACTCCCACCTGGAGTGTGTTACACATATAAGTATATATATACGTATGTATAAATTATATCCAAGTTGCTTCAAAAAAGGAAAAAGATTTCTTTTATTTATGTTTCAAGAAGACACTCCCACAATCTTTCCAGCTTAGCTTTTGCTCTTTCTAAATACATTCCTCTTACTTATATATTAAAAAAAGAAACAAAAATTTTCGTCATTATTTTTAAACCCATCAACTCTTCTCGAACTTTAATAAGTAGGTGCTGTTCCTGAAATTATGTTTGCGTCCGTATTCATTAAAAGAAGCTTTTTTAAGAAACTTCTTGAAAGAATACTCGCTCATTAAAACTTTCACGAGACAAAAAGCTGGTGAATGACAAAAAATGACTTTCTTTTATTCATGCACTTCGGTAAATCATCTCATCAAAAATAATTACAGAATAATGATATTCTGTAATTAATTAAAACCGTACCTCATTCGCCAATAGATTATTAAAAAAAATTAGGTTAAGTTGATCTCTCTGGGACCGAGTTATAGATGGGTAACCCGTTCTAGTACTCTTATACGAATATGTCTTGTTGGGATTATGATATTAATTTAAACTTTATAATTATTTTTATACTACTACATATTCTGTCACATGTACTAATATAAAATAAAATAAACTGGAATATTAGTCATGCCTAAAGCAATCCTAGTACGACAGAGTACTTAAAGAATAAGAAAACCTTTCATACTAGCTTGTATTCCATATGTCTTATTCGGCAACGATAAAAACATCAGGACAAAAGGCAGAAGTCACGTCATGACTTACAGTTATCTGATATTTAACCCCGAGATGACAAAAACTCGACTCTATAAGGGAGCGTGTTCACTGGATGCTTTGATGTTGACTTGATATGTACTCGTATTTTTTTTTATTTTTATTTTATTAAGCAACACTAGCGTAGCATTCCGAAAAATGATAAAAAAGGTAACGAAAAATTCCGATCCATCAATACCTTAGTTCACAAAGCATAAAGCTCAATGTAAAAGCTCACTAAATGTGGGTGTGTCGATGACCTTTCTAAGTGAAGAGCGATCACTGATCACTCAGACAAACACGCGTTCAAATCAGAGATGGTTTTTGCTCGGTAGAGCATTATATATGTGAATTATAGGTACGTTGGTCCGAGATTCTGCTAGTTTTATCTTTATACACTTCTACTAGCTGTTTCCCGCGACTTTCGTCCGCGTAAAATTAAACTTGCAAGAATCCCTTTGCACCTTTAATCTGGCTCTATAAAAATTTTTGTAATCTCTATGTATGTGCTTATTTGAAGCTATGTACAAAATGTTTATTCATAGTTCAACGACATTTGACAATTTAATCACATTAAATGTCATTATTAACAAAATACATAGTTGTTTTGTGTTGGTTGTCATGACTTCGCATTGACACCTTCTTACAGTAAAATGCATACATGTGTGTGTCAATCGATTGGCACTGGTGTGCGTATAATGTTATTTAATGATTTACTATATTTAGAATGCAAATTTGATAAATATATTAGGATACACATACCCTGCTCTATGTAAACTATGACTGCGCCAAATTTTATACACCTCCGTCCGCGCAATTTTCGTATAGTGGTATCTAAAAGTTTTCGGGTTTACGTATTAATATATAAACATTTTTCGTGAGTGGTTTGTGTGTGAGAAGCCTAAGGGCTAAATGAAAAGTAAATAGGTCCGCATTTGACACACTTTTAGAAAGCTTTTTAGATTTCAAACGATTAACACGTCCAAGCTACGAGCTTTGTTCAAATTGACTCTACATTTTGGATGTAAAACGTTTGTATGGGAAAAAGAAAAGGTCTGTTTTGAGGGTTTTCCCGGCAATTACTCGATTTTTTCTCGCCGTAAAAACCATCCTTGGACTTCATCGAACATTTAAAAATGAATTGGTTAAATTGGTCCAGGTGTTGTTGAGTTATGCGCTTACCAACACATTTCGCGATTCATATTTATATATATAGATTGATGAAAAAAGAAACTATAATTAATCTTTTTGGTAAACATTATGTAGGCGAAAAATAAATACGGCTAAGCCTACGAACTATGTCAGGCAGACGTTCAATGATAAGGGTTTATACTTATCAGGAGTCAAAACGTGACCGTCCTAGCGAGAAGGTCATAAGCCCTTAAGGGTTCAAGTATGTCATTAATTTGGAAATAGCCTAGTACATTGGAAACTAGATTTTAAGGGACGATTTTGAGACTGCTAGATAAAAATACCTGAAGGCTGATGGTACTTTATTTCGAAATGACTTATATCTGTACTAATATATAAAGCTGAAGAGTTTGTTCGTTTGTTTGAACGCGCTAATCTCCGAAACTGCTGGCCCGATTTGAAAAACTCTTTCAGCGCTAGATAGCCCATTTATCGAGGGAGGCTATAGGCTATATACTATCACGCTATGACTAATTGGAGCGGAGCACCAATGAACAATGTTTCAAAATCGGCGGTTTTTTTTCCGTTTTGAGAGCTTCCGCTGCGTAAATGGTTAAAGTTTTGCAAAAATCATGTATGACGGAATTATTCCCCTTTAAAAGTTCTAAATAAAGGTCCGCGACACCCTATGTCTATCTTTTTTCTTCTTTGTACGTCCTACGATTATCAAAATTTCGTAATAGGCGACCCTTCGCTTTTATACACAAGGTGACAGATGAGACACATAGAATACTTAAGGAGGTTACTCGGTACTCGATTCTCGTTATATTTATGTAATAAAAATAGGTAGTTAATGTTTGACCAAATTTCCTTAAAATTAGTTAAAGTGTGGCCCAGTTCTGTGGTTAATTTGATGTTCGAAAAAGTTAGTAAATGCATTTCCCAGTGTAAAAAACCGGTCGGTTATAAAAAGGATGTAATGACAGCTGTCTGTCAGCAATAATAAATAATATTAATAATTCAGTTCATTTTTTGACTACGCTTATTAAACAAATAAGTGAATAAGTGATGAGTGAAATAGACATTTTTGCCTGTCCTAAGCCAGGACTAAAGTGTGAAGGGAAAGCGGACCATCATCGTGCGTCCACGCTAGTATGTCCATGCGTCCTGTACATAATTAGTTAACTTTCTCTTAATCTCACGTAGTAGTAAATTTACATTGAATGTTAATTCTTTTCGTCATATATGATCGTGAAATATCAGGTGCTATAGTGTCGTAAGTATCTGACCAGTCAACCTGTATAGATAATTATTTATTCTTATGAATAAATAGGAGTTCCTATTGTCTTACTTATCTGCTTAAATCGAAATAGAGAGAGAGAGAGAGAGAGACGAATTTCTTAGCATGGTAATTTACTGCCGCTATATTTCTTAAAACGTTTAAACTGGTAGTGACTTCTCATTACTGGCAGATAGATGAAGTTGACAATAATGTGACAACATTTTAAAAAAACATTTCTCACGCTCACGCTTTACCTTTTTAATAATATTTGCTAAAGGGGACTTTGATTGTTCATTTAGAATTGTGCATCGGACAATATTTGAGGGCTCTAAAAGTATTTTTAGGGTTCCGTAGTACTGTAAGGAACCGTTATAATTTCACTCTGGCGGTCTTTCCACTAGCTAGATGGAGAAAGAGAGACGAATTTCTTAGCATTCCATGAATCCATCGTGCGGGTGCCGGGTCCATCGCATTGCAGAGGAAGGAACCATAGCAGTGCCCGGGAATTGTTACCCAGGTGTAGGTTTAGGAGCGCGCTCTTTATAGTGATCACTAACACTCACAACGCTTTCTGGTAAATTAAGCAATACTTAATCAGGCAACATTATTTTATTTGTCAAAATGTCCGTCAGTCGATCTGTCGATAGCAACTAATAACAGTTTTTGTAGAGGTTATATTTCGCAATCGGCTCAGGTTAAATTAACGTTAAGGTTAAGTAAGGAAATACGTAACAATATGGGAGTTACAGTGTAATTTATTGAGAACTACCTATAGACGCGGTAACGTAAGGCATGTCGACTATCAAATTCATGTGGAAAGACTTGGGTGTGATGAAATTATGGAGTGTCTGGACTCGAAGATTTATAGTTAGTACAGTTGTAAGACGATGTATGCGTGAACGGTGTTTCCGTGAGGTGATACAGCGGTTTAAGCACACAATACTGCGACCGCGTCGGACTCTACTCTTGTCTGCCGCTGCTTATAAAAGTAACAAGGAAAGCTTTGCATGCGAAAAGGGAATTAGTGACGATGAATTACAGGTGATACCTATTTGTTAATGCCTAATATCCTCGCTGAAAAAGTTTCCGAACAATTTAATACTAACTACATTTTGTTATCTTTATTGACAAGTGCATTAGTGTGTAAAAGCTATTATCCCGTTAAAGTTATTCTATCTATATAGCTTGTTTTATACTATTATTTGCTTTAGATGGAATAGGGTTGTCAGAAGGATATATCATGAAACTTTTAGACATATTTAATAGAACCGCTAAAGTGTAAACATGTTTATTGTTTACTGTACTTTTAAATACTCACAATGGACATATTTCTAATAAGAAAATGTTATGTAATGATTTGGTTAAATTGTCTAGGTTTTATAGAAGCAAAATTTTCCATATGCAGGTCAAGATGGGGAGTAAATTTTGTTTATGGGTGTAAATTTTTAATTCTGTCTGCGTTAATAGTGACAGCTTTGATTTTTTTCTAGGCTTATATTTTTAAATATGGCTGAGAAATTCAGTAGGTTTAGATATAACGCGGAAGCCCAGCTTTTCAGGAGGTTTTAGCTTAATCAGTGGCCCGCATTTGAGTTGAACATTAGGTTAAACAGTTCTTACCACTTCTGTGTATGGGTGATCCATTGTTACTGGTTTTTTAAATATCTGCCTCCTCCATGTTTCGGAAGACACGTAAAACGGCGGGTTCAGATCCCACTTACCTAACCCCACAGCCACATCCTTTACAATTTAAAGGTATGAACCGGACTCAAATGAGCAGGCAGCTAAGTGCCTACTGGTGCCCATGGACATCTGCACCACCAAGGCAAGCAGATGCATTGCCAGCCTTTAATGACGAGTTAAAGCCACAGGAAGTCCCACAAACCAAACGAACGACACCATCACTGTATAGGAGGAGTGACAATAGCAACTAGGGTAGTCCGGAGTCGCGTACCTGCAGGGGATCTGACCAGTTATTGGACAGATCAAGGAAGATCCACCCCCTGGGAGGGGACCGCGATAGAAATAGGTAGAAAAAAACAGAAGTACAGCTTTCTGAACTAACTTGATATTTACAGGGACTAATCTCAGATCTGGAGAACGTTCAGAAGCTGATGAAGAGGACTCTGTACTGCACAAGTTGCGGAAAGCGTTTACCGATCGACAGGAAGCAGCCGGGCGTTATATACTGCTCGTTAGTATCTGTCTCAGTGTATGGAAACATACCCATACCTTGAGACCTATTTTCTAAGAATTTTCGACCCGTCCCTATGGTGGTCACTCTTATATATTGAGACCCACTCCCATCCCCCTTTAATTATAAAAATGAAGACTTATTATAGCCTAGCCTCATTTGTTTTTCTATTTTTTATTTATAAATATAAAATACACTTTTAAACAATAAATAAAAGCATTATAAACAAACTACGAACATTTGTCCCCTGATGCTAGTAGATTGGGTTTTGCTTAAATTATAAATAGAAAATTTATACATGCAAGGAATTATAAAATTAAAATTTAGTTACAGGGTAGTATAGACTATTTGTAATTGTATATGTCTGCAGTGCTATGTGTGCCTCAAATAAAACTTTTCTTTCTTTCTTTCTTTCTTTCTAACTATCATGGTTAAAGCCCTTTCACTTTACCTAGAGAGATGTCAGATCACTCTGCATATATCATGGAGAGTATTTTAAGAAAATGAGGAAAAATTCATCACCAGACATAGCATCAGTGCTCGAAATTCCATACACACCACATTGACGGCCATAAAGATTAAATTTAGGTTTTTAAATGATTATGCTAAGACTGTACACAGTGATAGCCTAGGGAGTCGTGGTTTAAAGCGAGGCACAAATGAATTATATTTTATCCTAACGTTAAGCTATGGGCACTTTAAAATAGTGTATAAAAGGATGAATCAGGAATGATTTTAAGTTTCCGGGTAAAAATTTTAAAACAAATACCAACTCCATTCCATTCTTTACTCTCCTCGTGATCTTTATTAACTAAATTGCCGCCTGAGTCACAGCCACCTGGAGGCCGATCACCTTAACTGCTGTACAATTGAAGTCCATTAAGACCCGTTGCCTCTTTATTGTCTTTTTATTTGTTTGTTAAATAACGTGACTCCATTTATAACAATAATAAAAACTATACTTAATATACTAGAATACATTTACACACTAGAATATGGCAATTTATGAACAACGTTATATGTATTAGAATACATTATTATAGAGTCAGTAAAATTATTGGATTAAAACAATTATTGTCAATACAGGTATTTTTTTTATTTTACATGAATACCTATTGTATTTTACGTACCATTCTTTATGCAGTAAAATAAAAAAGTTTTCTGCTTAGTAAAAGAAGGAATTTTTGACAATTATTTCTCATAACTAATACAATCAGACGTTACTTTCCGAAAATCCATGAAATACTAAACTACTTTGCTTAAGTGTTAAAGTGACTTTATGCTGCTTCGGTGTCGAAGCGAAACGTGCGTTGAGACACATCGGAAAGTCAGTATAGTGCTGTGCTTTGGTGGCGGATACGGTGGTGTAGCTTTTGGGTTGCAGCATTACACCGATATTCCCTCTGATTCATTCGCGGATTAAAGCAAAGTAGTTTAGTTTTTCATGCATTTCATGGATAACCGCAAAGTAACGCCTGATGCTATCAGTTATCTGACAGCTGTCATTAAATCCTTTTTATAACTGACCAATTTTTTTTCCCCTGGGTATTACATTTACGGAGTAACTTTTTTTTTAATAATTTAAAGAACAGGTTGCATGTAATGTCGATTTTAATTCAATTTACATGTTTGTAAGGCTTTACTGTGAAGTTGGGAATTTGGGGTTACAACAATATACGTGGGAGGTATCTATATATTTTAACAAAGAATTAAAATTTTGTATATAACTTTAAACATGCCTACAAATAAATTGGTTAATAGGCAAAATGCGTTAGCTAACAAAAAGGCTACTGGTGTGTAATAAAGATTTTCTAATCATATGAAATGGATGTAAAGAATGACTGTTCTTTTGGTAAATAAAAATAAAATACTGTTCCCAGAGAAAGTAGGTAAGATAAAGCGAGAAGGTCGTCAGTCTTTCGGCACATGTTATTCTCTTGTACAGGAAAGTGGGTGTCGGATGACGGCCACATTGTGAACACAGCTGATTTTACGACCATATTAAAACATCAACGCTTCAATTTGGAATGAAAATAGCAACGCGCGTTGAAAAGTTTATATTCAAATTTAATTCGTTTCTATGGAATACATAAAAAATTAAAAATAGAACGCAGCTTAAAGTTTACGTAAATGAATATACGACATGACGTTCCGGTTTATTTATAGACGCGTTCATAATTAAATTTAGATAAATGGGTTAGTTTATAGTGCTAAAACGTCATGAAATTCATTTAAGTAAGTGACGTAATAATCATCTTGACCTTAATGTCACTTGACGTGACAGCATTGCCGCCACTTCGTAAAGATCTTATGTGAGAAATGGGTACTGTGACTTGGACGCGTCGGCCCAATTCGGCTGCAGGCCAAAAGGACTACAAACGTGGCGTTACATGGTAATTAAATGTATGGGTATACGTTAGCATCGATTGAGTAAATGAACATTATTAATACTCGTAGATATATTTATAACTTATGGCAGACACACAAGCATTAAATATTATGGCATCCATTACTTTCCTTAATTACTCAGAATTACAATACGATTGTGGTTAAGTTGGTATTGTACGATTATGTGTTGACAATGAACAATAAATGATATTTTTTGTAACAAAATCACATTTAATTATGTACAAATTAACACATACTATGTCATAATAGAAAATAAACCAAGTGTTTATTTTTTGTTATGACATAGACAAGTATAAAAGGTTGAATATTCGTTTCCACGTTTACATATAAACTTCGTTGCATAAACATATTTTGTGGATAATTCTATGAGTTCTAAATTTTGCGTTCCTTTTTTAAAAAAGTGGAAAAACCTATTTTAAGAAAAGCAAAGCTAGAAAAGTTTCACACTTGTAAAAAGCCACGAACGTCTCGAGATCGTCTCTGGCCCAGTTCGCCATTGTTTACACAGAGGCGGCATTTCAAGCGTGTATCTAGCAAGTCCTTTTGTCTAAGGACTCCATTGTCTATTCTACGCATTATGAAACTGTTGCCCACGCGCCGCTTGAATGGAGAATGACGAATGCTTACTTCTAAATATATACGCGAAGACATCTCGAATATTCGCATTCTCTAATGAGTAGATAGTGCGCTAGAAAGAAAGTTTACACTTCCGACTGTATTTTTCTATTTTAAGTAATAGTTAATAAATTAATACACTTTTTATATGAATTCACAGATATAAATACGCACAACCAGAAAACCTCATTAATATGCATAACACACTAGTTTGAAGATAATGTAACTAAATGTAAATATTTATTAAAAAAATATAATTTTTTATTTTAAAAATGTTTACACACTACATTAGTTTAACTTATACCTATTTAATATCTAAAAAGTTTTGTTTAAAAAATACACGCATAGACTACAGAAGTTCATAGACTGGTCATCAGCAAGATTAAAAATTTACCTGTAATAAGGATGGTCAGACATCTAGACAGCCATAATTAAATAAATGACTAACTAACTAAAAATTTCACCATTTTTTTAATTATTAACACTTAAACTCTTCAGAAGCTTCTTAAAAAAACGAAAATAGTTTCACAAACAATGGGGGACAAAAACGTACCGTTAAGTCTATACCTACATATTTATTTTATATGCAGTCACCATCTGTTAGTCTCAGTCTAATCTATCTGATGTTACGTTGTTTTCCCATCAACACGGCTGCAGTGTGGTGAGTTCCCACACATTTGCAGCAAATCCGTGCCCTGTGTAACGCACTCCGGATATGCAAACAGCGCTGACGGAAACACCTTGCGCACTCGTGCAGCTGATATTGCACCTTTGAGAGATTGTTTGCGCGAAACGTGTATCATCTACTCTATATATATACTTATTTTACAGCTTTATTAATTTTTTGCACACTATAATAAGCTGTTGTGCGATCTTATCAGCTTGAACTAATTGGGTCTTTACCGTTTATGGTTTATAATAGCACTTTTTATATTGAAGTGGTTTAATGGTATTCGTATTTGCTGGACAGAAGTTAGTACACTATAGTCTATTTAATTCGTCTTGAGACAAAAGGTAAACAAACAATATGCCGATAATGTGTCACCAAGTTTTACAGGAATGACATTCTATTCTATATTGAAGAGAATGAAATTTTGAATTATGTAAGAAGAATGCCTATGTGTGCTCTAACGGACTGTCTCCTTTATGATATAATTTTGTGGCGATAAAAATATTTGAGGACAATGAGGCAGTTAGGGATGAAAAAAGGTAGGTTCAGTTTTAATTAGAGATAGTGCCACGCTTGCAGTCCTTTTGGGCTGCAGTCGAATTGGTCCAGCGCGTCCTGGTACCCGTTCCTCTTTCCCACATAATATCGGCGTGAAGTGGCGGCAATGATGTCACGTCAAGTGATGGCATTGTTGTCGCGTTTCGTTCGGTTTGTGAGACTTGCCGTTGGTCTAATCTGGTCATGAAAGGTCCGGAACGCATCTGCTAGTCTTCTGGTAGTCCAGATGTCCATAGGCGTCGGTAGTCACATATGTGAACCGCCTACTGTTTGCCCCTTGTAATATAAAAAAAAGAAAATTTATTACACCTATGAAACTTGGTTCAATGAAGAGCTACTACAGCATTTTCATTTTAATCAATCTTTTCAATTATTTATTTAATATATAGAGAATACACTTTTAATTTACTTAAAGGTACGCTAATAAAATATAGCTAATAGGTATGTTAATAAAATATTTTATTTATATCTCTGTATTAATATTATAGTGTTCATAGTATCGTTACGTAACAATCAATACAGCTAATTAAATAATACAATCTGTGCTTAATTTATGTTCAATAGTAGATATTCAGTGTGGGATAAAAATGGCATGTTTTTTTACCTTTTGTCGTAAGACGAAATGAATAGACCATAGCTGTTATACTATAAGCAATTTATATTTTTTATTCATATACATATTTTTCATTTTATTAAGGATTTAAGAAAGAAATGTCATATCAATATTTTTATAATAGGAATATAAATAGAGATATATTATAATAGTATATGGGTCAGAATATATTTATTTCAACTCTGCCTCATAAACGTAAAACTTTACTGGTATTGGCGTATCCATGTTTTAGTTCCAGTAATAAAGAATATTGCATATTAATACAATAAACTTTTTATAACTTTACAGTTGGTTGACTGATGGCTGGAGGGAGACAATTTCTCACATACATTTCTGCAATTCTCTCACGATCTCGCGCACAATTTTACTCGACTTAAATCGAAAAAGGATTATTTGCTATGTTGATTGTTCCCTTTTTAGGGTTCCGTAGTACTAAAAGGAACCCATATAATTTCACTCTGTCCGTCTGTCCGCCCGTAAGGTGGTCCCCCTAACATTTCCAAACTAATAGACGCAAAGACTTGAAATTTTCCATGTTGATAGAACATGCTAAAAACTCATTAGGAAAATTAGTCTGAACGAAATCGGACAACAATTTTTGACGTTATTTAACAAATACGTTTTGAGCGTATCAGATACGGAACCCTTATATAAGCGTATCTTGACACGCTTTTGGCCATTTTTTCAATTACTAAGACGATAAAAACATTCGAATAGTTGTCGGTTGTATTTTTAATTCTAGCTACTTTCACGAGTTATCGTAAAAGTGTGTTAATATTTACGTTTATTTATTTAACGAGCTTTGGTTAGTAAACGTTTATATTTACGTTTTTTCTGGCTTACCTTCAAATAAACAAAGTTGACTCGCTTTCTGTTGATATCTGCAAAAAATAAAAACAAAATTAGATTATAGAATTAAAGAGATCGAAAAACTTTAATTTTTGATAAAAAACAAGGGACAGAGAGAGAGTTGCGAACCCGTTGCTTAGCATTCACATGCTCGTGTGCGTACATACGCATACACTTACACACCGTACGGCAATTTTGTTACGTGACGATTTCTGCGAAATCGCATTACCCCGAAATTTTCGTAAGCCGCGTTAATGAACTTACGATCCAAATATTCACTTTAACGAGTTCCTTAATTAAAGTTGTTGACAAAAATTAATACTACTATTTGTGACTAACAAAATTTGCTTAAAAGAATAATGAATATTGGAATAAATAAATTTAATTTTTACTGATAAGTTCACGTACACAAAAAAGTATAACATTTAAATTGTACAAAGGACCTTAAGGATAAGAAAGAAAGGTAAGGTTTGTATTAATACAATAATAAATATGAAACAGTAAAATTAAGATGATTTAAATCTTAAACCATTAAATATGACTCTATTTAAAATTAAATTATATCTTTATATAAAATAGCTAAGCTATGAGTTCTATGTTCTTCTGAGATTCAGTCAATATTAAGTGTGCCGATTATTCTCTATTAATCCCTTTGAAGAAGCCTTTAAAAGCCGTGGGTGGAATAATAATGCTGCTATCGAATGAAATAATCTTACGATTAATGGTTAGTGGAACGAAACAAGACTGCGAGTCTACAATGGGATCATCTTCGTATCTGTGAAATTAAATGTTCTTTTCATTTCCTCGACCCTAATTTACTATTAAAACGATTTACTTTTGGAATTTCAATTACTTAAATATTTTCATAATCTTACTAATATTATAAACGCGAAAGTTTATACATATGGACATATGGATTGTATGTTTGATGCTCTTTCACGGAAGAAATTGAGAATGGATCTTAACAATGTACCAAACGTTTTCTCACTGAACTGACCTAGAAGTATATTAGCCCTACTAATGTATATTGAACGCAGTTCTAAGTGCGATGTACATATGTGTGAGACGAACGCAAGCTGAACGCAACGCCAAGCGCTCAATGTGTACCCGCTGTTATCGTATTTTACAAGGGAACCGCAAAAATAATAATTACATACATTTTTTATAGGGAAGCGAAAACATGGATGTAAAATATTTTGCATATTCTTTTTGCTATTTTTTGTTACTTAATTTTTTTACGTTTAGGAGCTTGTAGTTTAATCAGTGGTCAGCATTTGCAGCAGTTAGCAGTTAAGCAGTTCTTATCGCGATCGGGCAATAAATGGGTTACCCATTATAACACTGGTTTTTCAAATATCTGACATGTTCTGTGTTTGCTAAGGCTCGGAAATAATGGGTCCTGATTAATATCGTGAGATTGTAGAGATTAAGGAGATTCCGAGGATAACCTCAGACGGCAGTCGGTCATCTTAACTCGCCTCACAACCACATCCTCTGCAATTTAGGCGGACCCTGGTACTAGATCGCTAGAGAGAAAAGGAAGAATTTTGTTACGTTGTATTCTTTTTCATGAGTCAAAATAGCCTCTGCTTTAACACGTATATTTCATTAATTTACTTTAACTTTGTGCTTTCGATAATATATCGATATATAATGATATCGGTATCGATAAATAGTCTATATTCCATTAGAACTAGTCATCTCCTCTTCTGAAAACCATCACTCACCTGATTTCATAATCCAAAAATCTTCTACACTAAACCATACACCTCAAAGAACAGGAATTACTACTTACACTATTGACTTAATCTACTTACCCTTTAACTATAGTTTCAAAATTTATTCTATGTTTTTCAATAGAAGTAGTACTTCCGCAGTGCAGTTGCTCCAGGTTCGCAACGAGATATTGCACTTGTGCCTCAATAACTCAACGGACTGAAGTTTTAAAGGTTTCAAACCTTGCCGCCGCTGAAGTACTGTTACATCCACTCCTAACACAAGTTTTTTTTACAAATTTAAGGTTATTAGGACAAGACACGGGAATATTAGACATACCTAAGATATCCCTTACCATTACGTAGTATAAAATGAAGTCACTTCTTTGTACTTAGTACGCGCAGATCTTTCAAACAACGAAACGGATTTTAATGCGGTTTTCACCAATAAACAGAGCAATTTAAGGAGAAGCTTTATGCTCATATCATATAATTTTTATCTTTTAATTGTTACGAAAAAAAATAATTACGAAGCTATTTTAAAGAATATCGTATTAATACTTATCCGTTTAAATACGCTAGATACTTGGTAAATTTTGTGCAGATCATAATTGCCCTTTATAGCATATCATTAAAATGTCTTAGAAGATGTGAAAGATTTAAAATTCCGTGGCAGAGCGGGATGGCAGCGGGCAGTCGGTGGCATAAGCAACCAACAGATGGCGCTATAATTTGATACAAAAAAAAAGGAAACGTTCGGGCAGGACAACGTCTGCCGTGTCTGCTAGTATTCTTAAATAAAATATTTTTATGCCTATGCTTAAATCTACCGAATATGGATGACAACGCTCTTGCCGCATCTAGATATTTTATTGCGTCGTATTCTTTTAGCGTACACAAAACACAAACTGTCATATGCAAATTCTGTAACTCGCGGCACAGCACCTTGTTTCGTCGTACGAGTACACAGTGGATTTAAATACAAAAGGTTTCTGAAATGCAAATGGATTCATAATTGTGCAGATAACGTCATGCAAATTGGGAACCGAATGTACACCGAAATGCCTTTTGTTTCTAGTTAAATTTAAAACGAAACAATTGGAATAGAGCATTACTTTATCTTTATACGTTTATTTGTATAAATTAATTTAAATTTTTAATGCGATAAATGGTTAAAAAATACGATAACTTTTGTTGGCACAATCTTTTATTACTCGCAATTTTTCTGCACAGAGTTGTTGCGTCCCAGCATGTTGAGTTTCTGTATACCCTCTAGAGTAAGTTTAGATTCTATTACGTGACTATCTAGGGCCTTTAGTGCCGCTTGACTGTCAGAGCGGATGTATAGGAAGGACACTACATTACGCAAATAGTATTTTTTGGCGAGCGATTCTTTAAGAATGGAGTATTGGAATACAGATACAGATACAGATACAGAATACAGAACCAAGAGAAATAATCTCAGTCCAATTTGTTAAATAAAGTCCTTAAGAATAAATAAAAGTTTTCCTAATTGGTGGTTTGTTACAAAGCCGAATGAGGAACAAGTGTCTCTTTAATTTGTCGTAATTAAATCTAGATTTTCTTTGAATAAACTTTAATTAGACGCTGCGAATGCAATGCTCCGGTGAGATTAAAAAAATAATTTCGCCCTAGACGGGACTGCTCGAGAAATGTTTTACTCATTTTCCGCGGATGAAGTCGCGAGCACAGCTAGTGTTGTATATAAAGCTGAAGAGCTTGTTTGTTTGAACGCGTTTATCTCAGGAACCGTTTTGAAAAGTTATTGCAGTGTTAGATGACCTTTGAATTTACCGTGGAAGGCTATAGACTCATATATCATCAAACTAAAATTGAATCTATTTTTTCACCTAATATTCGCGCGATAAAGTCGCGGGAACATATAGTGTCACTGTGTGTGACACTATATAAACACAAACACACACACATTGATTATTCAATCTTAAATATAGAAATATATAACATGCCTAATATGACAATGCCTGTTAAGACAATATATTATAGATGAATAAATTGAATAACAATAAAAAAATATGATAATATTAGTCAAATATTTGTCTTTTACGTAAATAAGGCAAAACTATATAAAATCATCAAATGTACGTAATAGCAAAATGCCTTTCGGAAACAATTCCAAAAGTATAAATAGGGCTTCGTATTAAATAACGTAGTTGGAGGGCCGAAACTAATGAACAGTCCGTTAATGACGGAACTTCATAATTTATCCCCAACCGTTTGCCCCAACCGCAGTACTTGGCCCCAATAAATAAACCTCTAAACAAATAACACCCATAAGTTATGTAATTTACTTTGTTTGACTTTTATTTCAAGTCTGCTGATTCCATTTATCCGATTAATCTGAGTATGAAATCTGAGAATTAATGTCACTTTGTGATATTAATCGTAAGGTTGTAGAGATCGTGGGGGTTCCGAGGGTGACGTCAGATGCAATCGGTCATCTTAACTCGCCCCACAGCCAAATCCTCTGCAATCTAAGCGGACCCTGGTACTACTAGACCGGGATAACGCTGGGAAGAAGAAGAATCTGAGTATTAAACAGTGTTTTATTTATAAACTAATCTATACAAATATTTTTTACATGTTATACCGTAGAACCATCAGGCGCCGTCAGGATTTCGACCCCTACTTTATGAATATTACATTCTTTGCACATCTATTCCGCTTTCCTCATTCACCTTACCAAGAATTTTGCTGCTTCCTTTTTAATAAGCTTAGCTTGGATATGGAACACTCTTCCGACATTCGTTCTTTTAAGTAACAGTAAATTGGTATCTTTTAGGAAAAACAGTCATCTTTTAAGCAACTGTTTCGTCGTAAACTAAAAGTTTCGATCGGATTTCTCTTCATTTGTATGTACACATAACTTTTTATGCATTCCTAATATAATATGTCATCAATTTATCTGTATTATAAACTAGCGGAAGCGGCAGACGTTGTCTTGCCTGATTTGAGCTCAGACGAAAGATGCAGTAAGAACGCCATTATTAGAAGTACTCCGAAGATTATTTATTAGAAGTACTTTTAAGATAAGTATTTTTAAATTCCTTTGAGGTTTTCTTTCTGTCTTTTCTTTTAATCCTTCCCTGAAAAAAAACGCGTTTTAGTAAGAAACGTATCAAATTTGAGGTATATATCGACAGCAACGCCATCTACCAGATCCCCCCCGCCCCCTTTCTGTCCCTGTCACGGACTCACATTTTCAAATCCTACTCGCCCTTGATGTGACATCACGTATTTCTGCATTTTATGCACGTATTATAAATAATTAGAGGAAAAACAGCAGCTTCATTAACTTTTTTTTAACTGCTTAATATATATTATTAGCTACATTCTATTATCCTATCTTATTCCCGTTCCCTTCCTGTTCCCGTTCCTATTCCGTTTATTTAATATGGTGGCTTTTTATTTTTTCACGCAATTTTCTTAATTTGTTCTTTCATAAGAACCTTCTCACAACAAAAAAAGCATTAGCGAAATCGGTCCTGCCGTTCAGGCATAAAACCGTGACCAAGGGAAAAAGGGATTCATTTTTATATATATATATATATATATACACTGTATGTAACACATATCTAATACTCGTATATGTTGTATGACTAGATGGGGCTAGGTAAATATTTGAAGAACACAAAACATATATTGAATCTCCATTAATATATACACGTACCGCAAGGAAAATTACTTTTATTACTTGCATGTATAAACTATGCTTCACCTCCGGTAATTGTGTAAATGTAAACATTAGCGTTCAGCCACACTCGCGATGTAATGATTGCATCTATATCGGTGCCGCGGACAGACCGCAGGTGTTATCTGACAGACAAAATAAACGAAGCCGTAATCGATTTTAGAGCTTACAGCAAACAGTTGTTCTTCAATGCATGCCTGATCTAGATAGTATATTGCAATGCGTCTTATCAGATTCACAATTAGTTTGAAGTTAGAAGTCCTAAATTTAGAAGGTGACTCGACGAATCGACTAAACAATCTTAACCAATCTATATAATATATACATAAAATCAAAAGGTTACTTCACACGAAATCTCGGAAACCGCGTGTCGTTCAGAGATGAAATTCGGCAGGGATATAGTTTATATGTAGTTAGTAGACGGGTGCTAAGAACAGATTTAGCGACAGGGCCGAATTAAGAGGGCCCAAGGGGCTTCGAAAGTTTTATCTATCTGAAATACGAAACTTATAACAAAAAAAAAAACAATTTATTGATGTGTAGTAACACTTTTTGTCTATTTTTTTCGTTTAAGGGGTATTCTTCCAAACCAATTTTGATGGATTTTTCAGAGGCATTTTTAATAAAATTAGCTACAATTTTATTTAAAATAATACAGGCTTCCTTATTTATGTCAGAAGAATTAGAGACAAAAAAGAGATTAGAGAGAATCTATTAGAATTTCACCTAATTTTACGCGGACAGCATCGCGGGGAACATCTAAACCTTCTAGATGTAAAATTTGATATTAAAAATAGCAAAAGCGATACAATTATCTGATACCTTTAAATAAGCTATTCTTTTATATATGTATCTATATATAACATTTATATATGTTATATTAACATGCAAAAACATAATTTAAAGTCAGTTTTGTAAGAACGATTTTCAGAAGACTGCCTACCGACGTTCTTACTGATTCTTCTCATGACTCGACTCCTCCGAATCAGTAGTAGGTTTTAAAAGAGCTTGTAAATGTCTGCTTAAATAAAATATCATGTGGTTTTGAATTTATAACTAGTCGTTACCCGCGACTTAGTCTGCGTAAAATTTGGTGAAAATGTTACTGTAATGATAAATAGTCTTCCCCGATAAATAGGCTATCTAACACTGAAAGGATCTTTTAAATTGGAGCAGTAGTTCCTGAGATTAACGCGTTCAAGCAAACAAACATACTATTCAGCTTTATTTATTAGTATAGATATAGATTTGGATCTCGGAAACGGCTAAAACGATTTTCATGAAATTTACGTTGCAGGATCTTTCGGGGGCGATTATTAGATCTAGGTAGGTTTCATTTTTAAAAAAGGCCTTTTTAATTGAGTCTCGTTCACTCCCAATATCATCATTGGTATATCTATGGTTGGTGCCGTCACTATAACCCGTTTTACGCTAGCGTTATTTAGATGCATAATATATTATACGGACTATTGAGCTAGAAATAATGTATGTTGCAAATTTATACATTCAGTTTGGCAGTACTATGAGCACTTATGAAAGTCAGTTTCTCCCATCTTTACTAGTATACACATCGACAGAATTAATGGAACAAAAAAGGGAGAGTATTTTATATTTTTAAAGAAATAATAATTAAACAGAAACTACAATTAAAAACTAAACTAAAAAAATGCATTTTTCTTAGGTCTCGCAATGACAGAGAAACTGTTGAAATATTTTTTAGATTTTTTGAGGTTTTACATTTAATTACATGGATGTTTAATATCGAGTGTCCCCCGTGCTGTGATTTAGGTTTCCATCCATCTGAGCATGCTGAGAATGATCTAAGAAAAATGCTATAACTAGTCAGACAATCCCGATATATCGTACACATAGTATAAAAGCCGTTATTATATTAACTATGTATTCCGTTCACGAAAGTCTTAGTTTAAAAATAGTTTAGTTTAGTTTTTTTTTTTCATTAAACTTTAAGTATAGTGTTGCAAATTAATGTCCAAAAATGTAACTTATTTCTTGTTTCATGTTTACTTATTATTCGTTTTAAAATAAAACTAACTATTTCATATTCTCCCTTTTTTGTGTTCCGCTAATTTTGCCGACGTCTTCGTCCGCGTTAAAGTAACTCTGTCTTTTACGTTTTCACGCCTAAACTGCTGAACCTGAAGTCTTGTATGATATTATTGTGGTAATATGTTGGACTAATTATTTGAAGTAAATAGTTTGAAAATGTATAATTAATTAGGAAATCCTTATTCAAGCAACTAAAGATGTCTAAATTTATGTTAGGTTCTGTACCGATAATAGAGAGCCTCGATAGTTCAACAAATAAATGAGCGGAGTTAAATTCATAGAGTCCGGGTTCAATCTCTGTCGCATCCACTCTTAGATTTATGCTTAGTTAGAAGGAAGAGAAGAAATAGAAAATATCTATATATATATAAAAGCGAAAGTTCACCTGTCATGAAATCTCGAAAACCGCGGCACATACAAAGATGAAATTTGAATAAGATGTAGTTTATAATTAATAGATTTAATTACACGCAGACGAAGTCGCGGAAAACACCTAGTTTGTAACATCAGTTGACAAAAAAAATGTCAACAGATATGTATGTCAAAAGTTAACATAAAAAAGACAACTTTTTTTCTAAGACCAAATCAAATCTAAAGACGGCATTACTTAATTAGTATCAAAAAAAATACCGGATAATAATGCGGAAGGCCCACATAATATGTACAGCTTTTCCTGTCGTTTGTACCAATGCCAGCAAGAAACCATGACTCTTATCGTCCAACAAATTGAGTTCAAAATCGAGTACGGTACAACCTCAAAGGAAACACCTTGTATGACGTCACAACATCTGATACACGCAAGGACAAACTTTATATAGCTAATGCAGATCGTTTTGCGTTTTAAGGTATTTAATTAGAAATGTTTCTTTCAATAAATTAACATACAAATGACTCTAGGTAGCTATCTAAGTGAAATATGTTATAAATCTTTACTCGATAAGTTGTAAGCGTACGCCATTTTGATAAAAAAGCGGTTCGTGTTAATTTTTGCTTTTAATAAATATTCAAGCCTAACAAAAGATTTTAAATAAATTTAAGTTAAGCGGTAACAAGAAGGTGGGTTTTGTGAGGTCGTTACCTAATCAGTGGCCGGCATTTCAGTCGACAGCTAGGTTATGTAGCTTTTACCGGGGCAGGGTGATAGATGGGTAACCCATTCTAACACTGGTTTTCAAATATTCAAACTCCTTTAGTTTTGGAAGGCACGTAAAACAGGGTCCCCATTAATGTCACAATATTAGTCGTGAGATTGTAGAGGTTGCGGGAATTGACAGACGACAGTCATCTTAACTCACTTCACTGCTACATCCTCTGCAAACTATGCGGACACTGGTACCAGGCCGACATAACGCGAGGAATAAAACGTGACACTGACTTAATGTTTTATGAAATAATAATTTTACATGACACGTCAATGAAAAGGTCTAGTACAAAGTAGGAGGCGAAAAAGGGAATATTAGACATATCTAAAAGTATTCCTAATATTCTTTTAGAGAAAAAAAAAACATATATATATTTATATATTTCTATAAAATTGTGTATAACAGGCATCTGTTACCTATCAAACAGACGTCCATGTATTACACAGTCCTATATGTTTATTGTATGTTGTTTACTAATTTATTTATTTTCTCACGATAAACATCTGGGTTAATATTCAAAAGTTCCGTAGACGAAGTTGCCTCAAGGTGCCAATGCCCAGTATTGGAATAAATTTTAATCCAGGCACCAAAATCAATTCACCGAATAGCGAATTCGTGATACCACGCAAGTTCCATAATATATTCGCAAGATACCTGACATCAAAGGATAATTTGAATAATTAATATTTAATAGACCCCTAACCGGTACTTGCTAACACGTAAGCTTATTTGCATTTTGTGTTCGGATCGGATTTTGCGTTATTTCGGCTGTACGGTTATGCAAATCGTTTTGGGAAATTATTGAAATTCCTATTAGATAATTTGCTAAATCAAAAGTCTGTAACTATATTAACTTTGTATTCATTTTGTAGATGTAAAAACCTAATTACGCTAAATACTTGGAGTGAGATTATAGAAATTGTGGGGGTTCCGGTTATGACGTCAGACGGCAGTTGGTCATCTTAATTCGCCTCATAGCCTCATCCTCTGCAATTTAAGCGGATTCTAATACTATATAGGGGTAAAACTGAAGTAGAAGAAGATGATAGATGAATAAGTTTTACAGTCTGGCTACTGATTATTTTATTAGTCCAGTGTTTGAGGCACCTAAGTATTAACTGAGAGTGACCTACAAATGTCACGTCTAGACCTTTGTAATTAATGCATAAATTATATGAGGAGTATAATACGACTGATTTTTAATTGCCTTAAATGAGAGATTAAAGTAAAAAAATCTAAAAGTTTTGCTATAAAAAGGAATAATAACAATGAAAAATAATAAGTTTACATACCGTTTCAAATAATTCTAAAAAATAAATTGCGAGAATTTAAACCACCAAATGTGCTAGAAAAGATCATTCAAAATTCATAATAAATAAGCCCAGTTTTCATTCGTATTGCACTCAAGTGTGTACACTGAGCAAACATAATCAGATCAGTTAGTTTTACTTGATTATAGTCCTTAAAATGTAAACTGTAAGAGCTATAAAGGGAATTAAACGTCGGCGCGTCGCTGTATGTACATGGAGTTCCATTAAAACCTCTCTGAAAACCAACAACGCCGGAAAACTGAAAAATAAGGCATGAACCAACTCCGATAAAACGGTGCTAGTATAAACAAGGTTTTGAGGACAATGATAAAATATTACTGGATGTGTCTCCGAAGTTAACCGACACAATATCATGGACATTTCCACTATCAACAGTTTATTTTAACAGGAACCTATCAAATTACTGATTAGTTGTGTCCTACTGCTGGGCAAGGGCTTCCCCCTCCTCGGTCCACTTCCCCCTTTCCTGAGCCAAATTCTTCCACTACTTCTCCGGCCCGGCTTGCTTGTTCTGCCGCAGCCATTGGTGTGAATCCAATTCTTCGTTATGTTCTTTTAAAAAAATTGGCACAATATGATAAAATTAATATTTTAAGCTAGTATGTCTTCAAATTTAAATTACAAGACAGCAAATCCTGGTAGAGAGCGTAAATTCCCATCGCAGCTAACAAAGAGTGCCTTTGAAACACCTGAATAAATATTCATAAATCGTAGTTACGAACCGTGTCAGGTCAGCTTTCAAATAAAAAAATTGTATCAAAATCAGTAAATTCGTTTCGAAGTTACAATGCCACAGACACATACACACAGACTCGTGAAATTTATAACACCCCTCTTTTTTCACTGTTACTAAAAGTGTACATACATTTGCAAGGGGAACCAAAACCTATAGGGTACTTCCCGTTGACCTAGAATCATGAAATTTGGCAAGAAGTTAAATCTTGTAACACAAATATAGGAAGAAATCCGAAAAGTATAAATTTAACGTTGCATCAATGTTTGTTTGTCTTAATTAATCTGTCTGTTTGTACGTCAAGGCCCTTTTTCTAAGGAACGCGTTGAATTATAAAGTTGAAATTTGTAGTAAATATGGAGGTCAACGGTCTCTTAAGACTGTGAAAAAACCTTTATTCTATCTATCTATCCTCTAAGTATGAAAAGATATGGCTCTTAATGTCATATTTCCCATACATAAGCAAAAACACTTGATAAAGAACACCGTATTAATCCTTATCCATTTAAATACGTTAAATACGTTGTACATTTTATGTAAATCAATATTGTCCTTTACAGCATATTATCAAAATTAATATCTTCAAAGTTATGTCATTATTTAAGACACTTAAAATGTGCAGACAAAGTAGCCGGCGAGCGGTTACCACACCGCCATCCATGGGTCGCTTACCAAAGCGACCCATAGATGACGAAATTTTGTTGGGCCACCCCTATGATTTACTTGTTTAAAAGATAGTTCACAGTTTCGATGGGGTTTCAAAACAAACACTGTTTTACGAGTATTTTAGAATTTAATAAATCTTCGTTTCGGTTCGTAATTAAAAATGTTAAGTTATCCGTTATTCATCATAAACGGCGGTATAACGAAAATGTACGAGGTATCGTTGTGTTTTATAAATTGTATATATAGACTAAAGAATGAAATATATTTTCCTTTGACAACTGTCCTTCTCATTGGCGTAGAATCGTGAAATTTAGCAAGAAGATTTTAGAACTTCTAGCATAAATATAAGTCCAAAAACTGAAAATCCGTTATTGCATCAGTGTTTTTTATATCTGTTAGTTTATCCGTCAAGACCCTTTTTCTAAGGAAAGATGTAAAGTTTAAATTAATAACAAATACTGAGAATTACGTTCACTTGAAGCTGTGCGAGAACATCAACCCTCTAAATATACGCAATCAAAAGATATGGCTGTATATTTTTCATGGCTGCATTTCTCATACTAGTAAAATGTATGAAAATGGACTTAAAACCTATATTATACTTTCCGTTGCCCTAGAACCATGAAATTTGCCAAGAAACAATATCTTATAACATAGTTAAAGGAATTATACAAAATCCGTAAACTTGTAGTAATATAACAAAAAAATTACCAAGACTGTCACATTTAAGGAAATCTCATGAGAAGTACTAATCTTACTCGTAAAATGCCTTATAAAAGTATTATGTGACAGCACGGAACCCTCAGTGCGCGAGTCTGACTCGCACTTGCCGGTTTTTTTTTAGTATGGCAGCAAAAGTTTACCCAAAATTTAGTACCTAAGTTATTGACTATTGTATAAAAAAGAGAAATTAAATATCAATTTTCAAAATAAAATAAAATTAATAAGAGAACAAACCGTATTTTCATTTTCGTAACTTTCTTTTTGGCAACGAACTATTGCATTACCGAAACCACTAGTTAGTCGTATGATGTCAATCAGAATTTCCTTAACAATAAGAATTGGAATATATCGGCCAACCGCTAACATATTCAACGGTGGATTAACGCCCTCCCGCCCTCGTACAAAAACCCAGTAGGGTCCTATTGTTGGAAACATAATTTATAATACTTATAAAGGCCAAATTAGATGACCTTTTAGGACGCAACAGTATTATATTCCGATTGTTCATATTTTTCAATAAACCTTATTGTATCAGAGATTTAGTAAGGAGGATGTAATTTAGAAAAGCATCATCTATCAGCAACCTTAGCGACGTTCGAAATAAGATCGATCACCATCACCACGATGAAGACTAATAGGAGGATATCATTATAGGATGAGATGAGGTCGGAACTGGTTGGGCAGTGGAGGTGAGCGCTCGTGTGCACGTTTAACATGTATGCTACATTTATCGTATTTTAATTTCTCTTAGGCACGGCAATGATCACGCTGTCTTCTACGAGCGCTCAAAAGGAAGGCGGCCGTGGCAAACAAGGTGTACAGTCGCTGTGCCAATGGGCTGAAGTACCGGGACACCCAGGACTTGTCACCGCAGTCATGCAGGCCTCTAACAACCCTGTCGTGCTTATGCTAACACCCACCAGCATCTTTGTACAGGAGATCAAGGTTAGAATTCACTGACTTTGATACAAAAAAAATAAATAACTTTACATAGATCCCCCAATAAAACCAGGGAAAGATTGAGGGTTATTCTTAAGTATTACTTTGAACTCTTGTTGAGGCACAACAACATAAGTGTTGTACTTTGCTGTGATGGCTGTGTTGGTGCTGTTCATACCTACAGTATTTATATTTTCGCTTTAGTTCCTTAAAAGAAGCCTGATATGAAGTTTGAACTTATCATTATTACTTATCCAACAATTTTTTTTATTATTGTCATTGTATACTCCACGGGCTGAAGGCCAGTGCTATTGTTATTTTATTATCTTCATTTTTATTTATCTTCTTCGATTCCATTTTTCTTCTACCATTCTAGTTGCTTATTCGGGCTTCTTCTTCGGGGCAGCCATTTCCGCTATGTGATGATTACCAAACAATTAATCCTTATTAGGTGGTGCCAGCGAAGGCGAAGATAACAGATATGGTGGCCGTCCGCCATTGGTGCGGTGGTGGCGGCGAGCAAAAGAGCACTCTTATATTGCTCTGTGAGGACGGCAGCCTACGTATGTACGCAGCTAGCCAAGACCAAACTGGTTACTGGCTCTCGCCGGCCATACAGCCGGTCCACGCACCCAGGCGCAGACCAAGACTTTTGACTCATCATTCTAAAGGAAAAGCGCAACAGGTAATGTTATCATATTGCTTCACCCTTTTCTCCTTAGCCTTTCTTACAAAGTTGCAATCTTATATTTATTAATAAAATATTATTATTAATATGAGAAGTAATTAATAATAATTTTATATCTTAATATATAAAAATCCATACTTTTCCAGTTAACTCTTTACTCAGTCAATTTATATTCATGAAAGTTGACATTTATGTTTAATTTGGTCCACTTTGAGTGATAGGATAGTTTTTACTTTAATTACTGGCGTTTTTTTAAATTTTGTCTTATAAATCCTTCCTAAATCACTTATCCACAACAACACGTGGTCGGGCCTGTTAGTATATATATATTTTTATAAATGAAATCTATATCAGTGCATTATCCTAGGACGGAAAAATTACAAATGTGTTTGTTTTTTATTTATGGTTTTACACCGTAAAAAAAAAAACAATTAATTTTCTTCGATTATTTTCTAAATATTGTTGAAAGTAATAATAAATACTTCCTTTTAGGTTGCAACAAAATCCAACTCCAATGGGACACCACAATTCCCCATAGACTTCTTCGAACATTGTGTCGCTATGAGTGACATTGAATTCGCCGGAAACGATCTTTTACAAGTCTACAATACCGCGCAAATAAAACATCGACTTAACACGACTGGTTAGTAATATAGAAATATCTATTAAGTACGTTGTATGTGTCGTAACAATAAACAAAAGTTACTGTTCTGTGGGAAAAATACTAAGGAATCAGAATTTAAAACGACATATCATTATAACAAACTTGTGTTTGTTTGATTCAAATCCTGTTTTCAAAACTTTAACAAATTGTCTGGTTTTCACATTCGCTTAATTTTTCTAGACTAGTATCTATTTCGTTTCTAATTTCTTTCCATTCTGTATAAAATAAAATTAATAGCAATACGTTTTTAGGTTTATACGTTGTCTCGACAAAAATGAGCGGATTTGCAATGGAAGTAATAAACTCAGATCCAAATACAGTCATCTGTGGTATACGTGTGTTACTCGGCAGTCAAGATGTTGCAAGAACACCAGCTTATTTAGAGGTATGTTTTTGTGTACATAAAGATGCGAAGAACAACGCTTGCACTTTGCTGAGAAATCCACCAAATTTGTTTTACATCTCGTCTTTAGACATGCGATTAAATTTAGGGTTTTAGGTGAACCTGCTATCTACAAAATTCTATTTTTGCAGTTAGCGTTTTATTGTTCTGAAATTGTGAGTCGAATTTTGCGGATTTATTCGACTTTCAAAAACGGAAATAAATTTTGGATTAGACAAATAGAAACATAGAAAATAATCCGAGGAGGACAACTATTTCCGATCTGGTTAAGCCCCAACATAAAGATGCGAAGAACAATGCTTGCACTTTGCTGACAAATCTACCAAATTTGTTTTACGTTTTGTCTTTACACAGACGGTTAAATTCAGGGATTTTGGTAAACTTGCTATCTACAAAAAATGTTTTTTTTTTGTAATTTAGTGTTTTATTGGTCTAATTTTTTTTTGTACCAAGACGGAAAGAAATTTATAATAGAAACGAAGCGAACTGTAACATAGAATTTATATGGTTAAGCCCTTAACAGAAAGAGAGAATAGCGGAAAATACACACGTTGCTGAGAAATCCTGTAAATTTGTTTTATATCACGCCTTCAAACGAACCAATAATTTTGGGGCTTTAGATAAACGTGCTATCTAGAGAAATAACACTTCTTTTTTTTATTGGAGATAGGCAAGCGCTTAACCGCAGTCACGCTTGATGAAGTGTAGATACGGTCTACGGTGGAATCCGCTTGTCTAGAATGAACGTATTCACTCTTGCCTTAAAGATTTTAGCATCTTGTTTTTTTTTAATATGGGAAGTGTTGCTATTGTCTAGACAATAATGCTGCCGATTAGAATATGCTTCGAAAATCAACAATAACAAATGAAATTACATGAGATAGAATAAATATGTTAGTATATATGGTAGGACGTATAAAATGTTAAGTTGTATCGAAAATTAATGAACTCACCACTTCACACTTACATGTACATATGTTCATATGTATGTGTAAGTGTGAAGCGTAGAAAATTAACAAACTGAACAAAAACCGCATCAAATTCCCGTTGTTAGCTAACTTTCCGCCTGTTACACCGAAATTACTTTAATTCGCTAAACAAAGCTTCCCACATTCTTCAAAACGCCTCAGTATGAGCTACACGCCGAACTTTGGCGGTGTTCATTAGAGCTCAGACTTGTATGAATTTTCACCAACTTTCTGTAATGAACACTAGGGGCAACTTTGAGCGCTTCAAAACGTAATACCCTGCTATTAGAGCCTTTGCATACTGCACGGTATTTTAAACGCCGTCAAGTCAAAGAAAAAGTCAATGTCGAACCTTTATTTGGCTATTTTATAAGTAAGCTAGCTGTGACCCGACTTCGTCCGCGTAAACTTAGGCAAAAAAAAAATATATTCCATTTTAGCGTGATGATATGGACCCTAAAGCCCCCTTTGATAAATGAGGTATCTAACACTGAAAGAATTTTTCAAATCGATCCAGTAGTTCCAGAGATCACCGCGTTCAAGTTAACAAACAAACAAACTCTTCAGCTTTATATATTAGTATAGAAAAATCTTGAAAAGGAATCAATACGAGCTACAAGCCGAAACTTGACGGTGTTTATTTGTATGATTTTTCACCAACTCAAATATAATTAACACTAGGTAGCAACTTTGAGTAGTTCAAAGCGTAGTACCCCGCTATTAGAGCCGTAACATATTGCACACTCTTTTTGAACACAGCCAAAAATCAAAGAAAATTTATACTTTGTTAAAATTTACTGCTTTTCGTTCTTCAAAACGTGGACCACCGCTGTTTAAGCACTTATGATCATCGTGTTTCTTATTTATACGTACAATATAACTATAATATCTATAAATTACAGCACCTACCTTGCTCCTTTTTTTTTGAGAAGTTTCCCTAATTATTTCAAAAGGAAATTGCTATAATTGTATTGTAAAACATACAGACATATTTATTTTTATGCTTTGTTAGATAGCTTCAAAAGTTATATAATATTTTTTCCTAGACGAGTATTTAGCATGACCCATCAACATTGAAAATACCAAGTCTCTAAGTGTAATAGAAAGGAAATCTTATGGGGGGGGGGGGGATTTCCTTTCAGACAGACTCATGGACGGATGTACAAAGCGAAACCTTAAGGATTCCTTGTAGAGCTATCGAACCTTATTTAAAAAGGATCTTAGAAGAAGCAACCTTTTTTACCCTTTCACAGATAAATAAAGTAAATAAAAATCACTTTGCTGAAATGAAATTTTAACAAACACGTGTACCCTTAGGTATGTGTCTAGGAAGTAATCGTAAGAAAGTACTAATTATTTTTTTACTTTTTAGTTCCATGGTGAGTTTTCTTTCTATTTTAATATACTTTATTAATATTACAGTTCCGCCCGTTTTCTCTCCTAATTTTTCCTTAAATTAAAGGGTTGTGTCCGGAGTGAGTGCGATAATAACCCAGCGGCTTCGAAATTTGAACCAAGGACTTTGCAGGTTTCAGTCTGTCCCTTTTACCATTAGGCTATCGAGGCTTTAATTCTTCATGGGGTGAATATAAGTAAAGAAAAATGTCTGTCACGTTATCCAGAAAACGGTTTCTGGATAACGTGACAGACATTTTTCTTATACGGAAATATAATGCGGTGCGAACATTTCCTTAACGTATGAATAAATTTTTATGTCCAATAGATTGGCATTTCCCATATAATAATGTGACGGTATAAAAAGGATGAACACTGCGTCTATAAAGGGAGGTATAATCTTCTCACGCACGAAGTAAATTTGCATAAGTAAGGCCTTCTAAAGGGAGAATCGGATTCGGGCTTAAAGCTACTACTCTGCTCCATTGCAGGTTGAGGTATTATCACATTGAGGAGAGGCCCTGGCAATTTTAATGGTTTTTCGTGTATTTTTGATGCCACAAATATGCAATAACCTTTATGAGATTCTTTACGAAAATATAATAACATTCTATCGGTTACGTGCGCCAATAAAATTCAGCGTAACGCCAATTTTAATGCCGGAGCCAGAAACAGCTTCATTTACAATAATCATTTCAATGATCATGTAGTGTGACCAAGGACTTTATGTAGCGGCGCAAAGTTTTGTAGAACTTTATTGTCTTCAATATGTTCCGCTAATTCTGCCGGTGTGTATATGTGTACATATCATGGTTTAACTATACTCGAATATTCCTTCTTATATACTATTTATACAATAACTGTAATATTCTACTATATTGTGATCAGAATATTACACATTATTTAATAAATAATGTGTAATAAATAGCTAAAACAATTACTTTCACAAGAGTTTGTAAAAAAAAACCTGAATCAATAGATTTTGCTTCGATTTTATTTGATTTATTATCTGTGATACAAATTAACTTATTTTTATTGTTTCTTAGAAAATTAGTAGATTACTAAATTAATAATATTAAAGTATTTATTGCTTAATAGTTCTGCGTAAGAATGAAAACGCATTGTAAGACAGGAACTTATAGAGAACTTTTTACTAAGTCGTTCGGAAACTTTCTAGGAACATATAAATCTCTTCGAACTTTATCACGACCGGATTTACGAACTGCGGAGTTAGATTGAGATATATGTTACATCTTCAATACTATTATATTTCTAGAATATAATATAAGACTACCAATATAAAAAAGTACTTATATCTATATATATATATACATATAGATACTACAAATCCAATACTATTTATTTAATATTTTTTCTATTTAACGATTTCGTAGAAGTCTATTTGATTTTAGATTATTATGGAATTTTTGTCTGTAATTAAGTTGATCATTTATAGCATATTTTTAACTATTCTGGGACATTATATCTCTAGTTATTCACATTGAATTAAATATATATTGTTAGAGTAGCTTCCGGTCGCGCCTGCGCAGTACCGGATATGTCAACTGCGCATGAGCAAGTTATAATACTTAAAAAGATAGGTACAAAAAACGTTTATTTTCACATCTACCCGCAGTAGGTACACTTTGACAATGGCGCATCAGTTCAGCCACGAATTACATTTAATGTTACGTGCAACCATTTTCCTACCGTCGCTTAATGTTTTAATTACATTGTCACTACCCACCATCCTATCATCGTGGCTAGAAAAAAATTAATAACAGCGCTGGAAATTAAACATCCCGCGTAGTAAGAGTTAAGGTTGCTCTCCACCGTACCATAAGCGATACTGGCTGGACTAGCCCGTTGGCACATTTGGCAGTGACTCTACCTTTCGCACTAGAGTTGTGGATTCGATTCCCACCCCGAGTCTGGGTGTGATATCCATTTAAGTACATGTAATTATAAATAATATATAAATAAATGTTAGTCGTATGTTACCTATAACACAAACATTGACTACCATAGGAACAGACGAACGTGTATGCGTGTGTATAATCGTTCTATATTTATCTATTTTTATTGAATAAATTATACAAGTATTCAAATTTTTATACTTCAAAATTTTTATAGTGGAACCAGGACTAGTGACGTTAGTATTTCTAAAATATTAAAAAAGATCACGCCCTAGTAATAAATTATCTAACCACAAAATTACTATCGAATGATAGGTATTCCTGTAAAAAGTTTGACCGAAGTAATATTGTTACTGCTTCATTTAGGTTTATAAAGATTTAAGATTATTCCAATTGTTAAGGGCAAAAGTTTCATAATATTTATACGCATAAGTCAAGTCAAGTATTGTGTTAATAATATAACTCACAGAAAGTACTTATAGTACCCCAAGACTTCTGAAACGCTAATATTGTATTTAAAAAAAAACGGCCATCAATAAACACACAGGAACTAAAAATAAAAAACTAATTAGTACTTTCGTAGTATTCAGTAGACACCTACTGATGTGTTGAAGTTAGTACCACGCCAAATAGGGTCCCCACTAAACCGATGCAGACGGTAGGGTTTTAGTGGAAAGTAGTATATTTTGTCTATATATGATAGGGATAGGCCAACTAAACGCACTACTCTAATTACAGTTGAGGTTCCGGTATAAACGAATAAAACTTCCTATTTTATATCATCGATGTGTATGTATATAAATTTTTAGAATTTTATTGATTTCTCAGAAATACCTTTACCGATTTTGGTAAATAATTAATATGGAGCCACTTTTGAAGTATGGTCTACCGTATAAAAAAGAATCATCAAAATCGGTTCATAAACGGCGTCGTGATCACGTAAAATACATACAAAAAAAAACTTAAACTCGGTTAAAAAGTTAAAAACATTTGCCAAATTTTATTATTTTACTTGGATTTCAGGGTGTTTTGTATAATTCTGATAAACATTTTATTTCTAAATTCATTTATATTACCTACTTATTATATTTTTAATTTCGCATTAAACTCTAAATCGCTTCGCATATCACGGTGACAATGTTGGAATACCACCGTTATTTTTGCCGCCATTCTCGCTAATGACACTAGACGATTCAGCGCAGTGGCTGTGCGGTTTTATTTTAGTTACTTTTGTGAATTAAAAATTGTGGTTTGTTTATTTTGTGCGTATACAGCGCGACTCTCCTATATACACTTAATTATATAACGTCAACAGGGATACATTTATGAACTATATACACACAGGGGCAGGGAATATGGCACAAAACTTAAAAACCCGCGAAGTGGCGATTTAAGTATCACCTATGAATATTTCAAATTATTAATACATACATTTTATTAATTTAATAAAAAATGGCCAAGACACGCTTATATAGAAGGGTACCGTCTTTAACACGCTATAAACGTATTTGTTAAATATTTTCAAAAGTTGTTGTCCAATTTTGTTCGGAATAATTTACCTAATGAGTTTTTAGCATGTTTTATCAACATGGAAAATTTCAAGTCTCTAAGTCTATTAGTTTGGAAATGTTAGGGGACCGCCTTACTTTGTGATATTAGTCGTAAGGTTGTAGAAATCGTGGGGGTTCCGAGGATGACGTCAGATGGCAATCGGTTATCTTACCTCGCCCCACAGCCATATCCTCTACAATCTAAGCGGACCCTGGTATTGAACCGGGGTAACGCTAGGAAGAAGAAGAAAGTTTAGGGGTCGTTATAGAACTTGAAAAGCCTTCTACGAGTAACTACACTTAAAATCAATTAAATTGCGCAGAGATAGTTAGGGAAATCAATTAATATATGTCATACACATATAAAAGACTAGCTGTGCCCGCAACTTCGATCGCGTAAAATTAGGTAAATATTTAGCTTGATGATATATTCCTCGATGAATGAGCTATCAAACACTGAAACAGTTTTTAAATCGGACCAGTAGTTCTTGAGATGAGCGCATTCAAGCAAACAAACAAACTCATCAGCTGTATATAGGATATAGATATAGAAGTATAGATACAACTTTAGTTATATTTTGCATAAATATTTCAGAAGAAAAAAAATATATGAGCTTTTTATTTAGACAGCAGAACTTCTGACCGATGATGATTGATGCAAATATAATAATTTGAAGTTGATTGCGAAGTGTTTGTTTTATACAGTCGTCATTGATAGTAATCGTGTTAAAGCAGAGCAGTGAGTGGTTTTTTATTGGTGTTCGTGTAGATTTAACCTTCACGTTCAAACATATGCAACCTTGACAGTCTAATACAGAGGGTTCAAGTTGATTGCGCTATAAACCTGCGAACCAGCACCGAAATAATGCGTACGGACTTCAAAGAAGAACTTTGAACATTTTTTTATGAATTTTGGGGTTCCGTACCACCAAAGGAAAAATGGAACCCTTTATAGGATCGCTTCATTGTCCGCCTATCAGTCTGTTAAGACCGTTTTTCTCAAGAACGGGTAGGGCTACAAACTTTAAATTAATACCAAATACTGAGGTTTGAGGTCCCTTGAAGCTGCATGAAAATCAACTCTCTAAATGAAAGCAATCAAAAGATATAGCCGTTTATACGTTTCCCATACATTTACAAGAAAGAAATCTTATGAAAAGTGTAAATCTTAAAAAATAACCTGGTAAAGTATTACGTGATGATAAGGAACCATTAGTACACGAGTTAGACTCGCACTTGCCTGGTTTTATTTTCTATAATATGTAGTTATATAGTTTATATGCATTAAAAGTGGTAGGGGTCGAGGAGGCGAGGGTTTTAGCAGTGAAATCCCTGCACTAAAAAGTATAGCTAAAGATCCACTGGTAAATCTACAGTCAAATTATAATAGCAAAATGACGTCATATACGCGCAAACTGTAACCAATCAACTCTGGTTCCAAATACGATATTCTCAACTGTGATAAGTGGATCACTGAAGTGAGAACTAGCCTTAAATGTCATCTTACTATTAGATATGCCCAAAAATAATGTTCTTATAACAAAATATTGAACACATGTTTGATCTGCAATACTAATTTTTTGTGTAAATTTTTAAATTCTCGCGTTCCATAAAAGCGTAAAATTATGTATAAACCGACAAATACAGAACAGTTTTGTACTATTTTCTGCTCTGTTTGTGTACAGATTTTCTTTCTTTTTTTTTCTTCAGTTAGTAAAGTTATGGCTACAGTTTGGCCGGATGGCCATGCTTTTTTAATTCGTAAAAATAATTAATAATATTATTGTTAACGCTAAATTATAATTTTACTCAAGAAATATTTTTGAAGCTGGACCAAAAACTGTTCAATTAACAAGGTATTTTTAATTATTGACTTTACATACAAGTGTTAGCAATTGAAGACATTTTAAACAGTAGACTCTTTGAATGTTAAAAATTAAAAAAGTGTGTTATTTAATAACTTGTTTGGAAAGGGATGTTTTAAAGAGTGCAATTGAGTGACTTGTTTAAAATATGAAACGTTAGCCTAACAAACTTTAAATTTAGCCAAGTGTGCATAATGAATCCAGGATGAAGTCATGGCAGTCCACTTTATGTTGGGTCGTCATGATAATGTGGCCGGGGAAGATCGCGAGACCGGAAAATTCCTTCACTGGAATAAACACCTTGATCCGAGGGTACATCGGGGGGACAACCACAGAAAGTTTCGAGACTGCATTGATAAAGGAGGATGACATTCCGACGTTGCCTCCGATAATAATTCCCAATTCGGGGCCAACTGAATCGACGGAAGAAATACATTCCACAAGTCTAGAAAATTTAGAGTTATCGGTGAGTAATTTTAATGTTTTACTATAGCTATTTTAACATTTTAATAAAAACATAGAAATATTTGGAATACTGTGCACCCACTCCAGACACAAGCTTTAGGCTAAAGTATTTCTAGTGTTATTAAAAAAAAAACAATATCATCTTTTGTGTGTGTCACTGATCTCCAACCGACCAATTGGAACGATTCCAATTAAATCTTTGGTGTGATTGAGTGTTTACGAGATTCACACCAGAACTCGGTAGGTGGCGCTACTATGTATATAAAGTTGATGTTAATGTTCGACAAATATAACTGCTAGGTCTGATA